>CM034708.1:42843155-42857949 GCA_020142125.1 Phrynosoma platyrhinos | reverse complement strand
AGAGGGGCGGGTTATAAATAAAAATTTATTATTATTATTATTATTAACAAGCCCTTTCTATTCCTCCCTTTGATCCTCATTTGCAAGAATTGGTAGAAAATGCAATACTGTACTGTAGTCATGACTAAGGATACAGTCCCAGAAATATTTAATTTGCAAAGGCAATAACATTTTCTGCCACTTCCCATATAGGCTTCCCTGTAACCCCTAAGCTTAATTGCAGTCTACCAAGTGCTAGGGGTGATGGATAGATTGTTCATAGCAACAATGTATTGCTGTCAGCTATCTGTCTTAAAATGCAAAATATTTTGGAGTAATTTGGCCTTGAATAGGCAAGTCTTAACCAAATTAAAACTAAAAAGAAAGTAATAAACAATATAGCTGCCACAAAGACATGGTTATATAGATTCACAGGATGAGTACCTGCACTTCAAAATTTGCCACTACATTTGCAAGGCTTCCAGTGGCATGGCGAAGTGAGAATCCATGCTAGAGTTTAACTTGGGGGGGGGAGGATTGCCAATCACAAGGAAAAGATCCTCAAGGGGTGATCTGTCAGAGGATAAAAGTGTCTCCCCAGTTAGGGGAGAAGTAGAGGGGCTCAGTTGAGACCAGATTATCAAGCCAAGCTTACCAGTAAAGAAGATTCGGAGGAGAGAGAAAGCAGATGATGGCTGGTAAGAGAAGGCTGATATGGAAGTCTGAGCAGATCACATCTGAGGGCAGGCAGACTAAGCATCGCCACCACTTTTAAGCTTACAAAAAAAAGTAGACAAATAGCTATCGGGGCTTGCCGGAGTTAGAGTAGACTTTTTACCATAAAATTAATTTGTGACAATTGAAATCTGAATACTAAATAAGAAAGACTGTGGGGGAGGGGGAAGCTAAACAAAACAAAAGTGAGAAAAAGGAATGGGGTTACCCGCTCCCTAACTCATTAAAAAGAAAGCTGATTTGGATGTGATTCAGACAAATATTATATTTAGTAAATTAGTAAAGACTTGTGTCCCTTTACATCCCCCACTGGATATTTAGGTTACAAGACTCCTCAGGAGACTTTTGAAAAGGTTGTGGACTTTAACGGTGGTTGGCATCTAGGGACACGTTGTTTACACAGACAAGCATGGCAGACTATATGTAAACAATAATGTTGAGACATTATATGACAATGAACCATGAGAGAAGAAAGAAATGGAAGGACAAGAACTAAAGAAATAAGTGGCAAAGGGGGGTAAAAAATGCTTTTAACTGTCTTGGAATGATTTAAATTATGGAGGATAGTGGTTGACAGCAGATTTTGACAGATTGATTGGATCATGGAGAAGAAGGCTTGGCAGCAGATGACGAAGAAGAAGTAAGTAAGTGAATGAACAATATATAACTAATTGGATCTTAAGGACTAATTGTTTGATTTTGTGAGTTAATAAAGAACTTTGGAACACTTTCCCCTTTGAAATAATCTGGAACCACTTTAAATTATAAATTAAGAGAGACAAGATATATAGTGGACTAGAAATAGCTATGAAGTGAAAGACAAATATAGAGACATTCTGAAAAGGAAAAAGAAAGACAACTCAAATAAGAACAGGAGCGAGAAGGGAGTATGAAAGAGAAAGTGGAAGAAAGGAAAGCTGTTTCCTTTTCTTGAAAACCTGTTACATTGTGGATGTTGTAACATAATATAATGTAATGGAACTGTAAACTTGGATATTTTGATACAATTTGACAAGTAGTTAATTGGATAAGTAGCTAAATATAAATTAAACTTGGTGTGATTTTTAGGAAGTACCTGATATATAATATCTTAGAGGAGTAACAATAGGGCTGTGGGGTAATTAGAGTGGATACAATATTGTAATTTAATACATAGAGCTATATTTATATATCTATATTTCAACCCTCTCCCTTCCCTTACCTTGGGTTTACTCTGGGGGGGGTATAATTATTGAACTGTGGTTATTAAGAGGGGGAAACTAATTTAGACTGAATAGATAATAGTAAACTCTATATAGATATCTTGAATTGTTAATTGATATTGAAAAAATAGGATTGTATATTGCAGATGATATATGGTTTATGTAAGTGAAATGTACTAAAAATGTAATGAATTAATAATAGATTAAATCCTTCATTGAAAATCCAAAGATAAGGAAAGTATAAAGAAACTTTGTAAAATTAAACAATAGAGTTATAAACAAATAAAATAGTAAGGGAAATAGGAAACAAATAGGCAAAGTTAAGAAAATATATATTGAAAATTAGAATAAAGAGAGAGATTATTAATTTGAAGAAAGGAAGAGGAAAAGAAAGGGGAAAGGAGGGGAGGAGAGAAGTGAAGGGAAGGTGAAAGGAAACAGAGAAGAAGAGGAAAGGGGTATTATAGCAAGGTCAAAGAATTAATTGAAGGAAAGAACAATAAAGAAAAAGAAGGAAAAAAGGGGGAATTAAAGAAATAAGAAAGGGAAAAAGGAAAAAAAGATAGAATGGATACACTAATCTTAATGGACAGAAAGTATAAAAGACAACAGTTAAAATATAATAAACAAAATAGGAGAATAAATATAAGATAATTTTAAATGCTGAATAGAAAATATAATAAGACTCTTAGACTCTTTTGCCCATTATTTCTCTGTGAGGAACCTGTCTCTTTTGAGAGAACTGAAGGAAATAAAGAATTAAGAAGAAGAAATCAAAATGATGTCGAGAAAAGAAAAAGATAGACAAGCTTAAGCAACAGCACTTTTGAATCAACATAGACCATCTTTGGAAATGAAAATGAAAGGAATGATCAAAATACTAGTTTAATAGATGAAATGAAAAAAAAATTACATTTAGATCTGAGAAATGAAATCAGAGACTCAAGAGATAAGACAAGACAAGAAACCAGAGAATCAAGAGAAGAGACAAAGAAAGAATTAAAATATGGGTCAAATCTAATACGACAAAATTTAGACAAAATAAACAAAGACACTGAAAGAATGACAGGTAAAATGGAGAAATTAGAACAAAAAATGAAACAAATAGAACATAAAATGGAAGAATTGAATAGATACCAACAAGAAGACCAAGAGGCATTTCTAAAATTATTGATCAAACAAAGATAAAAATGTATAAAACTAAGAAGATTGCCAAAAGAATAATATGAGAACCTATATGAATTCTTGGTCCCTTACTTAGCAAAATACTTAGACAGACATGTACAGAAAATACAAAACAGTATTGATGGAATGTATAGAATTAATTCAAAAATAGCCCAAAAAAAATTACCAAGAGATATTGTGGTGTATTGGACAAGAAAACAAACAAAAGATGAATTTTGAAAAAACCTCTACAAAATGAGATTAGTGATTTGAGGCAACAAAATCCAGGTTTTTAAAGCTATTCCAAGCCAGATATTAAGGAAAAGAAAGGACTATCAATTCTTAACAGAGCAACTAAAGCATTACAGAATCCCATTTAGGTGGTAAGAAATCAAGGGCTTGTCAGTATCTTGGAACCAAAGAAGATTTAGATTAATCTCAATAGAAAAAGAATCAGATTTTTGGAGGGAATACAGGAAAGTTATTGAGAAGCAAGTAAACTCTGAGAAAAGAAATACTAAACCATAAAAAAAATGATGAAGATACAAATGAGGAAGAGATGGACAGAGAAGAGAAAAACAGAAGCAGGAAAAAGAAATAAAATGAAGAAAAACAAAATGAGAACTAACCTAACAGATGACTAAGATGAAATATTAGAGAGAGATGAAGCAAGCAGAGAAGAGCTAATGAAGACAGGAGGGAATGAGAAGATATAAGAGGAGGAACAAAGTTTGGAATAAAGAAAGTTTAAACACCATATTATTCTTTTAAATTGGACTTCAAATTCAGGAAGGAGTAGGAGAGAAGGGAAAAAAAGAGGAAACATTAAAAATATAACAATATTAACCTACAATGTGAAAAGAATAAATTCATTGACAAAAAGAAGAAATTTTTTCCATTTTTAGAGAAAGAAAACTGTAAAATAATATGCCTCCAAGAAATACACATTAAAAAGACAAAAAAGAGGTTAATTAGAAATAGTAAATTAGAGAATGCTTTTATTTCTGCTAACAAAAATTAGAAAAAAGGAGTAGTGCTATACATAATAAACAAATTCAAGCAATAGAAGTCCTGAATGTCCCATCTAGACAATATATAGGGGTGAAAATAATCTAGGAAGGCAAAACAAATTTGCTGATAGCAATCTATGGCCCTCAAGAAAATAAGGAAACTTTTTATTATAAAATTCACAAAGAAATTGAGGAACTAAAATTTGATAAGATAATATTAATGGGGGATTTTAATGGAGTTGTTAACTTAAAATTAGATAGGAAAGCTGAAGAGAACAGCAAAGTTACTCAACAGAAACTTCCCAAGACTTTTTTTTGAACTGGTAGACAGTTGTGCAGTCCATGATGCATGGAGACACATATGAAAATTCTGAAGGAATTACTTTTTATTCCAATAGATATTTGCTCCCTTTCTAGAACTGATATGTTCTGGACTTCAAAAATAATGAGTAAATAAATCAAATCAATATAAATTTGACCAAGGAATATATCAGATCACAATGCGGTAATAATGACAATCAATGAACAGGTAAAGCAATATAATTGGAGACTAAAAGATGATAAAATTCAAAACCAAGGGGTAATAGAAAAAAATCAAGGAAAATATTAAATTATTTTTCAAAGAAAATAAAACAACAGAGACAAAAATGACTACAATAGCAAAAGCTGATTTTAGGGGTCTACTAATTAGCTAAGATGCTTATATGCAAAAAGTCAAAAAAGAAAATGATCAAAAGATTAAAAAAAACCCTTCTATTACAAAAAGAGAATGAACTCATTAAAAATCCAGGAGATAAAAATATACTTGAGAAGATAAAATTACTGCCAAAAAAGAAAAAGAAAAGAAAAAGAAAATAGGAAAAACACATTAGAAGTAGGGAAAACATTAAAAGCTACTAGACAAAGAAATTTTGAATCAGCTAATAAAATGGGGAAATGGTTGGCTGAAAAATTAAGAAAGAAAAGAGTGAAAAAAAGTGATTTTAGAGATAAAAGACGAGGGGAAAAGAGTAACCCAACAAAAAGAAATAAAAGAGATATTTCAGAGATTTTTTTCAGACTTATACCAAAATCAAGAGGTGGAAATTAACAAAATTCGAGAATATCTAAATAAACAAGAATTCAAAAGTCCGAGCCAAAACCAAAAGAAGGAGTTGAAAAAGTTTTGGAAATTATTAAAAATATTCACAGATATTCTGGCAAACAGATTCAAGAATTATTTAAAAAATTGGATAGACAAAAATCAAAGGGACTTTTTGCCAGAAAGGCAAATGAGAGAAAATTTAAGAATGGTGATTGATGTGATAGAATTTTATGAAAGACATAATGGAAAAAAAATTAGGAATGTTATTTATAGATCTATATAAAGTTTTTGATACAGTGAATTGGCTGCTCTTTTTGGGGCAGCAAAAAGGAGGATTGGAGACACAACATGTGGTTGCCATGGCCCCAATCAAAAGGCCACCCCTTCTTGGCCATGTGCATTGGCCC
The DNA here is from genome assembly GCA_020142125.1 of Phrynosoma platyrhinos. Lineage (NCBI taxonomy): Eukaryota > Metazoa > Chordata > Lepidosauria > Squamata > Phrynosomatidae > Phrynosoma > Phrynosoma platyrhinos. Next base: position 42,852,368 of record CM034708.1, on the reverse strand, counting down.
TAAGGGGCTATTCAGACTGGCCTAAAGGGCTGGCCTGAGGGTGGAGTTGTGACAGGTCAGCCACATGCCAACCACCCCAACTCAACCCTGCCAACCCTGCCATCTGCATGGTGCACGGCATCAGGACACTTTCCTGGTGCACCATGTACATGCTCTTTTGGGGGCAGCAAAAGGGAGGATCATGGTCGCAGTATGCAGTTGCCATGGCCCTGATCCACCACCCCTTTAGGCGGGTCTGTAAAGGCCCTTAGTTAGTTGAATGAAGTCCCATAGAGCCCAAAAGTTACATTTATGGGGAAAAGGTTGCTGCCACACTGTAGAATGAATGTAGTTTAACAGTGCTTTAAATGTCATGGTTCTATCCTATGGAATTTTGGTATTTGCAGTTGTCTGGCACCAGTGCTCTCTGACAGAGAAGGCTAAAATATCTCACAAATGACAAATCCCAGAATTCATAGCATTAAGTTAAAGTGGTAGATGCAGACAAATATATTTATGTGTACTTCACTTAATTAGTAATGGTGAAAAAATGGATGCTATGAAATTTATGTAGTAGTAAAATAAATGCTTCTGCCAGCTTCTGCCAACCTAGCAATTTGAAAGCATGCAAATGCAAGTAGATAAATAGGTACCACTTTGATGGGAAGGTAAACAGCATTCGGTGCAGTCATGCTGGCCATATGACCCACAGAGTAGCCTCTAACAATGCTGGCTCTTTGGCTTAATAACAGAGATGAGCACTACCCCCTAAATTTGGACATGACTTGACAACCTTGTCAAAGGAGAATACCTTTACCTTTTACCTTTAAAATAAATGTAACTTAAATGGAAACACACAAAAAAAGGTAGTAGAAAAAATAACTCATCAGACTAAAGTTCTAAATATTCTCTCACTCTTGTCTCTCACATTTTTCCAGATAGGAAAAATCAGCCAATTGTTTTTATTCTTCTTTCCATAAGAAATGGGGGAGGGGGGGTTTCATGAACTCTCTGAGGTAGAAGTGGGACGAGAACTACAATTCTGGATAATGTGGAGATCTCCCACTGATAGAGGAAGCCGTTTCCATATCCAAACCATTGCTCTTCATGTGGAGAATGAGGCAGATATTTTCTGTGTTTTGCTGTATGACCAGTGTGTCTACCCTTGAATATGTCTACTGCTAATCATTTATCAAAAAGAAAATGAAATAAAAGAAGAGAGAGAGAGAGAGAGAAATTTTCAAGCTCTGTGCATATGTATGGATCAGCTGCTTCAGCAGAATAAGTGGAAAGTAGTACCAATTAATTCTACCAATTAACTTTTCCAGCAAATGTCCGGAAAAGCTTGTTGATAACAAAAGATCAATTTTTTGTCTTCTCTTCTTTCTGTGGATGTTGGCAGCAACTCACTCTACTCTTAAGCTTTCATGAATCAAAGCAACAGTTGATCAAAAGAAGTTAATAAATTGGTGAAATTTAAAGAAAATAATAAAGTGAATACCTAATACATTTTTACTGTTGAATTTTAAATATTTAATAAGCAAACTGAAGTTGAAACAAACATCACCAGTTTCATTATTTGTGCTAAATAGGTCTTTTTAAAATCCTTTCCCCCCTCTAAGTATGTGGATACTACCATTGAAAGTTTCTGAAATACCTAAATTATTGTGCTGGTGGAATCCTTATAAGTAATTTATGACTTAAAGCGACCATAGGATGAATCTATTATGGAGTTTTATTTGCAAGATTTGTTCAGAGGAGATTTATCATAGATTTCTTCTGGGGCTGAGATAATGTGATTTGCCCAAAGTCACCCTGTGGGTTCCCATGCCCAAGGAAGGACTCTGGAATACCAGGCTTTATCCAGTTGAGCAAAGCAGACAACTAGCTTCCTCTTAAGCAGCATTGTCAATAGAGAGATTGTCAATAGAGTCTCAATTTCTCAGGCCTAGAAATGGGTGCAATGCAGCAATAGGGAGTCATTTTAATTTCTTATGCTGCCTAGAAACAGAGTACAGACATCTCCCCAATGTTCATCACTAAAAAACATACACATGCACTATGAAATAAATAGTCAACACTGGGTTGGCAAAAAAGAAAGGAGCAGCAGCTGCAGAAACAGTTTATACAGCTTGAGGGATTTATCAGTGGAATAAAACATAATTTCCATATTCTGAATTCTGATTATCTAGTTCACTTGGTTCCTGTGGCCTTCCCTATAGAATCATAAGAAAGTGTAAGAAAGTGCTTTAAAATCAAATAGACTGTGAAGATTCTCTAGCAGGCAGAGAAGAGATAAAAGTTATATATTTTTATCTGCTTAAAGTCAGTCGAGCTGCCTTGACCTTCAGCACTGAATTCAACAAATGCGCATAGGTGACATATACAACTCCACCTGAAAAGGTCAGGTAAGCTGCTAGCACACTTTTCCTGCTGAGACACCTGTAGGAAGCAGCTGAATATATTTATTTTGTCAAGAGTCAAATGCGTTTGTGACATGAGGGACTTCATGGCAAGAGAAGGGGTGTTTTGAAATCTGTAATATATGTCACTTCTGAGTGTATCATGCAGTGGGAATGGTGTGGGTTTTCATAGGGGAACCTAACTGGAATCAGAGAAACTTGTTCTACTTTTCAGTCCTGGATCCTGAGAAGCTTTATGCAGGTTTGCAACTGTGACAGATTTCAGAACACATTACTGCCAATCTACTAATGTTTCTTGGCACATTTTTTCCTTTAAAAATAAAAAGAAAGAAAGAGGCCTGAAGAAGTCAAAACCTTTTTTGGAATATAATTTTGGACTGCTTGTGTCATATTTAATTTCCCTTTCAATTGTGTCATTTTGATGCATGGACAAAAGCGCACACATTCTCACACACATACACAACCTTGGTCATCATCTGAGGCCAAGATATTAGACTAAACGAAAAAAGCTTGTTTCAAAATCAAGGAAACAATAATCTTCAATCTATTATGATATCATGGTAGAGATTTTTAAAGGGAAATTTGTTTATTTTAAAGAATATACACACACACATACATACATTGGCCAGCCAGTGGCAAACAATGAGACCAGACAATTAGGGGAATATCTAAATGCCAATTAATTATTTAAATCTTCAGACTTTAATGTTAATGATCTGCAAGGGGTAGGATCCTAAAGTGGGTTCCAGCTGTGGCAGGGAGTAGGGGGACTGCAGACGGGCAGCTCTGGGCGGCCCCAGGAAGTGGTGGCCCCAGGAAGTGGCAAAATGCAGCTCCTTTAGAGGCAGCAAAAGGCTGCCCTAAGAGCCACCGTGTAGCTCTTCAGCGCCCTTTTCAGTGCAGTGAGTTTGAATGCTGCACCAGAAGGGTGTCCTGACATCGCATGTCATGCGTAATGGTGTACGGCATCAGGACAGCGTTGGCATGGGGTTGGGGCAGCCGGTATGCAGCTGCCCTGCCCCAACTCTGCTTCCAGGCTGGCCCTTTGGGCTGGTCTGCAGAGACCCTCAGCCTGCACAATTCCTCGGTCACCCTGGTGAAGCTCTCAGGCTCTGAATGTGAACCACCATTTTGGTTAGACACTTAGCTTACCATCAACAAAGGAGACCTTTCTTGGGAACTTCTTTCCCATGTCCCAGGGCATAAATATAAAACCTGTCCAAGGTCATCCCCAATGGCTGTTTCCTTTCTCACCCTCTAGGCCCTATAACCTACAGGACTAAGGGCCTCAGCAGACTGCTAATTGGGCCATCCTCGAGGCAAGGAAGAGGAGGGGCAGCTGCACGATCGGTGCCCCTTCCTCCTCCCGAGGTTGCCCTCGGAGCTGCTGGCCCTCTGCACGGCTGGCGCTCCGAGGGCAACCTTCCACCGCAGTGTCCACACATGCTGTGGTGGAAAAGTCAGTGAAAGTGCGCCCTACACTTTTAGGGCACACTTTCACTGACTTCTGAAAGGAGCGCTGATTTTGTGCTCCTTTCAGAGGCGCCGACGGTGTGTCACGGTGCGGATGCCGCAGTCCCACGGTGCACCGTCCCGTGGCGTCCTGGAAGCACTTGTCTGCTTCCCCCCTAAGTCTGGAGACACCCCTTTCACTACCAGATATGTAGAGGTGCTCTTCAATACCACAACTTACCTGCCACTGGCTATCTAAACCATCAAACCCCAAGCAATTTCAGAAATCCATGTAGGAACAAGAAAGCATAAATGAAGGGGGGGGGACTTGAAGGGGGAGAGAAAATTCCTACCTGGCCCCAAAAGTGACCAGCAATTGCCTGCACTTCCTAAAGAATGGGAGGATGGACCAAGTGATGAGAAAAAGGGAGGACTTCAGGCAGATTGGGCTTATAAAACCTATTGGCTCCTCATGGTTTCCCTGTGCTTGGCATATGTGCCAGTTCTCAAAACAAACTCATTCTGGACTAGATTTACACAAAGAGAGCACTGGACTTTAAAATGACCACTTACATTGAACAGAACCTAAGAAGGAGTCCTGCAACATAATTCAAAGTTGTGAGATAATTTGTTTTATTTTGCGTTATTGTTGCAACATGTTTTGTGCATAGTTGTTTATAATAATTAAAAATACACATTAAAAATATTACATTTTCCAAAACAAACAAACTAACTGAGGGGCTCTGCAGACCGGCCCAAAGGGCTGGCCTGGAGGCAGAGTTGGGGTGGGGCAGCCACACGGCAGACACCCCAACCCCACGCCAGTGCCATCCTGACACCGTGCATGGTGCGTGACATCAGGATACACTTCTGGTGCAGTGTTCAAACATGTTGTACTGAAAAGGGCGCTGAAGAGCCATGCACCAGGTCTTACGGTGGCCTTTTGCTGCCCCTAAAGGGAGTGGCATTTTGCCGCTCTTTTCAGAGTGGTAAAAGAGAAGATCGGGGCCACACTGTGGGGTTGCCATGGCCCTGATCCACTGCTTCCTGGGGTGGCCCAGATATGCTCGTCTTCAGTCCCGCTAACTAACCTACCTTGGGTTCTTTCTAGTGGTGGTCAAGGGCATCCCATCACTGTAACCTGACTTTGCTAAATTGTAACATTTGGAGGGGGGCAGTTTTCTGCCCTGGGGAACTCAGAAAGTTTTTCATTCATTCATTCATTCATTCATTCATTCCTGTCCTGATTTCCCTCCCAAAAGGAAACTCAAAATAGGTCATAGCTTAAAGAACAATAATTAAAATAGACTCAAACTATTTACATTATTAAAACTGTCCACATTCTGTAACAGAATAGAGTGCAATTTGAAAGATAAAAAGCTGTTAAAAGAGTTCAATTAAAGCAATACAAGACCCCCTATTCTGTTCTTTAAAATGTTCTGTTTTTAAAACCTATCTGCATAAATATATTTTAACCTGCTGATGAAAGGACAACAAGAAGGAAGCCATTCTTGCCCCCATGTGAAGGAAGTTCCAGGGATAGCCATTAAGAAGGTCCTTTCTCATGTTCCCACCAAGCATGCTTGAAATGGTAGTTGAGAAGAACCTCTTCTGATGGTCTCAGAGCCTGGGCCAGCTCATACACAGTGAGATCTGCCAAGTAGCCAAGACCTTGCACCACATAGGGCTTTATAGGTCACAAGCAGCACTTTAAAATGTGATCAGAAACAAACTGGCAGCCAATGGAAATGTTTCAACAGAGGCATTCTGTGCTCTCTGTAACCTGCCCCTATTGACAATCTGGCTGCAGTTCTTTGGACCAGCTGAAGTTTCTGAACAAACTTGAAAGGCAGCCCTAAGGAGAACATGTTACAGTAGTCCAAATTGAATCTACCTACTTGCTGACTCATCATTTAATTAACCTAGTGGGTACACTCTAGTTACAATTAAGCAACCAGATTCCAATCATGATGTTATACATTCGTAGATAGCACATAACATTTTTAGATAGTGCATTCCATATATACCTTGAATATATTCACTGGATTACACTTTATTCACTGGGATTGCAGAAAGAGCATCTGTGAGTTCTCCATTACACAATGAGACTATTTATTTATTTTATTCCATTTATTTATTTAATTTACATCCACTTGTGTCCTGGCTTGAGACTCAAAGCAACTTTTAATAAGCAGAGACATTGGCAGATGTACAATTGTTTGCACATTGTTGGTATTCAGCAAAAAGGTGAAGTAAGTAACTAGTAAGTAACTGTGTAGTTTTACAACTATGAAAGCCTACTGTAGGATCTTGGCCAGCATGTGTCTCCAAAAATATTTGCATTCATTGAGGGCCTTCTCTATGATTCTTCCCAGGCTTCCAAGGCAGGCTTGGTGTGCCTTTTTGTTGTCTGTTCCACAACAGATAAGGATGCCTTTATTCAGGCAGACATTTGGCAATTGAATGGCTGCTTAGAAAGGGGTGTTTAATGGATGGGTGCTCTACTTTTTATCAAGCATTTTTAATGACTTTTAAAATTTAATAGCATTTAAATAGTATAATTTCTTATCTGTGCTTTAGCATTGTAACTTTTGTTGCAAAGAGCAGAGAAAGTGGGAGAACAAAAGAGAAATTTGTACATTTTAAAAGAATCTGGTGTGTGTGTGTGTGTGTGTGTGTGTGTGTGAAATGACCAGAGGATCAATCAGGACTGTCTCTGCCAAATAGGGACAGTTGGAAGGTATGAATACATGCATGCATACATGTTTTCCCAAGTTCTCCATTTGAAGAAAGTACCAAGATGAGAAGAAAAAGGAGGTTCTGTAAAGTTGTAACTGGGAGTTAATGCCCAAACCAGTACTTTAGGAGGAGGATGATGAAGTATTATATTTGCAGGACTGATCCAGTGTTCAATGCTTCCTCAGAAGAGAGAACTATCCCTTCACAGTTCAGCTTTGTGCTGTCAGAAACACAAACACAGCAGATACACTACAACTTTTCATTTTGACTGACCACTGAGTGTGAAGGCCATGCCAAAGGAAGCATGAGCAACTCATAATTTATTTTAAATCATTAAAGGAAGCAATTTGTGATGGGCACACATCTTTGATGAAATTTCTTCAGCCTTTCCTCTCTGTTTCTGGCAACACTGTAATACATATTTATTTAGTTTTCAAAGAGTCTCAAATTGTTTCCACACAGATCAGCAAACGTTAGCATATTCCATTTCATTCCTACTGGTAATCAGATTTCCTATTATTGGTCATTCTGTATTAACAAAAATTAGAATTGGGTAGGAGCTGTACAATTCAAAATGCCATCTGCATGTTGTAAAGTTTGAACCTTTTGTATCTAAGCCACTGATTAAGGGCCAAGAAGGAAAATAATGCAAAATCAAATTCCATTCAAATTAGTGAACCCAGACACGTTTCTTCAGATAATTTCCATAGCTAAAAGCCTTTGAATTTCAATGGATCAAAATCATTTTAAGCTTTAAGAGCAAAGAGCATTCCCATTATATTGCACTTCTGCTGTTTCCAGAATGAACTTCAATTCTGTGAAGCAGAAGTGCCAGTACATTAATCAGGATATCAGCCAACTTTTGAGTATTGAGAAACAGAAGGGGAAAAAAGCCTACCACCTTCACTTCAGTTTTCAATCATCTTTGGGGTTCTGTTGTTCGTTTTCAAATCTGAAAACCAAATTCTCAACATTCACATAACTTTCTTCTGTGAAACATATGGTCAAAAATAATTATGTTAATAATAATAAGGAAACAAATATGTGTCCAGAAGGTTTTTAGCCATTAAGAAACAGAGCTGTTAACACCCATCACACTTTGGATTCTTTACCATGTGTTAATGATATATCTTCCTTTCATTCAGTGTGTGAATAGTATGATTCAGAATACTAGCAAAGAAAGTTGTATTTTGAGCGAGCTGTATAAGTCTAGGTGATTTACTGCCTTGGCAGATGACTAAAAGAGTCGTCTTCCGGGCAGGGAAGAGGAGGGGCAGCCGCACGAGCGGCGCCCCTTCCTCCTCCTGAGGTCGCCCCTGGAAGCGCTGGCCATCCACACGACCGGCGCTTCCGGGTTGTCCTCACACCGCGGCAGCTGAACGCGCCGCGGCGTTTGAGCCAGGGAAAGTGCGCCCGCCGCTTCTGGGGCGCACTTTCCCTTAAATCTAAAAGGAGCGCCAATTTGGTGCTCCTTTTAGATGCGCTGCAGGAGCGCCGCGGTCCGGAGGCTGAACTCCGGCGGCGCTCCTGGTCTGCATCCCCAGATAGTTTTTATTATTTCTTATCAGGCATCTTGAAACTCAAAGCAAATTTTTGCATTCTATTTGTAATAATGTAATAATGTTTCCAAAGTGGAGCACTTCTATTTTGAAAATAAGATATGGCTTGGTCCAGAATCACTGTGTGTTATTTGTTGCAAAACACACACACACACACATACATGCAATGTACAAATGAAGTAGTCTTCAAAAGTTTGAAGAGAAGTGAAATCTAATCCCTTATCTGTCTTGGTATGCTCAGTGTCTGAATTTTTGCATTTGTTGTTATGTGCCTTCAAGTCAACTCTGGCCGATGGTCAGCATATGCAATGGTTTTATTCAATGGTTTTATTCAAAGGCAATTTGTAATATTATCTGGTTCAAACTTTTGGCAAGATTATTGACTGGAGCTCGTTACAGGGAGAACACAATTCCCTTTTTGTGATAATCTATTGCCAGGCATATTTCAAAGTTGTGGCTATGATCTATAAAGCTTTGTGCAACTTGGTTTGAGTAACCACATACCTTCAAACATTCTCAGTTTGGCTGAGGCAGCTGCAATTAATCCTCTGGTGTTCTATGTTTTCTCACAGTTGTTTTTAAAAGTCCCAGTTTTTCTTTCTCTTCTCCCACTTTCCCCCTATGTTTTCAATTTAGGAGATGATTGCACTACCTCCCAGACTCAGGGGGGAAGCAGACAGGCAGCACAGGGCTGCCCCTGAGACCTGTGGATCGGGGCTAAGGCATCCGCATTCCTCGGCCCCACGGCACAGCTTCGCCACCCCAGGAAGGAGTGCTAAAATAGGGCCTAAGCAGATGCTAAGCAGATGACACAAAGTGCTGTCTTCAGGGCAAGGAAAAGGAGGGGCAGCCACACGCTGGGCACCCCAACCCCTTCCCCAAGACATCGTCAGAGTGCCGGATCCTCTGCACGTCCAGCCCTCCAAGGATGCCTATCCACCACAGCATCCACACATGCTGTGGCAGAAAAGGTGCCGAAGGTGCACTGGCAGCCTTTTGCAGCACACTTTTGGTGATGTCCGGGAAAGCTGCCAACACGTGGCTGATAAAGACAGAGGTCT
>CM034708.1:42810242-42820603 GCA_020142125.1 Phrynosoma platyrhinos | reverse complement strand
TGTGGTGCCTTGTCCTCTTTGGCAGTGAGGATATCTGGTCACCCTGGGCTAGCAGAGTCCCTTGGAGCCTTCTTAGGTAAGTCCACACTACCAAAATAATCCAGGTCAGCCTCACATTAACTGCCAGGGCTCAGCACTTTGGAATTTCAGGACCTTGTAGTTTGTTGTGGCACCATTGCTCTCTTTAAATGGCTCAGGAAAGTACATATCCCATCATTTCAGAGCATTGAGACATAGCAGTTAAAGTGGAGTCCACCTGGATTATTCCTGCAGGTTTTTTGAATAGTAGTTATTGGAAATATAGCTTCCAGCAGTGCATATTTTTAAATGGGGTATCTGGAAGGTCAGGTCCAAAACACTTGGATAACCAAATTTTGAGAGCCACAGACAGAGGCAGTGGATTTCATTCATAATAATGGGGTTTCAGTCTCTGAAATTAATAGCAAGAATTCAGTTTATTTAAATGGAGATTAGCCACATGTTTTGAGATGCATTTTAAGTATGTATGTATTAATCCACTTGCACTGTTTTATGTTTACATGTTTGAGAACAAACAGCCTTATGTTTATAGGTGACAGTTTTCCTGCTAAGTACCTGCATGCCATAAGTATTTGAATTAAAATTACCATATTGAAATCAAATCTGGTGTTTTTTTTTAATTTTTATTTGGTGTGCATTGGAATAGGGGTCGTCTTATACGGCAAGTATATCACAAACACTATATTTTGACTGGAAAATTTGGGGGTCGTCTTATACGCCGGAAAATACAGCGCTATATAAAGAACAGGTTTAGATTCAAAACAAGATGGAGTAGATTCAAAAGAAGATGGAGTAAAGATAGAAAGAAGGAACATCAACAATCTAAGATATGCAGATGACACCATAATGCTAGTGAAAAACATTGTAGACTTAGAACAATTACTAAAAAAGATCAAGGAAGAAAATGCAAGGGCAGAATTAATGTTGAACAAAAATAATGATCACAGAAGATTTATATGAATCCACCCTAGATGACAAGGAAATCAAATCAGGGGGGAAAATCCCCATGCCTTGTACAGATGTGAGAGCTGGACAGTGAAGAAAGCCAATAAGAAGAAATCAACTCATTTGAGATACAGTACTGAAAAGTGCTAAAGATACTGTGGACAGTCAAAAAGACAAACTAATGGATCCTAGAACTGAACTCTCCTTGGATGCCAAAATGACTAAATTGAGTCTACCATACTTTGGCCACATCATAAGAAAATATGACTCACTAGAAAAAAACAATAATGCTAGGAAAAGCAGAAGGCAGTAGAAAGAGAGGAAGACCACATGCCAGATGGATAAACTCAATCAGGGAAGTGTTAGCAAATATGAACTTAATAAAATTATGGGACACATGTAGAGTTCCCTCTATGACCCCGAACTGACCTCTGTGGGATGTCAGCCATAATCCTCTAGATGGCAAGTCAGGTAGGCACAGGGAAGGCCTGCCCAAATAAATGGATAATTGTGAAGTCGTAGGCTTTCATGGCCAGCTTCCATAGTTTTTGTGGGTTTTTCGGGCTATGTGGCCATGTTCTATAAAAGTTTATTTCTGACGTTTCGCCAGCATCTGTAGCTGGCATCTTCAGAACAATACACAGTTTACATGGGAATCACTCCTCCCTACCCAGTGTCTCACAGTATATATATAGATACTGGCAAAACATCAGAAATAATGTAATAATGTGCTTCACTAGAACTAAAATAAGAGACTTAGTAATTCAAAGAAGTTATAGCACAGTACTAAGGATTGATAACAAGGAAATGAAACTTTTCAAAGATATTATTACATCAGAAGTGTGCAGTGTGAGTGCATGTGTTATATTTGTGTGTATGCAGTTTTCCCCTTTAATAAATATCTACACCTTAATTGAAGAAGCCTTTCTCAGTGTCATCCGTTGTGGAATCTCTTAGTCCTCTGGTATACACATTGGTGCTCCAGTCACACAGGGTGTTGTTAGGGTCCCACTCTTGCATATTTGAGCTTATTATGAATTCCCCTAATTAGATCCTTCCTAATAGTAGTCACAAGCCTAAACTTGCAGGATCTGAGCAGAGAGGTTGAGAAGAAGGGGTCTTGGAAACATTTTATTCACAGGGTTACCATGAATCAAGGCTAACTCAAAGGCAGTCAAAATTAACAACAACAACTTTAAAAGTAGTTTTAAAAATTGCTAACTGTACTCTTAGAAGTGGAACAACACATAGCATTAAAGGATTTAAAATGCCTGGGAAAGGGCAGTAGCAATAGGGTGAAATGGTTTGAGTGAACTCATGTCCTCTCTTCTTGTCTACTTATACTGATACCTTTGTGGTGTAAAATTATCCTCTTAGGGATGTTTTTCCACCTCTTATCTTTCCACTAGTCCTACTTCTCACAGCTCTTTCCTAGCATGAAGCTAGATTAGATTAGCACCATGAGCAACTTTCTTATTTTAGAATGGAGTTCCTACACTAAAGTCTTTACTTTGTTTCTCCAAGCTATTGATGTCTTCATTCCTTAATGAGAATCTGTAACCACTTCATGCACTGTCTATCAAGAATTTACTGCTTTGCACACAGAGTAGATAAAAGGTAAACAGCCAAACCAGCTCAAGCAGACAGTTTATTCCAATTTTTTTATGTAAACACACCCACAACCACATAAACTCACAGAGAGATAGTCAATGGCTCTGGTGTGATATACCATGTGAGATAGCCTGGCCTCTACCTTCTTTCTTTATGTTATGTTTACCTCAATAAATAAATAAATAAAATTAAAATGTTGCTTTATTCACACCAAGAATTATATGGATTGAACATCTCCCATTTTCTCTGACCCTTGAACGTTTCTCATGTGGATGATGGAAGTTGTATTTCAATGATCTGGCCACCTGATTTATCCTTGAGATTAACATGGGGACCAAGACAGATTGATAAATTCAAGGAAGATCCCTGGGCATACTGACATTTGATTGTGTTGCTTGACAGATCAAAATCAATTTGGAGGTTCAGCAGACCACTGTTTGCTCATCCACATTCAAGAGTTAAATCAACATAACAGGAATCTCAGATTCAATGCATTAACCTAGGACCCATGCTGTGCTTGTATGACTGAAGAGGATTTGTTTGTCTAATTTATCATCAGGATGGTAGTCTAGATAACACTTTGTAACAGAAAAGAGAATCAGACCAACAATGCAAAATATTTTCCAGTGCACCAAATCTATGCTATATCACCACTGCCATGATTGTTACCATACTATGAACCTATGAGACCAATACTACATCTCTTGTATGGATCATCAGTTTTTTAGGGAACTCCACCCCTAAAGGACCAGTTATAGGCAATACCTAGCATGTGCCAAATGTTTATAAAGCATAGAGGTCTATAACAAATGGAAGCAGAATGACATATGAACCACTATTGTACCAAATGTCACCATAGGAGATAGTCGGATATATTAATCTCAGTTCCTACTACATAAATACAGTATTAGTAGTAACTGCTGACTGAACATAATGAACCTGGTGACTGAATACTCATCTCTCTACCACTAAACTGTTGAAAGGGCTTAAAATATTGTCAAGTTAATAAAAATGAAAATGCTTTGCAGGTGTTGTGCATAAAAGACACTGAAACGACAGTTATCCAAGCAGTCTAATTCAAACCAGAGCACCTTCCCACTCATTTCAAAGAAAAAGGAGGAAAATCTGACAGTGACTCAGAATGGAGTGGGAGGGCTGCTTAAATGAAACTGAAAGTTGGTGAAGGGAACTTTGAAAGGAAGATTAGCTGATTGCTTGAACATCTTTTCAATAAAATGTATTACTGATACTTTTTGTAACCTGACTTCTGGATGACATTCTTGATACACCTGTGTGCTAGAAAGGAAACGGATGTATGCCATTTTATATTGACATCTCACATCAAACACCTTAATTTCAGCAGTATGGAATGATCAGGGCATTATTGATCAGTAACATCTGTCACACAGAGAAATTGTGTTCTCTTTTAGGTGTTTGTTGCATGATAAGGCATTTTTCAATTTTAAACATTTCTAGTATCTTGGATTCTGGTGACATATTAATGGTCCCTGCTTTAGATTGCCATTTAAGGAGATAACCTGCTTGGATATGGATTCTTATGAATCCATGCTTTGACTTTTATTTAATGCACAAATGACTATGTTTTTCAACAATGCTTAATTTTAAAATACCTGCTTCTTCTGTATACATGGCTGAAATAATTCTGCTTTATATGTATTAATTGGATTTCTCACTCTTTCAGTCCTGAGATGCAACAAGAAACCAATAAATTGTTTGAAGGATTTATTGCTATACCCATTTGAGTATAATGGCTAACTCTGTACCATTCAAACTGAATTTTTTGTGCCACATATGTAGATCCTCACATATCTTGTTCTCTCAAAGGAGAATCATAGAGTTGGAAAAGACCACAAGGGCCATCCAGTCCAACCCCCTCTCAATTGTTCATTTTGATGGATGACTCATCATGAGGTTTTTTGTGCATTTCAAGAAAGTAGCCACATTTGAGAAGCAATTTTTGTGCAAATTGCAGAATTTTTTTTACAACAATTATGATAGTGTTTTGTTGAATAGAGGGTTTTTTTAAAGTATCAGTGATAGACTGGTTATTTGTATCCTTTTGAGTAATAATATTTCCTTTGCTCCCTGCTCTGCATGTGAACTTTGCTTGCCAAAGAGGAAAATGGCAGGTTTTATGAGAATTTACTTGTACGAGTTAAGGAAAAATTGATGAATTTCGCCATTTTGCAAACAGCAAATACACACTGTAGTCATTAATTCTTCAATAGATGTCTCAACATGACAAGACATTGCATATCACTGAAGGTAAAAAACTTACAGAATGGTCTATACACTCCAGTTTCAAATAAACCTCCAATAAACACACCACCATTAGTCTAGCACACTTGTCCCTACTTATTTGAAAAGCCTAGTTCCTTGTCTGTGTCTTCTCTTACTGTATTGTGGTTACTTGGAATTCAAAGTGAATGTGTTGCCTACCCAAGTCCATGGGATATAGTGGAACTAATCCATTTATTCTCTACTTATTATTAATCTCTTATGTTCTCTACTTATTGGGAGATGTGTGGGATAAAACTGCTATTACTTGCAATCTGATTCCTGTTTGATTCTCTGTTCCTACATTAAACACCTCACTGTATATTGACATATTGTAGAATCTGTCATGTGTATGCCATACCTTTTCCTCATATATCCATGTCAGTTGGGAAAAAAAAGTATACATAAATGTTTGCAATTTAAAACATATATTAGTAGTCTCTCTCCTAAACTGTTGCAGTGGTCTCACTACTGTGTTAATTTCCTGTATTGATACAAGTTCTCGTCTGTGGACTTCTACAGTTGCAAGGTGAGAAACTGTAGAGTTTCAGGTGTAGACAGGGCAACAAGGTTCTAAATTATAATGCCTAACTTGAAAAATTCCTTTTGCTTTTGTGAAATCCTTTAAGGGTTGCAATTCAAATTAAAATATGCAATAAGCTTTAAAAATGATATCATGCAATCAATTAATCATGTGGCACATTAGTTGTTGACAACATTGTGAGTAAGATGTTGCATGCTGTCTAGCTTCCCAAGTGTGCTGTATGTGAAGGGCAGTAAGAGCATGCAGCTTCTTCCCAGCCATCCAGTGCACTACATCAATACATTTTCAAACACAACATACAAAGTTTCCTAGTTTCTTTGTTTATTTAATATTGCTGTTATTCTCAATTAGTTTCATAAGGCTTAGGGAGAAGCATGTATAAAGCTTGGAGAAAAATAGACTAAGAGGTGATATGATAGCTATTTTTAAATAAATGAAAGGGTGTCATGCCGAAGATGGAGACAGCTTGTTTTCTGCTCTTCCAGAGATTAGATCATGAACCAATGGATTCAAATTACAAGAAAAGAGATTCTATCTAAAGATTAGCAAGAACCTTTTTTTACTATAAGAGCCTTTCAATGGTGGAATACATTGACTCAAAGAATGGTGGACTCTGCAGTTCCGGAGGTCTTTGAACAGAAGCATCTTTCAGGAGTGTTTTAGTTGTGCATTCCAGCATGGCAGGGAGTTGGAATAGATGGCCTTTGTTCTCCCATCCAGCTTTATTGCTGTGGCAGGGGGAGCATCACAAAGAAGGACCAAGATACACATATTGGAAGGAAAAGGCCACAACTTTATTGAATACAACTGAAAGGAAGGGTTGGCCCACAATGCATGAGGTCTGGATTTGGCATCATCAACCAACCCCAGTTGATTGATGAACTGATTTGCCTGATCATGGTCAAGCTTCAGGATGACAAGGGCAGTAATCGGCTGATCATATGTTCGCATCTCCAATTGAGCACATATTCACATCTCTACCCCTTGTCACCAGGGAATGCTGAATCAGTGTAGCCCCTGCACTGGCAACACTGCAATGCTCTCAGCACCCCTGGGTCCCCAGTGGATTCCTGATCCACTGCTCTACAGCACAGGAAACCATGCCCACCAGATCCAAGACCCATGCTACTGCTCTGAAAGTTGTGATAGCACTTCTCTAATACTGAACATAGGGAGGGAAGATTGGGTGAGCCAAATGATAATAGCTCTGGCCACCAGTGCCATGTGGCCTTAAATAGTCCCCCCAGCCAATCCCCTATCAGGATGTCTAGAAGTCCCCACCCTTTTGAGCCTACTGACCAATCCTGACACTCTATAGTCCTGGTGCTAACCAATGGGGCCGCACTTCTGCTCTTGGTCCAAGCTGGGAGTGGTAGTTTGGCTCCTGGGCTGGACGTGCTTCCCCTTCTGGCCTAAACAGCCAATCAGGTCCCTTCAATCCCACAGTAAAGACTGTCGGGATCATCAGGGCTGGCAGAATCAGCCAGCATGATGACATCTTCCCCATGGCAACCAGGCTGGCACAGTGAGTCAGGTAGCCTCATTTGCAATGGCAGGGGAAGTGTTGCAAAGAAGGACCAAGGAAAAGGCCACACCTTTATTGAATACAGATAAACGGTAGGATTGGCCCACAATGCATGAGGTTTGGATCTGGTTGATCGATGAACCAATTTGCCTGATTATGGACAAGATTCAGGATGACAAGGGGAGTAATCAGCTGATCATATGTTCGCATTTCTAAAAGCTGATTGAGCGCATATCCGCCTCTCTACCCCTTGTCATCAGGGGATGCTGAACCAGCATTGTCCCCACACTGGCAACACTGCAATGCCCTCAGCACCCCCAGGTCCCCAGCAGACTCCTAATCCAGTGCTCCATAGCACAGGAACCCATGCCCACGAGATCCAAGAGCTATGCTACCACCACAAAAAAATTGGGCCCCAACCCCAGGGCCCATCTTTTGCCAACCCTGGAAAGTTGTAGATCACCCTTGTAATGGAGGCCCCTCAAAAGACCCTCAAGGCAGTCCAGAACAAGAGTTCATGTGTGGACGAATTTAGCCAGCAAATGCCTTAGATTTCCATCTGCCCAACTTTTTTATTGCAGCAACCAGCTAATCCCCTAGTCGGAGGTCTGGAGGTCTCCACTCCTTCCAGCCTCTTGGCCAATCCCAGTGCTCTGTTGCCCCAGAGCTAACCAATGGAGTTGCACTTCTGCTCCTGGTGAAAGCGAGGAGCTGTAGTTCAGCTCCTGGACTGGAGGTGCCTCCCTTTCCAGCCTAAACAGCTAATTAGGTACCCTGAATCCCACAGCAAAGCCTGCTGGTGGATTGTCATGGCTGGGAGAATCTGCCCAGTGCAATGACTCCCCCCCCCAATGGCAACCAGGCTGGCCTGGTGAATCAGACAGCCTCATTTCTATCTAAACATTAGCAAAAACTTTTTTTAACTATAAGAGCATTTCAATGATGGAATACATTGGTGCTCTGCAGACACTGCAAAGCACCATCTTGGAGCCAGGGAAGTGGAGGGGCAGGCACATGCCGGGTGCCCCAACCCCTTCCCGAGGATGTCATCAGAGCACGTGCAGTTGCACACGGCAAGTGTTCTGACGATGTCCTCCCGGCACAGCGTCTGGACACGCTGCACCTGAAGAGGTGCCAAAGAGACGCATGGTGGCTCTTTGGGTGCCCTTTTCGCTACCTGGGAAAGGAGTTCTATTTTGGCACTCCTTTCCCAGGTACCAAAAGGGAGGATTGGGGCCAAGGCATGGGGCAGCCTCGGCCCCAATTCTCTCCTCAGAGTGGTCCATAGCTGCCCGTCTACATCCCTCCACTGTCTTAGAGAGTGGTGGACCCTGCAGTTTTGGAGGTCTTTGAACAGAGGCATCTTTCAGGAGTGTTTTAGTTGTGCATTCCTGCATGGCAGGGAGTTGAAATAGATGGCCTTTGTTGTCCCATTCAGCTTTATTGTCCCATCCATTCTATAATTCTAGAGTAGACTCATTTGTTCAGTCAACATGTAGGTCAATCAAGAATGAGTGTGCAATAATGGATTCACAGTGGGATTCAGGGCTCTGTTGCTGCATTGAAAACAAGAAGGTAGTAAGCATTGTTGTGCACACTTTCTGCCTAACACATACTAGGCCAGATAAGGTAATGCATATCCAGTATAGCCCTTGGTATCAGAAACATTGGTTAAGGACACTTCTCTACACTACAGTGTTAATAATGGATTAATCTGGTGATATTTTAGTAAGATTTATGATATCACAATGTTTATTCTCTGAACAAATTTCTAGAGCACTACAGACCTTTTGTTCCTTTTACAAACTATTAATAGGAAGAAGTAATTCTGCCTTTTACAAACTCATTGTAATATTTATTACTTATGTGATACTTGTAATACTTATTTGTTCATTTAATGCTTCTAGTAGAACCTATATATTTTTTCCATAACTATTACAATAAATTTTAAATCAGCTGAGCAGAATGAACAGTTGAGTATAACGATAGCCAGATGACTTCTCCATTTACATTTTTGAAAGATTACGTTTCAGCATTTAAACAAAAAAAAGAGGAATTGTAACTTATATTTCAAGAAAACTACCCTCTAAAGAGGTATTTAACTACCCTAATGGCTATTACCTAGATATAGAAATAACATTACAAAAAAAAAAAAAAAAAAACTGGTTGTGATTTATGCCCTGCAAGAAAAGAAGGCAAAGTTTTACAGAAAAATAAAAAAAAATTACAAGAACAAAATGGGAAAGAGATTATAGTATATGGAGATTTTAATACAGTTATCAATCCGCAAATTGACAGGCTATCCAGTAAAAAAGTGAAAGAGAAGCAAAGAAAACTTCCCAAAACTTTCTTTGATCTATCAGAGACATGTAACTTACTGTATATATGGAGATATAAAAAAAGAAAGGAAAGAGAGTATACCTTCTTCTCTGAAAGGCATAAATCATTTGCCAGAATTGACATGTTTCTAATTTCGAAAGCAATATGTGATAAAGTCAAAAAAATAGAGATGCTTCCCAGAAGCCACTACGTAATGTTTTAAACCAACCAATATCTTATCTACTAATTGTTGGAGAGTAGATGGAGTGTTCTTCAACCCAAAAAGTAATACAGTAAACTCAAACAAACCCACATGGGAAATAAATGCAGTGTTTGACTGATCTCTTGGACACATGGGCACTTGCCAATAACCTTTAGTCAAATCTATGGTAGTAATATACTGGACCTTTCAATTAAGTCCTCGGACCTGGGCAAAGGGTAAGCATCTCACTGAGTTATTTTGTTAAGTATAATCCTATAATCTACACAGAATCAAATGGTATGATTGGCCTTTTCTACTGATACTACAGGTGATGCCTAAGGATTCTCTGATGAGATAATTGTTCCCATTTTAAGCATCACCTCAATCTCATGAGCAATGCTGTCATCCAAATGACCCGTTACTCTATATGATGAAGTGGCAATAGGACCAGCTTCTCCCATCCTAATACGATGGTACACCCCTTTTACTCTACTGGGTAAATTTGAAAAAATAGCTTTGTATATATTCAGCAGGACAACTATTTCTTCCTTTTAATGAGAAGTAAGGGAAGGGTCAATATTAATTGCCTCCCAAAACTTCCCCAGGTTCCCACTTTGGAATTAGAATTTCCTCATCTACAGCTTCTTTGATGGCATATAGAATCAAATTTTCCTTCTTTGATAACATTTTAATGTATTAACATGAACCAATTTACAACCAATTTCACTCCCTAAGTCCACTATATATTTTACACCATTGATTCTTTCAGATATCAGAACTGGACAAGTCCATGCATATTGCAACTTATTTCCTTTCACCGGCTAAAAAATCAAAACTCCATCTCCAGGGGAAAAAAATTCTATTTCTCAACTTTTTAT
>CM034708.1:42778671-42789856 GCA_020142125.1 Phrynosoma platyrhinos | reverse complement strand
ATTTTGTTACAAAACTCATTTGCCTGTCTTCATTCCCACCAAATATGGTAGCATGTTCTCAATTTTTTTCCACATTTCCAGCATTTGTTTTCTTCTGACTTACATATTTTTGATAATTTGAATGGGGTAAGTTGCCATCTGTATAGCATTTTAGAGAGATTTTCCTTTAAATTATAGTTTAGTGCAGGGGTAGGCAACCTAAGGGCCAGTGGCCGGATGCGGCCCCCGACGCCTTTGGACCGGCCCCAGGACGGTCCTGCCTCCGCTGCCGCCGCCGCTGCCCGCCATGATGATATTGATTATTGTTGTTATTACTTGTTCTTGGGGTTTTCTTGGCAAAATCTCCACAGGGGTTTTGCCATGGCTTTTCTGGGGCTGAGAGAGTGTGCATGCATATTTTTTAAATTTTTAATTTTTTAAAAAAAATATTTTCATTTTATTTATTTATTTTTACCAATTTATTTTTGGTGCTTCACCCCCCCGCCCCATTGTCTGAGGGACAGCAACCCAGCCCCCGGCTCAAAAAGGTTGCCTATCCCTGGTTTAGTGTATATTTCATTCTTTTCATCCATGTTTTCTCCCATTGTGCTAAAGCAATCAGATGTCCAAGATTTTGTGCCCATTTAATCATATAAGATTTTACTTGCTCTTCCTCCATCTCTATTCTAATAACAAATTATATAATTTCCTTATTCTATGTTCTTTATCAAATTTTATTATTCTTTCAAACTTTGGATCAGCCTCTCTAATATTAATTGTTTTTAGATCTAACCTAAATCTTTCTCTTATTTGAAAATATGTGTACCAAGTACACTGCATGCCTTCTTCTCATAATTGCTCTAATGGTTTTAGTTTCATTTCATTTTCAGTTAGTAAATCTTCATATATAGCCCGCTCTCGATGTCTTAAAGGGGTGATTCTGAAGAAGGCTTCATTTATTGAAGCCCATTTCGGCACTCCTATCCATAATCTTGGTGTGAGTTTTAACCAAATCCGTAATAATGATCTGATGTAATGATCATTGAAGTCTTTATTTTCTTTTAATTTGTTATAGAATAAATACCCGTGCCACCTAAATCTAAGGTTTGTTTTGTTTTGTTTAAATTTTTGCATGCTGTTAATTATTTTACCTTTTTATTTTAACTTGTAAGCTTCCTTCATTCCCACACTGGGGGAAAGGCAGGATATAAATAAATAGAAGGATGAGGAGGATGGCATGATTGTTCCTGTAGAGCTTCCTTGATGGTGACTGACATAATGAACTTTATTTATTGCTGGATATAATGGGAATCATCCAAGTCATAGTATTCCCCATCTCCAGGTATTGAGATGCAAGAGCTGCATTGAGGAAAGTGGATAAGAGGAAAATTTATTTGAAATGGGGTGCAAGAGAAGAGTTCTGAGGACACTGTGGACAGCTAAAAAGACAAACAAATGGGTCCTTGAACAGATCAACCCTCAAATCTCCCTGAAAGCCAATATGATTAAACTAAGCCTGTTGTACCTTGGCCACATCATGAGAAGACAATAATGCTAAGAAAGGTGGGGGGAGTTGAAAGAAGGTGGTCACATACTAGATGGATAGACTCAATTAGGGAGGTCATGAATATGAAGTTACAGGACTTGAGCAGAGTAGTGGAAGTCAGGAGACTGGGAGATATCTCATATATAGGATCACCATGAGTCAGGGATGACCTGAAAGCAGTTAACAACAGTCATGGGATTCATATGTCAGTATGGTGAGTCCCACAAAGACAAAATTATCCATGTAGGACCACTGCTGTTCTCAGATGCCTGCTATCCCCTCTCCATTCCCCTCCATAATACATCTTTGCCTGCAGATAAAGAGGCGCTTAATAGCTCCTTTGCCTTTCATGATTAAGATGACGCACTGTTTTGCTCATGCATAAACTGGAGGCATAGTATACACCTATAAATCTTTAGCCATAAATAAGCTTGTTATGTTCAATGAGACTCAGCCCTAGTGAACTGTTCATGGGTTTGAAGCCTAACTGAACAAATTCCACAAATGAGAATGTCTGAAAGGAGGGACATTTTTTAAAGTATGTAACCTGTACAAAACTTTATGGAAGAGTGGAGAAATGTAACATGACCAATGAGAGTGATGGCATATTGATTTCTTTGTTAAAATTATACCCCATCAGGTCTTAGATGCTTAGCAGGGTCCTGCCTGGATATTGAATGGGGGGACCAGCAAGGAATTCAAGTGCTGCAGGCTGTATTTCAGAGATGGGAAAGACAAATCATCTCTGAGTATTCTTTTTGTCCAAGAAAATAATATGAAATTCATGAGCTTATCATAAGTCAATAGGCTACTTTCAAGCACACATGCATAGACACAGACACAGATCCAAACAACAAAGCAAAGTAATGATACCACCACTGAGTAGGCCTTTAACTATGCATTATTGCTTCTTATTTGGAGCCTGCCTAGTTTTGTGAAGTCTGCCATGGGAATACAGTATGCTTTCTAGCAAATATAATGTCAAGCAGAGCATGACCCCTGTGGCAACTGGACAAGTATTGTTAAGTTTAAAGTGTACAGCAGCCTTAGGCAACATATAATTCAGAAGACATCTACACCTCTCTCTATATCATCTCCAAACTAGTAAAAAAAACCATTCTAATGTTCTAAAAATATTGGAAGATATTATAGTCACTGGTTCCTATTTTATTCCTCCACTTTACTTTCACTCTCCTTCTCCTTCTTTACCTGCTTTTATAAGAACTTGCAGTCCAGCTTGCTAGGAAACTCCCAAGGAGCAAGTGAAATGAAATAAAATCTGCATTTACATTGATAACAGGTAAGCATATTCAGGTTTTACAGATGGAAACTGTCATTACAAATAGCCATAAGTAATATTTGAGCTTGCTCTAGGAGTAATTTCAGCCTGGATCGACCAATATGTTGAACAAGGATATGCAGCCATGAATCTTACAATTTGTAAGAGAAAGAAAGGGGTTTAATAGGCCTTTTCCATTTCTGCAGTTCAGTGATAATTTCACACATCATTGTGAAACTTCAGCACTTACTGTATAAAGTCAAGCCACATCTATGTGAGAAAAATTACTCTTTAAAATCATTAAATTGTCAAGTTCATTCTTTGAAAGGAAAATTGATTATGAAGCACCTTCTTTTTACTGTCAGTTTAATAAAATAAGGTTGTACTGTTTTTGCTCTTGTGCAATAAACACATAAAAGCAGGGTTGTTTACATGTGACATTTTTATTTTCCATTTTAGATTGCTATAATGTGTTGCCCATTGGTCTGCCCTTGAAGATAAACTGGACATGATGTGGTTCAAAATACAACAGTATGGATTTTGACTAAGAACGTTTCTGAAAGCAAATTTCACCTGTTTTGAGAACACTACATTGGTTGCCAGTGAATTGCTTCTGGGTTTAGTTCATAGTGCTGGGCTTTTTTGAAGTGTTACCACCATCAAAATTAAATTGGTGTCAACAGAGCACAGAGATTTTTTTTTCATTTGGAAGGCCCAAGCATAGGGAGAAATTATTTGCGAGTTTAGTCTGTTTGTTGATTTGAAAGATGTCATTTTTCACTAATTCCTTCTTGAAGGA
Organism: Phrynosoma platyrhinos; assembly: GCA_020142125.1. NCBI lineage: Eukaryota > Metazoa > Chordata > Lepidosauria > Squamata > Phrynosomatidae > Phrynosoma > Phrynosoma platyrhinos. Next base: position 42,786,253 of record CM034708.1, on the reverse strand, counting down.
AGCATTGAGTAATTTTAGTAATTTTCTTCCCATTGCAAGGAAGTCATCAAAAACTGGTGTTCTGAAATACTATACACATTTTAAAGACTATTAACATGTGGGTTTCTCCCCCTCCAAAAAAACAACAACAAAAAACAAAAAACAAAACACGCATTTTCTGCACATGTAGTGACTGCATTTAAAAAATGCAGTCATCTGCACAAAACAACCATTTTGAATTTGGTATAGAATAAGTCCCAAACTGTGAAGAGTCTTGTCAGGCCATGATTCTTCTTTTCAGTATTTCTTGATAGTTGGGAAACACATTGTTCAATCATTCAAAAATATTGTTGAATATTACTTCCATTCATGGCTGGCTTGATGGAGTGTGTATACTGTGTCAGATTACATCTGCTGGCCTTAATGTCAAGAAACAGTAGAAATGAGAATAACATGAAGAACCTCTGTTATTCTGTGACAACAGATACAAATAATATATCACAGCAGCTTGAGATTGCTATACAAGCCCCTAATTCAGGGGTAGGCAACCTTTCCCCTTTAAGGACCGAGGGACTTCAGCTCCCAGAATGCCAGGAGCTATTGGCCAACATGGGACTATTGGCCAACATGGCTGAGGCTTCTGGGAGCTGAAGTCCCTCAGCCCTTAAAGGGGAAAGGTTGCCTACCCCTGCTCTAATTTATGAAGAAATAATGGCCCATCACACAAATCCAATTTTATTGTCTCAAAAGATAACAATGTAATATTGCCATTAGCAAACATCAACAATTTTTTTATTAAAAAACTAGAAATAGTGCAACCCTTTCTGCTTGTTATGCTTCATATCTAAACCTATGAACTAAAGATGCAACAGATACTTGGAGTGATAAAAAGCAAATAAATACATGCTTAAAGTGAATTTGCCTGTTTATAGAAAGGTTACTGTTTTGATCCAATCCCCCTAAAAAAAAAAAAAAAAAGTCCAGTGCAGATGATGGCATGTTAATTTCTTTAGTACAAACATGAAACTTACAAAACAGACAGCAACATTTGCAAGATTTTTCTTCAGGTTACATGAAACAAAAATGGTCAAATGAAAAAAAAAAGGGGGGTAATCCAAAAGGAAGGAAGGGAAAGAAGTGAAGGGAAAGGAAAGAAAGGGAGTTTGATAGGAGAAAAAAGTATGGGTCATGGTGACCCAAACTCTCATTACAGAATTAAAATAGAAAGTTTTATTTTGTGATACATGGAACTGTATGTATGATATGGGGACTCTGCTTTATGTATGAAAAGGGATATATTGAGTGAATGCATCAAGAGAAAAAAAAGTATAATGCTTGATGCGGCTACCTGAAGTCTACTGTGATAGATTTTTGGAATTGATGTTTTTGTTTTACTGTTTAAATTGCTATTAGTTTAAACTGCTATAAGTTTATTCATTTTAATTTTGTTGTACATTTTTGTAGTCTTTTCAACTTCATTATAACTGCTTTGGGATAGACATCCTGAAAGGAGAAAATAATTCCTTAAATGCTTTAAGCAAAGCAAATATACAGGGGGAAAATACCGTAATCATTTGTGCATTTCTGCTGTAGTGATAACCCTCATGTCAATACAGACTTGGTGAGTTTGAGTTTTCTATGTGAGCATTTGGAAAATATAGTGGGTTGTATGAGTGTATTACTGAGATGGCACAAGAAGGCTTCTTCTCTCCAGTTCCTCTCCAGTGCCACAATAATGTTCCAAACAGAGTTGGGGGAAACTGATGAATGGGATGGACTTCAGGGGAAATGATGGGTACCAAAAGACAGGCATCTTCAGCAAATGAAATTCTTCTCAGATGTTACCTCTACTTCATTTTCTGAGCTCCTTCTCTCTCCTTCCATCCTACACCATGCTCCATTCAGCAGATTATTCCAATTGTTTTAGCACTTGGTAGGGCCTGGAGTGGCTGCCATGAGGAAGGACAATCTAGGAAGCCATCTTCTGTCAGCCCATGTGCATGTGCTCAAAATTTGGATCCAACTTTCTACATGTTATGTTTCCTAAAAATCCTGCAGCAACTAATGTGTCTCATTGTAATGTAATCCAAATTTACCTGCTTTCACACTGTGTTAACTGTAACTGGTGAAATCCAGATTTATCTGCTTTCACACTGTCCAACAAATGTTTCAAGTATATGCCATTACCAGGCTTTCATTTTATTAAAGCAATGCTGTTTTATTATGGTCAAGCTGTGCAACAGAAATAGTAATCTTTTTTAAATTTTCAAAGCTGAATATAATGGGGGAAAATGCTCTATTTGTTACTATGGCAACATTAATTTTGGCATATATTTCCTCTCAATTATTGTAAATCCTGTTTTTTTTTTTTTCTAGAAGGGAAAAAACACTATTTTAAACATGATAAGATACTATGATGGTACAGTGGAAAATAAATAAGTTTAGCTAGAGAGTTAAGATCCAGAAATGAATTGGGGAAAACAACTAAGGGATGGACATTTAAAAAAAAAATCTTATTTCCCCCCCCCTCCCCAGAATGAGTAGACATCATGTGCTTCCACAAAGGATTTATAAACATACCTAGGATTGAAATAACTTTTCATAGTACCAAATATAAGACATCTTCACATTTGGGGGTGATGTGGGTGCGGTAAGTAATCTGTAATTCTTGTAACCATAGTTTCTGCATAACATGATGGGAAGACTTTTCTTCACACAAGACTCTGTCCTAAATTCAAAGTCTATTATCACTGAATCAATAGGAATTTGGTAAGTCAGCAATTATGTAATGTCCATTGATTCAATGGGACTACTTTAGTTCAAATTAGGAATTTGTTTTAGACCCCTGTTTCATCTTGCTTATTTTGGAATACTCCATCTTCTGCAGCATACATAAGTTACTGGTCTATAGTCTGGAACAGATGGACCAAATGAAGAGACTTTTGGCTCCTTTGGATCCATAGCATTCAAATGATGCATGCCTCCAAAGTGGCCCAAAACAATGCTCTGGTCCTTTGTACCAGAGTAAAAGGGAGCTGGGATAATCTGGTTCCTGGTGATGTGGGTTGGGACTGCAGCCATGGCCCACTTTGGGAGCAGATGATGCAGTCAGCATGGTCCCAACCCACTTGCAGCCAGAGTGGACTCAGGTTGCTCTTCCCCACCCCCAGTCTGCTCTGGCCCCAAGTCACAAAAATGGGAATACATCAGAACTAAATTCCCATGTAAAATGGCAGATGTGTAGAAACCACTGGCTTTTAGACATCCATGAAAATGCTAAAAATGAAGCATCAGAAGAATGAAAAACAATAATAGTTACAGCTTAAAAATAAGTATGATTAAATATTATTTAGATAATTTTTCATTTAATAAAATTAGTATTCTCCTTAGGTTTTTTTTCCTGGAAATAAATACATCTAGAGGTCAAGTTTTGAGATCATAATAATTTCCTATGTTTTACTACAATATTAATTATCTTTTCTCTCCAAAACATTGACTCTACATGCTTCTAAAAAATGGAAAAACAAAAAGATGCTCAATTTCTCAGACTTCAGCATCTTTATTTCAGGACAATGAGTTATATCCACTTTTAAGAGTAAAACAAGTTTGCATGAATGACTTGATTTTATTCTGGGTGTGTTCTCTTGTAGAATTTAGAAAATATTGGGAAGATCTTAAGGAGGTGTAATGATAAGTTATGTCAATACTTTTAAATATACAGGGCATTAAAAGGTTCTTTGGTGTGTTTATTTTGGCTATTAAATTTACTTTGAAGCTGTTTGCCAGTGATTTAAACCTAATTGACAAACAGAAATCTTTCTTTTCACTTCATGTTTACAATCTTCTTCTTTTATCACTAATAAGTTTAAGAGTTTAAAAAGCAAAGTGGTTTGAAACAAAAACATATTATTGCATATAACAGTAACCATTAAATTATATTCCATAATTAAATTCCCAGATACAATCCTGAGGTATTGTATTACAGGATTGCTTAAAATCAGTAATTTTATATGATTGTGATGGCAACCCTTAATTTCATAAAGTAAATCCCATTGAAATCAATGGGATTTATTTTCAAGAAAATATGGTGAGTATTAGGATGGTACTCTGCAATCCCATGCACATTGTTTTGGCAAGAACCCCAGTTAAATTAACTTAAAACTAATTCACAAACTATAAATTACTGCATAGACAAGAAGTCTTTAAAAGTCAGTATGTATTGGGCAGGAGTGATAAATTGCAAAAACAGTGTGGTAATAAATATAGCAAAGTCTTGTTTTACAGGGAGCTTTTAGAACTAATTTTAAGAAAAGAGTGGCCTCACACATACAAATGGTATTCATGATTTCATGCAACAATGGATAAAGTTTTGTGCAATCAGAAACCATGATGTGCATTCTTCCTCTGCAACCACATTCATACACATGTGAGTTGCATGTGAACATATTTGCACTCTTGAACTACATTAATTCATTTGCTTTCAACACATGTTCAAAGAATTGTGTCACTCATTTCTTCACTATTTTTTTAGAATACACTTTTGTATTCTTCTTGCAAATATATTCTAAATATTTTTTTTACTAATAAGTGCTCTCTGGGCAGTTAGAAGTACAACAGAAAAAATACGTTATAGTATTGCCTTTCAGGAGAAGGAAATTTGTGTTAGTTTACAGATTGTAAGAGGCAGTATTGTGTAGTCATTTGAGTGTTGGACTATGACTCTGGAGACCTGGGTTCAAATCCTGGCTTAGCCATACTCTCTCTGCCTCAGAGGATGGCAATGGCAACCCCCCCCAGAAGAAAGTTACCAAGAAAACCATGTGACAGTTTCACCTTAGGGTCTCCATAAGTCAGAAATGTCTTGAAGGCCCACAACAATAACAATACAAGTTGTAGAGAAGTAATTCTTCATTACGTTTCTTCTCAAAGGAAGAAATGAGTAATTTTAGCAATTTTCCTCCAAATATGAGAAAATGTTCAAAAAGCATGCAGTTTTCAAAGCTATTCATAATTTGGGACTTTTTCTGCACAAAATTTGCATGTGACCCTTTGGGCAGAAAACATTTTCTGTGCAGGAAACAGCTTTTTCTGCCCCAAACAACCACATTTTGCATAAAATAAATCTTGAAATGTGAAGAGTCTCATCAGTTCAGGATTCTTCTTATAAGGAATATTTTTGTTAAGAATATTATCTTGTCAAGAATATTTTTAATATTCTTTCCATCCTAGGAAATTTATTTCATGACATGAACTTTCTATTGAATGTCCACTCTATTTGCATTCTGAATACAGTCCTGGTATGGTTAAAGTGTAAAGTGTAACTAGTAGATAAATAGGTACCACTTTAGTGGGAAGGTAACAGTATTCTGTGCACCTCGGTGTTTAGTCATGCTGGCCATGTGACCCCAGAGTCGTCTTTTTTAAATTTAAATTTTCTTTTTTTTAAAGTTAACACTTTAAACATAGTATCACCTTAACTTCTGTAAACAAGTCCAGTTAGTTCTATTTTGAATTCATTACAAATTATCGCTCTCCCCTTATTACAAACATATACAAATAACAATCACTTAGTTTAATGGCCACACTTTCCATTGTGTTTTCTATTTCAATGAATAAATCAGTGAATCAATTCACTCCTTAACAATAAATTACCTCTTTTCCCCTTTTTCCTTTTTTATATGAATTCTGTACTTTGTCTCTACTTATACATTCATCATACATGTGTATTCCCTACCTTTTACCACATCATCTAGTTGTTCTTTATTTATCTTATCCATATACATTTAAATAGACCATTTCTTCTTACAATATTTGAGGACTACTTCCCAATCTTTTCCCCATTTCTCAGTTGGTTTTCCTCTAATTAACACTGTTAATCTATCTAATTGTAACATGTCTAATATTTTCATAAGCTATTCATCAATGGTTGGAAGGTCAGAATCTTTCTATTTTTGTGCAATAGTCATTCTTGCAGCTGTTATTAAGGATAGCATACATTTTGGATGCTTTCTTTCCTCTTTACCATCATTATATTAAGAAGAAAGAATTAAGGTTCTAGCTTAAGTTTAATTCCAAAAATTGTTTATAATATCTTATTGATCTCTATCCAAAACTTTTTTTGTTTTTATACACGTCCACCAAATATAGTAGAAAGTACCTTCCATCGGACACATTTCCAGCATATTCCATTTCTATTTTTATACATTTTTGCTAATTTACTTGGGGTCAAGTACCATCAGTGTAGCATTTTGCAATAATTTTCTTTAACATCCATGCTAAGAGTAAATCTCAAATCTTGATCCCAAGCTCTCTCCCATTAATCCAGTTGTATTGAATGGCCTATATTTTGAACCTTTTTTTTTATCATACATTCTTTGACTGTTTCTATCTCTGTTTCTCTTTTCAATAACAGTTTATATACCTTGGATATGGTGGCTTTTTTATTTGTCCACAAAATCTCATCAAGCTCAGTTTTAACATTCATAACACCTTCTAATTTGAGATCTATCATTGTTCTTTCTTTAAGATGCCATAGAAAAAAATTGACATTTTACATCATCTAATTCTTCCATTTTTATTCTTGGCTTTCTTTCCTCCCAAATTAGAAGATCTTGATATTTTAACCAGCCTTTTCTTCCTGCCTTGTTTTTCTTCCTCAGTGCCTCATGCGGAGATACTCAATCTGGCAGTTCTCTATAGTCATCTTTGACAATGCTGGGTCCCTTAGCTTAGGAACAGAGATGAGCACTGCCCCTTACAGGTGGAAATGACTAGACAACTCTTACTGAATAGATATGCTGGCAGGAAGAATCCATAAAATGTTTAAGAAGGATTAATATTAGATCTTCCAAATGCATCTAATCATATTAATAAAAAAAAATAAATTATTATTGAATGAAACCTACTTCCAATGTCAACTAATCATACTCATGGAAGCTTTTGTGCCACAGCTCAAGGTTGGAATGCTATAGGAGCTAATACTTAACTAAGTAACTTCTGCTGGCCCTACCCCTCAAATCTGATGGAAACATCATTCAACTATGCTCTGAACATTGACATAATGTTTCTCCTTCTCCCCATGCAGCTGATGCCCAGTAACATTGGTTTAGGGGGAAAAGTTATGCTCATGGCAATAATATCACAGTAGTGACTTAATGTGGCGCCGCCCCTCTCTGCTGCAGGGCTCTGCATGGTCTGCCGGGTCAGATCCATTGTCCCCAAAGAAGCGTTGAGATATCATCAATGTGAAGAACTTCTCAACCAACTTTATTAATGACAAGTTCCCACCACCACTTCACAACTGTTCCCAAACTTTGGTGTCAAGGTCATCTATTTTTGCCTGGGTGTCTCTTCCCCCTTTCTATGGGATGCTACAGTTCAAAGGAAGTCCTGCCTGATGCACCCAGACCTTTCTCAGAAGCTTCCCATTCAGCCTTCTCCACTGGGGAGGGATCACATCCCAGGCTCCAACAGTGGCTGCATGCACCACTCTCTCTTGCAGCTAGCTGACTGGGTGATACCCTAGGAGATGGCCATGGAGAAATATCCCATGGCATAGGTCAGGGGTAGGCAACCTTTCCCCTTTAAGGGACGAGGGACTTCA
>CM034708.1:42749533-42760486 GCA_020142125.1 Phrynosoma platyrhinos | reverse complement strand
TGTTTCATCCATAATATTGAGTCGGTGTCCTTTGTGCAGACGCAATATGCATTTTATACAAAGTGGAAAAAAATGCTACATGTACAGGTGTGGGAAATAAATCATTGCATTCTGGTTATGCACATCAATAACATAGAATCCTAGGGCTCATAGGATTTGGTAGCTTGTTTAAGCTGGGGAATATAGATCCTGAATTTAAAATGTCAGAGTTTTGAAACAAAAAAGTAATACAATTGAAAGTTTAGGGTAAACATGAATGAAAGAAAATTTGATTACAAAATATGGTCTTTGATCACAGACTGGAAAGGAGAATTCTTTTCTCACAGTTTAAGAAACTGGATGAGAAAGAAAAAAAAAAACCAACACCATTTCACATGTTATATGGGAAACCACTAAATCTAAAATATCTGACAGATGCAAATATATATGTGCCAACATGTTTTAAAAGAAAAAAACGAATTAAAGAGCCACAAACTGATGTTTGTGAGATATCCAGGAAACAGTTAAAGATTTTACTTTGGTGGTGGGAAAATTTGAATGTCCAAGAGTACCAATTTTGAAAAACATTCAGGTTGAAAAAAGATACATTCAAACAAAGAAGTTTTACTGAGGATGAGACAGTTAAACACAAGTGCCAAAAATGGAGAGACAGACAAACTACAAGCATTAATCAGTGTTCTCTGGAAGTGAGGGAAACACTTCAGATCAGTCAATGCAGACAAATAAAAAATGACAGAAAGAAAAGAACACACAAGTTCAGACACAAAAGATGAGAGAGGGAAAACAGTAAATTTTATTTCAAAGAGAATTCATAGAGTGTGAAAATCACCAGACAAATTTATTTTACAGGAAACAAGAGTTTATACAGTATTGGCTGGTGAGCCAGGGAGTTTCAGAGAGTTAAAAAGTTTTTCCTGTTGAGGAAAGTGAAAAATTATATTCTCTAGTACAGCAAGAGTTCAAGTGTTGACAAAAAGGTGTTTAAAGTGGTTTATAGACCTAAAGATCACAAGGTGATTGGCTACAAATGAATATACAAAAAAAAAAAAAAGATTCCTAATGACAAACAGAGATACAAAGCTAGGTTAATAGCAAAAGGATTTGCTCAACAAAGGTTTAGACAACATTGATAAAACATTTAGTCGAAGGCTGAGAGCTTGAGACTGATACAGATTTTAACAGCATGGAGGGACCAGTAGGTGCAACATTTTGTTTTTGAGATTACTTATTTAAATGCTGATACATGTGTTTACACAAAAGGAGATGTCATTTTGGTTATTTAGATTCACGAGATTCAGACAAAAAGGAGAAATTGTATAGAGAGATTTGTTATTAAAGATTTTGATTTTTGAGATCTTATCTTGGAGTTGAGATACAATAGACTGCTGATGGAAAATGTTTATTGAGTCAGCAAAGAAAGATTTAAAAAGTGTGATTTGCAAAGTGCAAAGGTAATGTGACAGGCTTCAAGTCAATAAGTTTTTGTTGGGAGTAAAATAACAAGGGATTTTGAAAATCTAGATATATACAGAAGCATTGCTGGAAGTCTGATGTTTATAGTTAACAATAGACATTGTGTTTACAATAGGAGTTATAATAAGAAAATAAATTGTTTTAAAGTAGAAGATTAGACAGCAATAAAATATTTGGTGAGATATTTGAAGGAAAACAAGGAGGAAGAGGTTTGTGATTTAGAACAGCCACATTGGGTTAGAGTGTTTTAATTTGTTTTAAAATTATATGATAGATAATCCATTTAAAGACTGTTAATTAAGTGTGGAAAAAACCCAGTAGTTTGAAGGAGTAAAAATTAAGGACATGTAGCTTTAAATGCTGATAAAACAGAATTTATAGCATTAAATGAGATAGAGTGGATTAAACGGTTGCTACAGGAGTTAAATTGTGAAGTGTCAGTTATGATATATAAAGATTCATAGACATGCATTGTCATGGCAGAAGCAGAAAATGTAAAGTGCAGATCAAAATACATTAGATTTAGATATCAGAATGTCAGCGAGTTGGTTTAAAATGGAATTGTGTGCCCACAATATATAAAATCAAAAGACAACACTACAGATATATTAACAAAGGTTCTAGAGCAGGGGTAGGCAACCTTTTCCCTTTAAGGGCCAAGGGACTTCAGTTCCCAGAAGCCTCAGCCATGTTGGTAAATAGTCCCATGTTGGCCAATAGCTCCTGGGATTCTGGGAGCTGAAGTCCCTCGGCCCTGAAAGGGGAAAGGTTGCCTACCCCTGTTCTAGAGATAGAACAACAATTGTTACAACAGATTGAGATGAAACCTTGAGTGATTAGCATCATGTCATTAAGCTAAAAAAGGTTCAATACAATACAATACAATACACATTGAACTTCACACATCTTTACATTTTGGAGGGGAATGTCAAGGTATGCATGGGATATAGAGTGATGGAAATGTACAAGATGTATGGAGTTTCCCATGAGAAAGTTTTAAGAGGTAAACAAGACTCAATCTAGCACCAAGTGGCTACACAGATGTAAACATAAACATTCCCATAGATACAGCACATAGACACAGCTTTTGTTATGAGAAAGCAGGAAATCAAAAAGGTAAACAATGACATCAATGGGTTGCTTAGAGACAGGTCACATGGGAGATGGCACACACTGCTAGGGGCTGGATCATAGGCTGGGCAAAGACTGATCATCCAGTCACAGTACATGGTACAACCCACTAGAGTAGAGTTGGGGGGCTGGACAGAAGTTTCTTTGTCTTTTTGTGCTTGGTTCCTTTTTCCTTAACTTTCAACAACAAGAAGTTGGGATCCTATGCTTTTGGATCTGCTAAATATGTAATCTCTCATGGCTGAACTGGATAAGTTCATCACAATGGATTTTATTAGTTATCTTGCTTTCTTTTATATGCATTAATAAAACTATACTTTTAGACTTTACAGTATATCTTCTTGACTGAGAAAGACAAGATTCCTGAAGAAGAGAAGCTAAGCTAGTTGATGGTAAGAGATACAAAGTGGCTGTGGATCACAGCAGCCAGCTTGTCCTGCAGACTCTTCTGGGTGTCTAAGAGCACCACTACAACACCCATTATCCACATACTGACACTTTAGTCATCCATCCTAGTTTCTTGAGACACTTCCCATTTTTCCTTCTCATTGGAAGTATTTGAAATTGTGCCTTCAGTATCTCTCTTTTGAGAAACTCCCATCTGTCCTGGACTCCCTTCTCTTTTACTATTCCTGGCCATGGGACCACCCCCAGTATTTCCCTATGTTTACTGAAATCAGCTCTCCTAAAGTCTAGAATGTGTGTTTGACTATGTCTGGCTTTTCCTTTCCACTGTATAATAAACTTCAGGAGAACATGATCACTCCCATCTAAGAAGCCCACTACTTGCACCCCATTTACCAGGTCATCCCTGTTGGTTAGGATCACATCTAAAATAGCTGATCCCCTTGTTGCCTCTTCCACCTTTTTGACAATGAAATTGTCTTTAAGGCAATTGAGGAGTTTCTAGACTCTAAAGTTTTGGCTAAGTTTGACTCCAGCAAATATCCATATAGTCAGCCATCACTACTACATCTCTCCTTTCTGAGTGTGTGATCATCTGTTCTAGAAAGGCATTATCCAGTTCCTCAGTGTGACTTAGGGGTCTGTAGTAGACCTGTTGTTTCCCTCCCCTAAGAGCTTCTGGTACATGCCTGTAACCCTGGATTGTAATGTTATTAAATTTTGCTTCAGTTATGAACACAAAGTCCAAGTGATAGATCGAGTGACAGGGCAAAGACCAAGTTCCATGTAAAATGTAATTTTTTCCACTTTATTCATATTTCCTAGAGATTCTTCAACTCTGAGAGAAACAACCCAAATTCCAAAAACATTTTATCATCTCCAAGTATAAAACTGAACTATGAGTTTTTATATAAATGGCATACATAGTCTATGTCACCAAAAGCTAGATTGTTCATCTTTATCATAATTAACTCCATGTGGCTTATGAATCATCCTCTAGCATCAACTATACTTGGAAAGCACAGCATGATCAAACAGCCAATCAAATAAAATGATCATGCACAATTGTCTCTTGTACAGCATTTCCTTGAGCAGCTAACAATTTGGATTATAATGTTCTGGATCTTCCAGCTTTGGCACATTTATGGTAAATTATTTTTCCCTGATGTATATTTGTATATGTATATTTTTTATGATAACGAGATTGCAAAAGTGATTGCTGAATTCATTTAGTCTTGATCCCCTTATTATGCTTTGCACACTTGTGTTCATGGATCAGAATGAACAAGCTGAAATATTGTGATAGCATGAAATACTATTCTTGAGGACAAATCCCAGGCTTTTCTCAATGGCCAGCCAAAATCAGCCCCAAAAGGAGCAGCTTTTTTCTACTCCTTGCCATGGTCCATTTTGGTGGGAGGCACCCTCAGGGCTGCAGCATGTGTTTGCCATGGCCTTGGGGTGATTAGTCTGGGAGCAGCTTCTGGGCACTCCTGGATACTATTCTTAGGAGAGAAGGGGAGGGGAGATATAGTAACAACATTGGAACCATTGCATGAGTGGAGCCAGTAGTGTGGTCATTGCATAATAGTCCTGATATACTATGTGTCCACTGCACACTGAGAGCATCTGTTTCACAGTGGGACATCTTGCACAGTGCCCCATTGTTCATCATCATAACTCTTTAGTATAGTTTTGTATTGTATCAGGGTCATAGCTCCATCATTGTGAAGTTATTTTTCATAGCTTCTCAGACTACAATAATAATAACAACAACAACAACAACAACAATAATTCTTATTTATAGCCCGCCCCTCTGCTAAGCAATCGGGGCGGGTTACAGCATAATTAAAACATAAGGAGTTAAAAGCAGACAATCCGAATCCCCTAAATCCCACCCCTTAAAACTGTATTAAACTAATATTCTATTAAAAACCATATACAAACTTTAAAACAATATAAAACAACAAGGCACCGGACACAATTTGGAACAATAAATCAAGGCAGCTTGCCAGGCTCCTCGTGTCCGGGAGGTTATTTCTTAAAAGCAGCAAGTGTAGTAATGAGACAGATCTCGTCCGGCAGGCCATTCCATAGCCATAGTACAACACCCACTTGCATATCTTGCAAACTGTTTGTTGTTGTTGTTGTTGTTGTTGTTGTGTGGCTTCAAATCATTTCCAACTTATGGTGACCCTAAGGAGAACCTATCATGGGGTTTTCTTTGCATGATTTGTTCAGAGGAGATTTGCCATTACCTTTCCCTTAGGCTGAGAGCATGTGATTTACATAAGGTTACCCAGTGGGTTTCATGGCTGATCTGGGAATCAAACCCTGGTCTCCAGAGTTGTAGTCCAACACTCAAACCACGACATCATGCTCTTCTCCTGCTACTATCAGAACATAGAGTTATTAAAAATAGAGCTACATTTACATCTTTCATTATTATTACAGTGAAGGACCCTCATATATTTTGTGAGAAGTGATGGTTATTAACAATAAAAAAATATAACTTTTTGAGATAATAGTGTAACCACATAACACTAAGATGACTTTTATCTCTGCACAAAAATAATCATGGTTTATTATAATAATGGGGTTTACATATTTGAATTAGTGATTAAAGTTTCATCCTCTTAAGGAGTTTAAAAGTTTTCTCTTTAAAATTATTTCCATAAGCATCCTAACAAGCACCAGTCACTTTTCACTGTAGTAGCATTGAGAATAATTTACTTACAATAAATTCTACATCACTCAAATTTCTGTATCAGTCTTGTGATCTATAGTATGTTGATTTACCCATAAATTGTGTCTGGACATCTTTAATATAAGTTTGCTATGTTCTTTGAAGTCCTTCCAACTTGAAATGTACACATTTGGAACACAGCCCAATCAATATTTAAAGAATATTGAGATCCTATTCACTGATTTCATAGTGTAAAAGCACATTGGCATAGTTATGCTGCAAGACTGGATTATGTTGTTGCACAACCAGTCACATAACTAGGGATGTAATTCTTAACTAATTTTGTTCTCATAGGAAGCATTGTCTAAATTTAGCAGTTTTGTTCCCATTATGAGAAATTCTTCATAAACTTTATAGTTTTCAAAGCCCATTCATAGTTCTGAACTAGTTTGGTGCAAAAGTCACACTTTATATTTTGCATGTTAAAAAAAACACACAAAAAAAAACCATTGTACAGAAAGGAAACTGCATTCTATTAGCAGGAGATAACATCTCTAGGGCAGAAATTAATGTTTTGTTTGTTTTCTGCACAAAAAAAAAATGTGAATTTTGCATATAATAAGTGTTGAACTGCAAAGATTTTTTGACAGTCCAGGATTCTTGTCAGGGTCTCCCAGCACTTTAGCAACATATTTTTTAATCATTAATCATATAGGTCATTATACAAGTATCTGGTTTCGCTTAGAGGTTATATAAAGGTAATATTCTATTCAAAGTTTCAGAAGGCTTGTGATGTTAATGCAAATCATTACAAAATCCTAGAAGAACAGCCTCATGTTCAGTAAACAGTAAACAGAATAACTGTTGCATAATATAGCCTGGTAATTTTATCTTGTTAAATTTAGGGATGGGAAAAAATATATATATATCCAAAAGATTCTGAAGATATCTAAAATATCCTTAACAGTGCTGGATGGATTGAAAGCCTTCTTCTCAGTGACATTTTTTTTTTGTAAGAATGCTTTGTCAAATAAATTTATTGACCCAATTACTTGATTAAAAGTGTTTGGCTCAATTAAAATATTGGGCCTGATTAACTGGGCATGGCTCTGACATCAGACTCCAAGTCAACCTTCAGTATTAATACCCAGCTGCCATTCTTGCTATTCTGCTCTTTCCATCTCGGGTTCCTCCTCTCTTGATTGACTCTAGTTGGCAACCATGGAAAAAAAGGTGATCAGAAAAAAGATTTCTGAAACAATGTTGGTTAAATGTGCCATTTAAAAGAAGGAGGTGGCAGAGCTGATAGTTAATTAATTAAACTGATCAGGTCCTCAAGTTCCTACGTGGGATCTCAATATTACTTTGTTAATAGATTGTTTTTTTAATGCCTTAATCAAAAGGAGTGGAGCACAAAAAGTTTCCTACTGAAAAATCCTCATTCTTTGGATAAAGTGTGAGATAAGACAAGTGTCATTCTAGCTGGTATTACTCTAGAGTTGCACACAGCTACTAACCCACACTGTCTTGTAAACAGTGTAACTCTGAAACTATTCACAGTTCTGTGCTGAAAATGTTATTTTATCTACAAATCAAATGCATACAGATTTTATGCAAAATAAGTCTGCTGTGAAAATCTTGTCAGTCCAAGTTTCTTCTTAACACTCAAGATTCTCCCCCCCAAAAGATTTTCCAATAACCTTCTCATCCATAGAAATGCAAACCATTACAACCACTTTCAATCAAACAAATGAACAATCCCCCCAAACTGAAAACTATATGACTAATATTTAAAATGTACATATGGGTGACTGGATTATCCTAAAGACTTCCGATGCTTGGATGTGTATGTATGGTGATTATTTTATTTTATTTATATCTCACTTTTTCCCCAGCCATGGGACTAAAGATAACTCACAAATGTTAAAACAGATAAGATAAAGTTTACATGAGGATTAAAAGCAATTTAATTTTTTAAAGTTTTGATTGAAACATTTTTATTTCCCTATGTCCTTATGGATTCTAGGACAATGTACAAATGGATTTAAAGCAGTAAATAAATAAATAAATCACAAAGAATAAACAAAATGAAGGTGAAATAGCTTGACAATGGGGGGGGGGGGAAAGAAAAGATGTTTGGTAAAGTATGAGGAGTGGTATCTAAAATTAGATTTTCCAGTTTACAGTTTCCCACAACATAATGATATGTGTGCTTTTATATGGCTATCTTATTTATTTATTACTTAGATTTATATTTCACTTTTCTTCCAAGCAGCTGAAGCTTCTTGGAAGAAGGCTCTCCCTACTCTTGTTTTGTCCATATGATAGCATGTGGGGTAGGTTAGGCTGAGAGATAATGCCTGTCTTATGGTCATTCACTGAGCTTCATACTTGAATGAGATTTGAGTCTGGACCTCTGGAGTCATGGCCTGATACATTAAGCATCAGAATACTTTGCCTTGATACCAGTTCTCTTCTTTGCCAACTACCTCCATCTTTCCTTCTCTATTGTTTTATAAAGCTATCAGGGAGCAAAGGTGAGAGGAGGATAATAAATAGTATGAACATAATACTCTCTACTGCTTCATGGTATTATGAACATGAACTTCTGTAAGGCTCTTTATTCTTGTGAAGTAAATTATTAGGAGTATTATTTTTAATAAAAAAAAAAGTACTTGTATCTTTGGGCAATGAAAATTGTTTAGCCTCTGGTAATAACACTAATTTCTCAACCAAATTTCTGGAACCTTTTCATAATTTTTATTTAAAGGAAGAAGATCCAAGGAAATATGTCAATTTCTGACTTATAACTATCCTGTATAACTATCCCAGCCCAAAGAATCAGATAACCTTTTTCCTCCAATGCTGCTGCTGATTATGTTGTTTAGCTGTGATGCCTGGTTTTATACCTTGTTTTATCTAATGTTTTTAAATGGTTCTAGTTTAATTTTTTAAGGGGTGGAATTGGAAGGGTTTTTTTTTGATGTTTTTACTGTTGTAAGCTTCCCAATTGCATTGCTGAGGGGCAGGATAGAAATTATTATTATTATTATTATTATTATTATTATTATTATTATTATTATCTATAGGATTAAATGCAGACACAGTCAGAGGCAACCAAAATGATCAAAGTTCTTAAGAACAAGCCTTATGGGGAACAATTTAGGGATTTATACATGTTTTGCTTGGAGAAGAAAAGAGTGAGAGTTGACATGATAGCCATCTTTAAATATTTGAAGGAATATCATGCTAAAGAAGGAGCAAGCTTGTTTACCGCTACTCCAGAGACTAGAACTCAGGGTAATGTATTCAGAGGAAAGATATTCTACCTAAGGATTAGGAAGAACTTCTTTAATGTAAGAATTGTTCAACAGTGGAATAGACTATGCGGGGGGGGGGTGTGTGTCTCCTTCTTTGGAGGTCTTTAAACAGAGATTGGATGGACATATTTCAGGAGTGCTGTTGTTTCCTGCATGACAAGGGATTGCAATAGGTGGTCTTTTGGGGCCTTTCAGTTCTGTGATTCTATAAATAAGAGATATTTCATATGGTTCAGTTCTTTGATTCACCTTCCAAAGGGTTGCAGGTACCAATGGCTGGTCATTAAGAGCTTTTTAGTAGGAAGGCATGCAACCTCAATGAGCTAGGAAAAGTGTTGGGGTACACAGACCAGCATGTGCGTGCAGAAACAATTCAATATCTGCCTGTTTTATGGGGAAATCTAATTAAATAGCAAATTATCAACATTTTGCCCATGTATTAAGGAAGACATGAAAATTGTTGACCTTGCATGCTTTCCATGATTATTAAGGATCACAGTCACATTTAAACTTCAAACTTTGTAGCATCATCTGTCAAGCCATAACTTGTGTCTGTAATATGTATTCTGAAACCACATCATAAAATCAGGATTCATTTCACTGCACAAATGCAAGATTCAGAGGAAAGATTTTTCTTAGACTCCCACATGAAAGGAGAAAATTAATTTCCCTATTACACCTGTTATACTACTGTAATTATTGTACTGGCACAAAGGACATGAGATGCCTCTTTTGGGTTTAAACAGGCCACAACTTTTATTTAGCTGTACAGGGTCTATTTACAAGGCAATAAACATTAACAAATTTGTCACATGTGTAAGTGAAGGTGTAACCCCCCAAAATGGGTGGTCCTTCACTGGACATGACAAAATAAGTAAACAACAATATCAACAAATTTATAAACCCCTTCCCTCCAGAAGTGATGTCATATTATGTCATACGACGTCATTCAATTAATGGCATCATGCATTTAACTGCATTTGTCATTTCCTTTAATTTGTCTTATGCCAATTTTACCCCAATTAATTTAATTAGTCAGATTAATTTTCCTGTGAGGTGGGGGTCATTACCCACCCCGCCCAAGTACAAAACAAGCAATTTTCAAATTATAGACCCTATTCTTAAGTTGTGACAAAGCAATAACAAGAACAACATCAATTATTACACCATGACCCATTCCCAACATCAATTTAATTATTAATCTCAGGGAGGGCAAAAAACCCAGGGAAGCACCCTGGGAAAAAATTCCCTCCCGGCCCCTGAAGGCAACCAGCCTAAGCCTGAAAGTAACCAATTTATAGCTTCTTAATTAAGGGTGGGTGGGATAGGTCGCTCCGTTCAAGCTCAAAAATTGCTGCCTCCACGTGGCAGCGCAGAGATATAAAGAACAAACTCTCATCCCAAGTCTCGAGAGACCAGGAGCAACACAAGACTTTAGAGTAACAACCAAACAACCTAATTGGACAAAGCACACAGGTGTTCTCATTCTCCCACGCGCTTTAACCAATCAGGCTTCTCATGTCCTTATATGGCCAGCACAACAAGAAACTTTTCCCGACTCATTGGGGAGTGTCTTTGCACTGGCACAAAGGACATAAGATGCCTCTTTTGGGTTTAAACAGGCCACAACTTTCATTTAGCTGTACAGGATCTATTTACAAGGCAATAAACATTAACAAATTTGTCACATATGTAAGTGAAGGTGTAACCCCCCAAAATTGGTGGTCCTTCACCGCACATGACAAAATAAGTAAACAACAATATCAACAAATTTACAAACCCCTTCCCTCTGGAAGTGATGTTATATTACTTCATAAGACATCATTCAATTAATGACGTCATGAATTTAACTGCATTCATCGTTTCCTTTAATTTGTCTTATGCCAATTTTACCCAAATTAATTTAATTAGCCAGATTAATTTTCCTGTGGGGTGGGG
>CM034708.1:42736584-42749433 GCA_020142125.1 Phrynosoma platyrhinos | reverse complement strand
AAATCCACCCACCCCTTAAAAGGTAAGGGCTCTTTTTCTTATTCCAGGCCCGATGGTGTTGGGCCTGGTGTCTCTCCCCCAGATGACATTGGATGGAATGGAGGGAGGACTCTTCTTCTTAATCTAGGCCCGATGGTGCTGCTGCTCAGACACCGGGGCAGTGGCACCCTGAGCCTCCATACAAGGGACCCTTTTCAGGAGATCCCACACATCGGCAATAGTGGGGTGCCCAGCCTCCACAGCTGCAACCACTGAAGGACCCGGTGTAGCATCTATCACCTGAGCATCAGATGCCACAGGAGGAGGCAGCACTTCTGTGTTGGTGGTACCAGAAGTGCCAGCAATAGGGCTGGTGGCTGTAGCCTGTAGCCCCTTCTGGGCAAGTTGATTGCAAAGTACAATACAAGCCTGCACTGTTTTGCCCAATTGTGCCAACTGGGCAGTAATCTCATCATCTCTGCTGGTAAACTGGGAAGGCCTCTTTGAAGCAGAGTGACCAGAGCTGGGCACAGCTGAAGCTGCATGCCTTTTAGATTGGGCCTTACTGCGTGGCATCTCTCCTTCAGTGAATGGAACACAGGCCCAAGCAAAATCACTCAACCTTGGATGACTACCACCAGGCCAAAAGGCCGCCCTTTCCCAAGTCTCACAAGAGATGCAAACAGCCAGGAAGCGTCACTGGCAACCAACCAGGGGGAAAGGTGTCCACCAAAGGTCCTATGTGGAGCCCTAACCCAAAGACAGCCATCTTCCAACACACGCACCGCTGGGGAGAAGTGAAGCAACCCTCCCAAACCAGTGATGGGGTCCCAACCTTACCAGACCGGGGTCTCCGGGGTGCCGCTGGGCCTGAATCCAGTACAGGGTCCATGCACCTGGTGAGGATGCCTGCCGCAGGGCCCTCCTTGGGTGTACAGCCCCCCAAGAATTGGGGATGCGGACACCCCAACAGGCCCAGAGGACTGGCCCAAAGGCCTCACTCAGCCCACGAGTTGCTCAGGGAAAGATACCTGAACTCTCCCGCTTGTGAAAGCAAGATAAAATCAGCCAAAGGCCAAAATACAGCCAAGGAGTAAGCACTAGGCCAAAGCCAAGCAATAGCCAGAGCAGAGAGCAGAGAGATGTTACTCGCTCAGTTCAAGCTCAAAAATGGTTGCCTCCACATGGCAGTGCAGAGCTATATAGAACAAACTTTCATCCCAAGTCTAGAGAAACCAGGAGCAACACAAGACTTTAGAATAACAACCAAACAACCTAATTGGACAAAGCTCTCAAGTGTTCTCATTCCCCTGCGTGTATTAATCAATCAGGCTTCTCATGTCCTTATATGGCCAGCAAAACAAGAAATCCCTCCCAACTCGTTGGGGTTTCCTCACTAATGCCATCTGTATTTTATTTTATTTTATTGAAAAAAATCCTTAATGTTAAATGCAAAGACTTAGAACTATGTTTAGTTTCTCCCTGCATATCAGACTTTATTATTTGTTTTGCTTTGTTGCTTGTTTTTTCACATTGTAACTGGCAGAAGTGATCTAAGATGCCTTCTCATTTGCTACCAAAAAGCTTCAGATTCACAAAATTATTAATATGATTCACCCATCTACATAGCATCTGAAATTTGCTTCCTAATTTAGCCTAGTTCCACCAGAGATTCACATGACTTCCATTAAGAGTGTCCGGTAGGAAGGCATGCAATCTGAATGTGCTAGGGAAAATGATAGGGTATACAAAGTAGCTAGTGTCTGCAGTAACAAGAATCTGAAGCAATTCAATCTTTGCCTGTTTCCTAGGGAAGTCTAATTAAATAGCAAGTCATCAATATTTTGCCTATGTCAGATCAAGCACTTTCAACAGGTTAGAGATTTGGCATGGAACAAAAACAAACAAACAGAGGGCTGATGTGATACTTTTGCAGTTTTTTTTTCTTATGTTGATTCTCATCTCACTGTTCTCACATGAAAAAAAATCTAATAAAGCAAGAAAAAAGTATTTAGCTGAATATAATTCTCAGTTTGCTTTATGACTTTAGGGAATGGTATTGGGGCAAATTTGTCACATACAAAGAGCCTTTGTTGAAGTTTCCAGTGGACTGATGGGCTATTTATTTTGTTATAATGAAATTCATTCAATGAATGATTTTTTAAATTTTTGCACCTACTTTAAATATGCCATTGAGCTGCCAAGAAAGAAACACAAACAATCTTTCTTCCCCCTCTCTGCTTATTCATCGCTCTAGCCCTTCTATGCATACATGGCATTAACCAACACACAACTGTGTATGCATACAGGCCACATTTAGAGTACTTTAAAACCCAGAGCAGTTGTGAAAACACAGTTGAAAGAAAAGGTGCTTGTGGGGGAAGAAGGACTTCTACACAATTTCAAACTGATAATAATATATTAAAGATCTTAGCTGAGTAAAAAGCCAAATGCACAAAGTCACACAGCCAGGATAATGGGAAAGAGGATGTGAATGCATAAATAAATTACTTGGGTAGGCAAAGAACAAATCCACAGAGATTGGTGGTGACATATTGTCAGAAGAGAGCTTCAGGCAAAATAGGTAGAAATCACAACGAACAGACATGAAACACAGAAGGGGAAACAACATTTCAGGAGAGCAGTAAAAACTGAACTATAATGGTTATTCTGAATGAGGCATGTAAAAAGTGCAGCAAAAGAACTGGAATCTAACAAAAAAGAGGAATGAAATTCTTTGGAAGGGGGATAAAGCAAAGAAATTGAATATAGAGCAAGATATATCTGGGGAACAAAATAATTTTGAAGAGAATATTACAGATGCTCCCAAAATATCCTGACACAGAAAGAGAAAGAGAGATAACTTTAACTTGCATTTGACATCTGGGTCATATACTCTTCTATATGTACAAATAAAGATATGACTAGTTACACTGTGGAGAACACAACTGAAGAAGCAAGATGTAGCCTCAAGCAATTATTGGAAACACCAATCTCTGAAGTGGACAAATAAATAACAAGCCTGGAATCTCATTTTAAAAAACCCTCTGTCTCATAATAATTGGAATAAAATGTCAGAGATTATTATAGTATTTACTTTCTTATGAGCTTGAAAAGCAGGGGGTTTTCAAATGTTTCTTCTCCTACTATTTTAAATGATATCCCAAGTAAGGACCTGGATGTAAGATCACTGTAGCAGCAGGATCTCATTCTTCTCTAGCAATCTTGTCAGCAAAATCCTGAAGCTCCTTAGGGGTTCCCAGTGAGTATAGGATTAGAAAAGTAGGTGATTTTCTACCACTACAAAAGATGAATTAATAGTGTTTTAATGAAAACTCAGCTGGGCCTTCTCTTTATACAAGCATTTGACCAGAAGAATAGCACTTTATAAGGGTATATAAAACATTCCCCTTTTTCTGCAAAGACTCTTCCATCTCCCTGTGTCTGGCATTGCTTGTTGAATTTATGTGTTTAAGGCAATATTTTAAAAACAGACATTTTTCATAATGCAATGAATCATTACAAAAAGAAATTTGTAACAAGGCATGGCAACTAGCTTTTGTGGGGAGGGGAGAGTGATTATTCCTCACCAATGAAAATATGGACCTGACATTTCTCCTTTGAATCTGGGCAGTGTGATCAAAAATCTATTTGGCTATTGTTTTGGTCAGTATGGATATCTATCTTTATGTTATTTTATCTTTCTAACTGATGGTGACAATCTCCCCACAGTTGATTTGGAATGTATGCATTTTTTTAATAAAAAAAAAGTCTTGGGTGGCAAGCAGGATGAATTCTGCCCCACTAACAGCAGCAACCAATAGTAAGCTGGCAACAGCCAATAGAACTGTGGGCTGTAGGTGATGAAGAATTCCATTGCTGACAGTTGGAGTCAGTCCGGGCCGGGTTGTGTAAGAGTCCAAGAGTCAGGGACTGTGAGGGCTAAAGTTCAGAAATGAGGGACTTAGCTCTAGAACAGAACTCCAAGTGAGGGAGTTTCTGGGATTTGATTAGCCTGAGGGCTATTATAGAAATAAGGTTAAAAGGATAACCATGAATAAGGATAGTGTGGGGGTCCTAAAGAAGAGTATCTCTAAAGTTGTTCTCTAAAGTGAAAGAGTGTGTAAGAAAGTATAACAAGAACAAGTGACTGCAACATCATAACAAATGAAACCTTGTTAACCATAATTCAAATAAAGTTTTATTGTTGTTTAATTACAAGCTTTTCTGAACCTGGATTGAATTTCCATGCGACTAAAAATAAAGAAACCAAGTTTGGGGAGTAAACCCATAGATATACATAAAAGTGGTCTTGGGTTGCCACATTAAGAAAAGTAAGTGATACTTGAGACAAATTTTGCTTTAAAAACATATCTCTTTTTGCTTCATGAAACATTTTTAAATATTGTGAGATATGTCATGTATGTACCAAACTGTAGCTCTTCTAGGATCAAATTGAACTGGGAATGGCATTGACACCTAGATCCAAAACACACTGCCAAAATAATCCAGTTTGAGATCACTTTAACTGCCCTATCTCAGTGCTAGGAGATCCTGGGAGTTTATTGTGGCATCAGAGCTCTCTTGACAGTGAAGGCTAAATGTCTCACAAAACTACAGTTCCCAGAATTCCCTAGCACTGAGCCAGGACAATTAAAGCAGTCAAACTGAATTATTTCTGCAGTGTGCTTTGGACTCAAAACACTGATTCTCAAAGTGGACAAAGTTGAGACTTATAGCTCTTAGCAATTTATCACATGGGGAAAATTAGAAGTTTGGGGTCAGAAGCCATGGTTATCCAGCATATTAGGCACAATTGCGCAAATTGTTTTCACATGACATCACTTGCAAACCACTTACAATTTGAACTGAAAGTGATATGAATCAGAAAATAGTCATTTTGGGGGAAATACCATGTTTTCATTTCCATTTCATTCATTAAATCACTTTCTTTGTGCAATTGCTGTAGTGTGAAAGCCATTTGCAGGATTCTCCCCATTTTCGTGCTTGTTGCCAGATGTCCCATGGTTCTTTGCTGTTTTGCTGTGCTTTGTTTTTCTGAGTGGGACAAGAGGGATGCAGACTTTTATGCTTCAGCCAGGGCTCTTAAAGGATCAGCAGGCACATACACACACACAAAGAGAAACAGCTTGCTTCTCTCCCTCACATGGCTCTCTCCCCTCTTCCAGCCTTCCCCATTAGCTGGGGCTCTGAAAGGAACAGCTGGTGAGGGAAGGCAGGGATGCAGCAAGAGCAAGAAAGAAGTTCTCTCTTTCCTTTCCTACTTCTTTTGGGCAATGTTCTATTCTTTTTACTCAGGTTGAATGCCATTTCTTGGAAAATAAAGGCAGTACAGTATATTTGTATAAAGAAAATTGTGTAAATAAAATTGTTTATTTCTCTGGGTGTTTCTGGTAACACAGCTACTAATTCTGTGTGCATGTGCAAAAAGGTTATTTCCAAACCATCAACAAGATTTGTCTGCATCTGTTTGAAAACCAAATGTGTTTTCTACCCACTTTCTCACATTAGTAATATGCTTTTAATGCATTGTTGGGCTCTGCATGTGAAAATCATTCACATATTTGTGTGTTTTTTCAGGATGCAGATGCTGTAACCATTTTCAGAATGGAAGCAAAGAGGTTCCCATGTGATAAGCTCCTTAGCAAATGTAAGTGTGGCTTCTCAAGCTTCCCCATTTGCACACTCTTTTATCTTCTTCTATATAAAACAATGGATTAAACAGTAGGCATCTCTATAGAGAAAATTACATGTTATGAAACCAAGAATAGCATTAGGCCATTCCTTACATTCTAAA
Organism: Phrynosoma platyrhinos; assembly: GCA_020142125.1. NCBI lineage: Eukaryota > Metazoa > Chordata > Lepidosauria > Squamata > Phrynosomatidae > Phrynosoma > Phrynosoma platyrhinos. The sequence goes on along the minus strand of CM034708.1, from coordinate 42,743,636 downwards.
TGTGGGTCTACAAAATCTACACGCCATGCTGGTACCTTTGAATCTGAGATCATGGGTTACTCAACATCAGTTATGTACAAAAGAAGATCTTACCTTTACACATTGATCCATAAAATAGAGGTAACTCATTCTCTGAGGACAAGAGAAAAAGAAGAAGAAATCCCCCTGTCTGAGTTTCTTCCTTTACATTATTAAAACTTCTCCCACAATCCCATTGGTTCCAGTCCAATTAGCAATTTGCCCCAATTGTTTTGTATTGTTTCATCATGTGTCAAATGCTTTGGTAATTTTAATCTCCTTTCACAAATCTAGCCTATCGGTATTTTCTTATTAAAAATTAAAAGCTATATTATCATACTTAAACAGCCATGATCAAAGATGCTCATATGAATAAAAACTCAGTATCAGTTATCATAAGTCTGCCTTGCAACCTTTAACATTTTTATTAGAATCCTTTAGCTTAACAATGAGGGATTAATCAAACAAAGAAGCAAACTAATGCTAATATCTAAAATGTATAGGCTAAGTGAAAAACTTTTGAACATTCAGAAATAAGAAATATTTTAAATCACCTATCCATTCCACTGTGCATGATGTTTTACATTCTAAATGTACAGGGGAAAGCCAGAAGTCAATAAAGGAAGCAATAAAATGAATAGATAGCATAAAACATTCTAAAAATAATACCTTGACCCTGTCCAGGCTGTTCTGTATTGTCTCATAGCCAGAAGAGAACTACTCAGAGTAAGCTCTTATTTTCAGAGATTATTTTAACTGGGGAGAATCATATTATCTTCAGACATCAGCCCTGTTAAAAGGACTACCTCACACCATTCTTTTATTGCATTGGGGTCCTTATCTTTGTGCGTCCTGCATTTCATGTTCAAGGACACATTTTCACTCCCCCTTTTATGTCCACCAAATCAAAAAGCTTATGATTTTAGCAAACCAAGAAGCATTTAAATTGATATTTGTTTTCCCCAAATAGTCAAATGTAAAGCAGGGCAAGGCAGAATTAAAAAGGCACTTCAGAGGGAAGGTTGAATTTACTGGTAGGAAATTAATGAAGGCTGGTAGGGAATTTCTACATTAAAATACCCTGAAAATAAGTCTGAAATATACTTTTCAGCATGACAACTTTTTTTAAAAAAAACAAACACCACAGTGACAACTAAACATTTCACTTTTTTTCTGGATGGGGATTTACACCACTGGCATACCTTCTGCATCCTCCTGAAGAATAACCCTATCCTCATGTTACACACAGACTAGTCATTATTATCACATTACATGGTATGTAGACTGCACTTTACTACAGGGGAGATTATTGCTTACCTTCAGTGAATTACCTTTAGCTACTACTTAAAGGAAGGTTTACTGATCCTTAAAGTGTATATAGCATCAACAGTTCGGGGCTTATAGCTGCCTAGAGGTAAACAGAGCAGTTTCTGGAAACAAGGGATAAATTTCATGTGTACATGAGCTCAGACTACAGCTAATAGAGAGAATTACCATAGGAAAGACATCCAAATAACCCCCCCCCCAGCAAGTGATTTAGCTATCAGGCTTCATTAAAGGAGCCTATGTGTTCATCTGGTCACATTTTTAAATGTTTATTTTTTTTAAAAAATCCATGTAAAATAGTAAAAAGGCTTTAATTTTGTTTTTGTTGTTAACATTTGAAGGTTACTTATGTGACCTAAAACATATCATATTTTTAAATCCCTGTACGTTTCATATTAGCCTACATTCTTTTGTTCAAATCTGCTTTATTTCTGTTAGGAAATGACAGTATTTGTTTTACAGTTTATTTCTTTGCTCCCAGCAATTTTACAAATCAGTCCTGTGCAGATTTATTGGCTGCAATCATGATTCATCTCTTGGGGCAAGAGAACCCACTTGGTGTGTGTTTACATTTTGATTAGAACAGCATTTGTAATCCTAAACAGTATAGGAATATTTAAATGTAAAGTACTCTAACTGAGGGTTTTATGCTATTAGAATTCAGTGTTTGAGGTTTTATGCTTCTCACTTCAAAGGGAATTTCTCATCATGACAGTTCTTTGCTTCATATACCTAGTTGAAGTTGATGCATCTTAGGATCTTAATTAGCAATCTTGACAAAAATGAGAATCATGTAGCTCTCTAGATATTGCTGAATTGCAACTCCCAGCAGCCCTAGACAGTACAGTCAATGGTCATGTAGCAATGGAAATAACATTTGCAAAATCCTCAGGGGAAAACAACAACAACAACAACAGAAGGCTTCTTGTGAACCAGGAAACTATAACAAGGAGAATTGTTAGCAAATGTGCTCGATTTTTCTTACATATTTTAGCCATGTGGAGTTTCCTATGACCCCACCTGACCCTTGGGAGATGGCAGCCATAATCCCCTAAATGTAAGGTCAGGTAAGCAAGCCGAAGTTGCTCAAGACTACTAGAGATTTCCTGGACAGGTAGGTTTTGGGAGTTGCCCTTGGGAATATCCCATTATATTGGAAAAGATACATAATGGTGTTTGTTTGTCTCTGTCTCACACTTAATGGGACAGTGATCAGATTTGATTGTACCCCTTTCTCTATCTTCCTTTGCTTGATAGTTTTTTTAAATAGTCTTATTAATGAAATATAAAAGAAAAAAAGTTTTGAAAGAAAAAAAGGAAAAAAATACATACAGTCCAACCACTAAAAAATAATACACACTACACAAAAGTTGTGAAACATAAAAAAACAAACAAAAAATAAAAAATAAAAAATAAAAAATCCTTTCCTTGATAGTTTTGAAACGAAATGAATTGTTTAGATGATGCCCAGACTTAGGTAAACAATGATAAACCCATCAAGCCTTTGTCCATCTATTGTTTGACTCATGGCCAGGAGGCAGAAATTCCCTATAAGAACCCCTGGATTTTAGCAGACCTCATGGTACCTTGGAAGTGCATGCTGAATCTCTGTCAGTCTGCACTCTGAGATAGTTCCCACAACCCCCTTTCTTGCCGGTCATGCCCCTTCTACGGAACTCATCCTCATTCACTGCCAGAAGTCCAGAGGAGTCTCTTGGGTGTGAGTATATCCCCCCCTATCCTGGTCTCCCTCTCTGTCTCCCCTGATCCCGCTCCTTCCCACTCATTCTACTAGTGTGTGTGTGTGTGTACCACATTTGGATTTTTGCTTACTGTATTAATAAATATTTTCAGACTTTAATTGGAGGTTGGTCCGTTTCAGTGTCATTCCTTGCCAGAACTCTTATATCTCTGGTATACAATTTGACAAGATCTCCAAAGTGAAGTGTGGTGCTTCACTCTCACATTTGAGCTAATTATAAATTCCCCAAAATTAGGCTTGTGTTTCCCAACAGAATTCTAGTCAAGCCCTGACCAAATGTGATGTAAGGATAGGTGGGACCAATTGAGGAGATAGTATAGCCAAAGAGAGGTTACCAATTTCTCCCCATCTACTCTCAGAGCCTGATCACTTGTTTTTTTGTTTTTTTGTTTTTTTTTTTGTTTTTTGTTTTTTGTTTTTTTTTGTTTTGTTTTGGTTTTTTTGCACTTGCAATCCCCTGGCTACCATACAGCCTTGTCAGAAGGGCAGGGAACAGCCAATGGAAGTGGACAAACTGACAAGAAGCTTGAGAAATGAACAGTCTAAAAATACATGGAATATTGGGGGGGGGGGGATTCTTAAATACTTCTCCCAGAAATGGGGAAATATAGCAATTATGGGAACAGATAAGGATAAAATTAGGATTAGAAACAGAACAAGACAAAAAGGAATTTGAAGACAGATTCAAGATAGAGAAATATTTGTTTGAAATGAGAAGAATTAGATCTAAGACAAGTAAGGAAAAATAGTATGGTGTTTTTTTCAATTTAGGATAGTCTATTATGTTTAGAAATGAAAAAAGGAAAACTATCAAAGCTGGCAATAAGGAAGTAATGAACAATGTATAGGTTATTAAGGCTTTTTGTTGTCATTGTTGTCAGTAATTTTTTGTAACTTTTGTTGTTGACTTGCATGTTTTTTTGTACAAGACATGTATTTTATAAATATGATTGACAATAATTTCAATAAAGAGTGTTTAAAAAAAAAGGACAGGGAACATCCAGTTATTGTCTGTTTATGCTCTAATAGCTGAACACATAATGATGATGTCATCCTGTGAGAGGTCACCGTGGATGTATCATCATGTGTTCAGTGATCAGAATACAGTCAGAAAATTCTTGACTGCCTTCCAAAATAGACCATGTAGTGGTCAAATGAGGGAGAGGGCAGGGAGAATGTGTCTAGTTATCAGAACCTACTAGATGGTCCTCAGGTGTCCTCATCTACCTGTACCCTTACTGCTATATTTATTTTTTCACAGAATAATCTTCCAAAATTCAAGAAGTCTAATATAGGGGTAATATTCATTAGTTTTCTCCCAGAGGAAGGAGGAAATTAAGGTGATCATTCGTCCTTGTATGCAGGAACAAAATAACCAAGAACTTACATTGAAAAATGTAGGAAGCTGCACCCCAATAACTTCTGGAGGACCACACAATTCCAAAACCTGACTTTGGATTTATAAATCATCATTGTAAATGCATGGGGAGTCATGATGAAACATCTGCAAGCACATTGTATCACTGGGCAGCTTTCTTTAAACTGTATAGTAGTATTTGTGAATCTAGAAGAGAGGCCACTCAGAATGCCAAGTGAGGATAGAATATATATGAGTAGAAATATGTGCTTGTTCTTAAATCATGTTATGAACCCCTGAGATCCTTATTCTAGAAGAAGAGTGGACTATAAATCAAATATTTTGTATAAAAGAGTAAATAATAAGTTATATAAATATATTAATGAAATGAAAATCTAACAAGTAGTTTATCAACTCAGCAGCCAGTCAGCAGGCAGTTGCAGCAGGGTCAGTAAGCATGAGAAGAAGGGGATATTTAGCCACTGATGGTCTTATTCACAAAGTATATTGTCTTTGATGAGTAGGGCTGTGCTCTGTAGAACCATCTGGATTGGTTGCTGATTCTCAAGTAGTTTCAACTGTTCCTTCCACCTAGGAGTTTTAGATTTCTAAATGGATATAAAAGCAGAACCAGCTTTTATGGTAAAGGGGGATATCAAGGGGAGCCCCCTTTGGGACTCACTGGTAGGGGGACACCTCTTTTAATTAATGATGAATGGCTGGAAAGTGGACACCAGCCCTGAGTGAAAGTCAAGGTTCGTGTAACAGTATCACACACAATGAGAGTCTGATTTGTATTGTTGAGGCCACCTTCAATCTCCTTGAGTGCAAGACAGGGATTAGAAGAAGAAAGTGTCCATGTGAGAGCTTATCTTGGCAGCCGGGGGGTGGGGTGGGGGTTGAATGAGTTACTGATGACATCTGTGACTTATCTCTTTATCTGCTGCATTTGCATCTTACTATTAATTGTATATATTGTGATGTTTATATATGTACATTGGTGAATCCCAAAGGAGGGGTGTGGAATGGGGTTCCCTATCAATTCAGTCTTCAGGAAAGGGAGATCTGACTCTGTGGGCTAGACACATCAAAGAAGGGAAATATAGATGCTTGGAAGTTGTCCCTTGTTTCAATCTTTCCTCTTCCCCTCAAGATTCAGTTAGGCATCAGTTAATCTGTCTAAGCTCTGACAACCAAGTGTTCTGTGCATTACCAACCCATATTGGAGGGCAGGTAAGGATAAGTTGCCATCATCCATCTCCCTCACAAGGAATCCTCTCTGGCACAGTGCCAGCCTTGTGAGTTTGCCCCTTGTATTAGCCAAAAAGAGAAAATGGGGATACTGCAGGTGTATGACCCAACTCACTTTGAGTCCAAAATGGCCCCTAGGATAGTGATTCTGGGGGAGTACCATACTATCCTGCAATTTTCTTGACAGGGCCTTTTCAGGACTCCCTGGCTACCATGACAATCATGAAGATGTTTAAGTATATTATTGGTCTCACACATGTGGCAGGGCACATCTTGGATGTAGTTTTTGTCATTGAACCATGGCAAATGGACTCCTTCAGTGAGTTGCAATGCTCCCATTGCTGGACAGAACACTTACTTATTATGTTTGGTTTTGCAGTAGCAGGCCTTCCTTCCCTTATGGTCCTATTAAGATGATCCATATTAGGAGATATGGAATCCAAAGTGTTAACAGAAACTGTCATCCCTTGTTGTGAAGTGTTCAGTGCAGAAAAAAAAAAATGAAGGTTGGAAATTTTCTGTATTACATTCTCTTTTCCCTCCTTAGATAGAATTACATACTTGCATGTGTTTGTTTCCCTTTAAAAGACTCAACACCCTGGGAAACTCAAATTCCACCCCATAATAAACGTATTTGTTCATTAATCAGTTACCTTTACAATATGTATCTGAAATATATTCACTCATTTTTACAAGTTGTGAATTTTTTACATGTGCACATCTCCTCTCTCTCTCTCTCTCAATATTGCTGTTCTTTATGCATTTCTCATTTTACAAAATTACAAGATTTTACAAGATTTGCTTTAAAATATTAAAAAGTCCAGGCTTCATAGAATCATAGAATCATAGAATCATAGAGTTGGAAGAGATGGCCCTTGTGGTCTCTTCCAACTCTATGATTCTATGATTCTATGATTATGGGGTGCAATTTGAGTTTCCCAGGGTGTTGAGTCTTTTAAAGGGAAACAAACACATGCAAGTATGAAAGTTAAACTTGTTAGAGTTCAGCTTTCATCAGAAGAGCAGCAAAAGTGTGGGTCAGACCATTTATTCTAAATATGCCTTCCTAAATAATACTTACTCCAAAAAAACCCCCACAAAAAAACAACAAACATGTAGTTTGTGATTTAAAAAGAAATAATAATAACTAATAAATAAATGCAGAACAAACTAAATCCTATCCTAACTGGTGATGGTTTGGGTAAAGAGATGAAATCTCACTGTTTGTCATGGGCCAAGAGCTGCAGGACTGGGACCTGGGGGAAGGGCCATCCAGTCCAACCCCCTGCAATGCAGGAACATCCAATCAAAGCATCCCTGACAGATGGCCATCCAGCC
>CM034708.1:42723579-42736484 GCA_020142125.1 Phrynosoma platyrhinos | reverse complement strand
CCTCGGTACTGACAAACTCAAAGTGATCCAGTATAACAGAGGCCACGGGTGCTTCGGACACCTCTCTAGGATCTGTAGAAATACTGGCATCGAGATCAGCCCTTATCCGAGAGATTTTATCTGCAAAGAAGTTGTTAAATTCATCACAGCAGGCCATAGATGGTTCCAAAATAGGGCTCAGGGGGGGGGGGGAGCTGAGTTAGCTCCCTCACAACCCTGAACAGTTCTGCTGGGCATGACTCCGCAGACGCAATAGGTGCAGCAAAGAACGAATTCTTTGCTGCATCTATTGCCACTCCATAGGCTCTTAAAAGAGAGGGGAGGAGTGTCCTGTCAGACAAGCGCCGATGTTTCCGCCAGTTACGCTCTAGTCGTTGCACAGCCCGCTTCCATTCCCTGAGGTCTTCCGTATACCAGGGTTGTTTATTGGAGGCAGGCCGGAAAGGACGCTTGGGAGCGATGCTATGTATAGCCCTGGAAAGGTTAGTATCCCAGATGTTGACCAGGGCATCAACAGAATCGCCGTCAGAACCAGCCGTATACCCCTCTAGGGCTCATAAGACTTTTAATTCACCCCAATAGATTTTAAACAATGTGAGATTGTTGCAAGCAAAGAAACATTTTTTGCTACCCTGACTTCATTTTTTTCCAGTCACTTAAATAGTATAAATAAGTAACAGTTAAGAACAGAATGACTGTCATGAATGTGATGTGAAATATTATTTATTTTTTATGCTAATGAACTCTAATATGTAGTGTGGGAAACAGGGTTAAAAGTGAAATAGGGAGAGTTGGGTCCTTTTAAAATTGATATTAGCTTTAACTGTTAGAGTGGAAATTCATTGTGCTAACATTCTCTCACTATGCACTCTCTCTCTCTCTCTCTCTCTCTCTCTCTCTCTCTATATATATATATATATAATGAACTACATTATACCAGTTTTAAAATTATATGAGATTTTTTTTAAAAAAAATGCCTTTATGAAGTTCATTTATAATGAACATTATATTTGCAGTTTTTGCCCTGAAGGTCAGGAAGCTTCTTTCCTCCTTTCTTTTTCTCTGACGCCCTTGACTCTAAGGAAGAATTCTTAAGTTTCCCCTACTGATTATATGGTTTTCAGATTGCCTCCTTAGCTTTGTACTGAAGAGGAAAACTGAAATCTATATAATAAGTGGGGAAAACAGTGTAGTTAAGAATTTTCCCTTCAAATCTTTGCCATAATTTTGTTTAGTGGTGATTATCATAGTTATGACCTACAGGTTATAAATGAGTGAGTCACCTGTTTTGAAGCCATATTACTTGGTTAATAGTGGGGTCAGGACAACTTTGCCAGTGACTGTTTTAAATAATCTGATATGACAGAGGAGATGGGCAGGTTATAACCACTCATCTGCTAATGAGGACTAGAGACTTTGGTTTTGGAATTCAAAGGGTAATGAACAATTTCTGTTAAATTAAGGCATGTTAGTATAGCTTCCAGATATGGCCTTTTGAGTTTTGTCTTCTTCTCGAGTCTTACTCTTATTTTTTTTTTATATGAGTAGTTCATGATCTGTGCCACTGAAACATGTGGAAGGTGCACAAGGACTGCAAAGATGTCCCCACATGGGAAAGAAAAATGAAAGTAGTCAGAGTACCTCAGTTTTTGTTTGTTTAAGTTAGGGTTTTCAGTAGTGCTAAAGTCAGCCTGCAACATATTGAAAAGGTGAACCACCATGCCCAGATCCTTCCAGAACAGGCAATTCCTGCTTTTTTTCCCCTTTAAAAAAATATCAGTACAGTGAGATGTAGAGACAGCTGGGATTGTATGTCGCATGTGGACTTCCTTTTTATGCTTATAATAATGGCATGTGATTCACTTGACCCAGGACCCTTTCATACCACACAGTTATAATGCTATGATTCCACTTTCACAGCCACAGTCCTGTCTTGTGGATTCCTGAGATTTGTAGTTTAGGTAGAGATATTTAGAATTATCAGCTAGAGCTTTATAGTACCTCACCAGACTATAGATCCCAGTATGGTATAAGATACAGCCATGGCACTTAAAGTGGAATCATAGTCCTGCAGATGTTTTGTATGAAAGGGCCCCCAGTGTCAATGTAGTAACTTGCCTATGACCATAGACTATTACTTTTGGTTTTCCCCTCAATTCCACCTGTTAAATATTCCCCATATGATGACAGTTATGAATGCAAAAATGAACTACTTTTCTATCTGTCCTGTATCCTGGATGCAACCACCAAATAATAAAATCTTTTTTTTAGGAATGCATTTCTTGTCTATTCTATGACTACTTTGGTTCTTTTCAAAACTTCAATGAGCTTAAGGATACAGAAAATATAAAGATTTTTCCTCTCCCTCTGAATTTTTTTTGTATTTTTAATTATACATGATGGTGCAGTTCCTTTAGGTAATCAACAAATGCTGTTATGCAGCCACTAGAGTGTCAAATTCTAGCCATCTGGTAGAAGTATCTTTTCTGCATGTATTTTTGGGTTGGTGAAGGACCTTGATTCCCAAAAAGAAAGAAAGGGGGGGGGGAGAGAAGGAAAAATAAAATAATAATAAAAAATAATGATGATGATGATTAGAGAAATCCTGAAGCCTTGTTTCACCTGTCACACGCTGAGCTACCAGATTTTTGTGAAATCCATATAGGAAGAAGGCATAGCAGGTTCACTATGACAAACAAATCTGGGTTAGGTACTTTCCCCCCTTCCTTCATGGTACATTGTCCTTAGATTACATACTAAGTTAGGATGCAATATGCAGAGCCATTGTAGCAACAACTCTGGTTTGACTAATGAGCAGAACAGCAGAGAGAAAACAAGACTTGACAGTTCCTTGATTTTAAGTGGTATGACCTAAGCCCATAGCTGCCAAGCACTTTGCACAGCCAAAAGGGAAATCTGGGGAGTGAGTAACTGTAGAAGCAGCTATAATGATTTAGGTTTAAACTCAACAGTGCCCCAAACTGCTTTTTAATATGATTCACCTTGCAACTCTCTGCTTAAATATATTTTGATAAATGGGAGTGGGGAGACAGGTAATTCACACAATTGTTTTACTGTTCATATAAAAACTGTGTACGTGATAACTGTTTTTTTATTTTTTAATTAGATTGTATCTTTTTAAGTGTAGTTGTAAATTATTTTAATATTGTCAATATGTCAATAGTTTAACTTCATTCTGTTGTTCACTTTTTGTATGTTTTAGCTGTATTGTATTTTTAAATGGAAAGCCACCTTGAATCCCAATTTTGGGAGAAAGGCAGGGCATATATAGTTATAATACATGGTTGTTGCTGTTTATTGTCCTCAAGTAAACTTTGACTCATGGCAACTTTGTGAATGAGACATCTCCAAGTTCCCCTATCCTCAACTGCTCTGCTTAGGTCATGCAGGTTCAGGCCTCTGATTGAGTTTAACGATCCAGTATGTGGTCTTCTCCTTTACAAAACTGAAGTAGATTCCACCTAAATACTGAGTGTTGCTAAAATATGTTTCCTCAAGATATTTGAGCAAGGTTAAGGTAAAATAATATTCACATTATAGATTATCTATCTATCTATCTATCTATCTATCTATCTATCTATCTATCTTAGGGCCATTGCAGACCAGCCCAAATGGTCACCCTGGGGGTAGAGTTGGGGTGGGGCAGCTGCACACCAGCCACCCCACCCCCACCCCGATGCCATCCTGACAGCGCATGGTCATATGCAGTGCACACAGCATCAGGATGCCCTTCCAGTGCAGTGTGCAGACATGCTGTGCCAAAAGGGCATAGAAGAGCTGCAACACTGGCTCTTAGGGCAGCCTTTTGCTGCCCCTAAAAGGAGTGGCATTTTGCTGCTCTTTTAGGGGTGGCAAAAGAAAGATCGGGGCCATGATGTGGGGTTGCCGTGGCCCTGATCCATTGCTCCCCAGGCGGCTCTCTGCTGCCCCAAACGGGCCATCTGCATTGGCCATTAGTCTCTGATTGCCATGCCTGTGTGTTGGTTTTGGGAAAACCATTAAAAATGTAAGAGTTGCATGTAAAACAATGTAAAAGCAGTACTATTCATCTTACAGGATTATCCCCTCTGTGGGCTTTTATTTTTGTGGGATTTTTCTAAATCCCATCTGCATCCCCCCTGTTTTGTCTCACATTGGGTTCTGAAATGTTGGTCAGAATTTTCCCACTATTTTACACACATTTAGTTCCCCTATGGACACTCTCTCAGCTTCAGAGGATGGTAATGACAAACCCCCTATGAAGAAACTTGCCAAGAAAACCTTATGATAGGTTCACCTTAGTCACATAAATAAAAAAAAAAAATACTTGGAGACACACAACAAGAACAAGTGGACATTTAGGTTGAACATTTCCTCCCACATCACATGTTTATTCAGTTCAAACTGTGGAAGTGATGTATAGGGTTGGGAGACAGCCAAAGGAATATATATGCTTATTTGATTTATATCTCTTTGTTCTACCAATATACTTATCAGGTATACTTATTAGGTCCAAAGCTCCTTATACAGTACAGATGGTCAAAGACTAATTACTGATAAAGCCTCCATCCTGAGTCGATGGGCTGAATATTTTCAAAATCTCTTCAGTGCCAACCGAGTAGTCCAAGGCTCAGCTATCCAAAATATGATACAAAAACTGATGAAAAATGAACTGGACATAGCTCCCACTTTAGAAGAGATGCTTAAGGCCATACAGCAGATGAAAAATGGCAAGGCAGGTGGAATTGATGGAATCCCACCTGAAGTTTGGAAACATGGAGGTCATGTACTCCATGCTAAATTCCATGAACTCCTTGTGAGTTGCTGGGAAAAAGGAGAACTGCCATCAGATTCCCAAGATGCAGTCATCATCACCCTGTACAAGAAAAAAGGAGCAAAATCCAATTGCTCAAACTATCGAGGTATAACACTGCTCACTATTGCTGGAAAAATCCTTGTAAGGATATTCCTGAACAGATTAGTTCCTGCTATTGCAGAAGAACTCCTTCCTGAAAGCCAGTGTGGCTTCAGAGCCAATAGGAGTACTACAGATATGGTATTTGCCCTTAGACTACTGCAAGAGAAATGTAGAGAGCAGAACAAGGGACTCTATATAACATTTGTTGACCTCACCAAAGCCTTTGACACTGTGAGTAGAAAAGGTGGCAGATCCTGGAAAGACTAGAATGCCCCCCCCAAATTCCTCAAAATGATTATCTTATTACATGAGGGCCAGCATGGTTTAGTCAGATATGGAGATGCTCTTTCAGAACCCTTTCTAATAACTAATGGAGTGAAGCAAGGTTGTGTTCTTGCTCCAACTTTATTTACAATCTTCTTCAGCATGATGTTCCAAAGGGCTACAGCAGAGCTCAAAAAAGAAGACGGAATCTATATATGTTACCATGTTGATGGTACTTGTTTAACTTAAGCCATCTGAGGGCTCACACTAAGACTCTAAACTATCTAGTCCGTGAGCTGCTCTTCGCTGACAGTGCTGCCCTTGTTGCCCACACAGATGCAGCTCTGCAGTGCCTAACATCCTGCTTGACAACAGCTGTAGAGCTGTTTGGGCTGGAAGTCAACCTGAAGAAAACAGAAGTTCTCTACCAGCACCACAGGACAAACACCACGATCCCCACATCGCTGTAGGCAAATCTGTGCTTAAGTCCATTCAGCAGTTCACCTACCTGGGAAGCATCATCTCTTCAGATGCCAAGATTGACAAAGAGATCGATCACAGATTAGCAAAGGCATATAGTGCATTTGGAAGACTTTACAAAAGAGTCTGGAGTAACAAACACCTGAGGCGGAGCACAAAAATCAGCATGTATAGAACCATTGTACTCTCCTTTATGGGTCTGAAACATGGGTCACCTATCACCAACATTTATGACTCCTCGAACACTTTCATCAGAGCTGTCTACGCACAATCCTAAATATACACTGGACTGACTATGTGATGAATGTTGCTGTCCTTGAGCAAGCAGGGATCACCAGCATTGAGGCCATGCTATTGAAAACGCAGCTGCGCTGGGCAGGGCACATTTCTAAGATGGAAGACCATCACCTCCCAAAAATAGTACTCTACGGTGAACTCACCATGGGTCAGCATAAGAGGGGTGCTCCAAAAAAGTGATACAAGGACTTCCTGAAACAACATCTCAGGCTCAGTCAAATTGATCACCAACAATGGTCCACCCTGGCCTCACATCTGGAGGCATGGAGACACACTATCCATAATGCTGCAGCCTTATTTGAGAAGTCACGCTGAACAAGTCTTGAAGAGAAACAATGCAGAAAGAATCCCAACCCGGAAACATCACTCAAGAAAACCTTCTGCTGTGCTTTCTGCAACCAGACTTGTTTATCTCAGACTGGCCTTTTTAGTCATCAGCACGCTTGCAGAAAGCGTGGGATGAGTCCTTCCTGAATCTTCGTTTGTGAAGAAAAGCCAGAAAGAGAGACCAATATAGAACCCAAAGAGAAGTACACTGAAGGTAAAAACAAAATAATTTAAAAAAATATAGCACATGCATTGCCTATCTTTTCACCCCAATCAGTTAAAGGCTGAAGGCCTAAATAAGGTCTTTGCTAGCTGATGAAAACAGATCTGAGACAGGGGACAACCAAATCTCTCTTAGAGATTAATTCCATAGTCTCAGAGCAGCCATAAATAAAGCTGTCTCCTGTGTCCTCACCAGATGCACCTCTGAGGGTGGGAAAAATGAAAGAAGACATATATTGTAAGGATCAGATAAGCTTATATTGTGTATGTGCAGCTATTGAACATAGATACACATTGATTATGGATGTGTACTATGTACAGCTCATAGATGCTCACTGGGATGTGTTCAGTTGTAAATTTAATATATGGGTTTGGTTAGGCAATATCCCCATTGGGTTGCACAGTACAAATAATGTGTAAATTGATACGTAGAGATTTATGTTATGCATCTTGGGTATTTGGCTTTGTGGTCCCCTACCCTCACCAGGGAAGCTATATGGATTTTGGTTCTGAATGCACATAGTGCTTGTGCATTTTCTTAATATACACATTTGTGTATCTGTTTTTTTCCATTGACTAGAACACCTTTGTGCAGCTTTCAAAGGTATGGGTTTGAGTTGCACATATTTGTTTTATAATCTGAAGGGGGGGAATGGGAAAGGGATCTGCCTATTGTGGTTCATCTAATTATGGAAATCCAAATATTAGTTCACGTTTTTGCCAATAGTCTTGTAGCACATGAATTGGATGTACAGTCGTCCCTCCTGATTTGCAGGGGATCCATTCCAGACCTCCCCCCCAGCGAATAAAAAACCCTGCAAATATGCAAGCCCCATTGTATATAATGGCTGCACACTCCTGCATGTGTGCCATTTTGTCCTTCTTGGCTTCCCATCCACAGAAATTCAAGACTGCAAACAGGAAGTCCATGAACTAGGAAGGATGAATGTACTTGTAAAAATGTTGGTTAACACAATTTTCTTTTCCTCCTTCAACCTATTGTAATAATCTCTTCACTGTTCTTTTTAGACAACTGAAAACCATCAGCTGTATTAAGCTCCCCCCCATTTCCTTTTATAGGCATCGCTTCTACTCCTTATTTCTTCAGAAACTCTTAAACAGGCATTACACATTGAATTTTTAAAAAGTAGTTTCATTCTCATCTACGCAAATACATTTAGATATCACTTCAGAATCTTAGTACATTAAATTAATATTTTTCTTTTGTCATGAAGGTGAAAATGGAAACTGGATATTAATTGGCACCTATCCATATTCAAAGATGAGATAATGTGTCATTCAATGAAATATTAAAGAGAGATTAATGGTGACCTTGAGTGATCTTTACAATGAAGATGATCTTCAGAGAGCCAAAACAAAATCTACAATAATGAAAAGCAAAAGCTAGTTCTATAAATAAGATCAATGAAGGTTGTAAATGGTGTGTTAAACCATCACCTCATTGACATGAATGGAACTGTTACACTTGGAAAGCTTGAAATACTGCCTCTGTCACCATCCACTGTGATCATCTTTTTCATCTTTTCTCTACTGCTGTCATCTTAGCCTTGGACTCTGCTAACATGCCATGTTCCAGATGAGCCAATAGGAACCTGGTCAGTGCTTCTTAACTTGCTCCTAAATTATCTCAAATCAAGTGACCAGATTTATTAATTTATCCAAAAGAATGAGGGAATGTAAAATGAACAAAAAATAGGAAAACTCAAAAGAATGTCTCCAGAAGGTTAGGAAAATGGACTTTACAATGACAACTGTAGTGTAAGCAAATACAAGGCAATTTACATTGGGCCAAGAAATCCCAATTTCTTATGTACTCTGATGCACCCTTGAGCTGGGAGAGAATGATCAAGGAAGGTATCTGTGGTTGCAGTGGATAACTTAATAACAATGCTGACCTCATGTGAGATGCTGTGCAAAAAGACTAATCCATAATGAGGAAAAGGGTGAGTATCAGTATCATCATCATCCAGAAAATACCATCCCTCTCTCTCTTTCTGTGCATCCACATTGCCTGATGACTTATAGTCTTATGGTGACCCTATGAAATTCAAAGGGTTTCATTAGGTAAGAAATACTCAGAGGTGTCCCCCCCCAGCCCCCAGTTCCTTCTTCTGAAATGTAAGCAAAGGCCAGCTCTGGTAGTACTTCATTGGGAGACAGCCAATGAATATAAGGTCCTATGGGCTATATTTCAGAGGAAGAAATTAGAAAATATCATTAATTTATCATATCTATGTAGCCAAATCTCAAATCTGTATACATTTCTATTTTCCAGGATGCAACAAAGATATTAGAACTGGAGAAGTTTCAAGAAAGAGTGAAGCAAAAGGATCAAGGGCTGGCACAACTTACCTATAAAAGGGGACAAAATAAAGAGATATAAAATTATGCATGTAGTGGAAAAGTGCACAAAGAGAAGCTTTTCCTCCATCTTTAGTCATTCAATGATACTGAGCAGTGGAAGATTGAGGATAGACAAAAGGACAGATACAAGGAAGCATTTTACAACTTGCCAATTTCAAAAGATTTTAAAGTGAATTAGACAAATGCATGGAAGATCAGTTTATCTGTGACTAGCAGTCAAATTGGTTCTATGTTGTCTCTATTATTAGAAGCAGTGTGCATCTAAACACCAATTGGTAGGGTCATATCTAAGGGCCAATGCCTACAGCCTGTAAAGGGTGGCTCTGTGCCACCCCTGGGAGTGCCAAATTGGTCCCTTCCCAACTCCATCCCCAGGCTGGCCCTTTAGACCACTCTGCATTGGCCCTAAAACAGCGCTGTCAACTTATTGACTTCCTCTATGCCTATGGTCACTGTGGGGAAAGACATCTTACCTAATGGACTTTGGACTAATCCAGCATGCCTTTTCTTACAGTCTTAAGAAGTACCACAAAACATAGACAATTCATTCATACTTAGTTTCCCTGCAAGCAAGGGGAAAATGCTAAACAAGTCATTCATACTTAGAATTTATTTTCACCTAAGTGGTTTAAAATTACTTTTTAAGTAAAGAACTGCATCACAGTAGCAGTTCTCATTAAATGTGGATGTGATGGTCAGAAAAACTTGCATTCCTGTTTCTGTACTCTTCAGGGGAAAAAGAAAAGAAACCACATACCTGTAGGCAAACTGGTTTACTACAGGCTGGAAGAGAATGTAATTGCCTGCAAGAAAAAAATGTGTTTGACAAAAGTTGCCTTGGGAGAAATAGGTGTACATGACTCAAAGATTCAATGAAATTGGTTGTCTCAAACATAAGAATTTGTTTTATATATAGTGCTGTGTTTCTCTGTATCGGAAACAAAGGGCTTGAACAGAAGTGTAGGACAGGGTCCCCCCCCCCCCATCAGTATTAAATAGTATTAAATAGCCAAAAAACAAAGGTTGGTGGTTATGTTTTGCTTCTTCTACTTAGAGGAAAATCTCAGAAGTGTGACATTTCAAGGGGTGGATCATACATATTTGTTCATCCTTTTTTATTCTCACTTCACAAAACACACATCTACTTCCAATTGATCCAGCCTTTGTACCTGTCATAAGCAGCAATGTTTTAATTCTAGAATAATAATTACTTTTCTTGATGCTTTTTCACATCCTGCATGAATTTAAATCTAATGATTTCCATTTTGGTGCCAGATATGTGGATCTACATTTTGTTAGCATGTTGTGGGGAGTTCTGGTGAGGCAGACTTATCTGAATTCCACTTTTATGTTCAGGCTGTGCAATAAAGGAGTCTGGAGGCAGCTACTGATTACTTTTCTTACTGTTACTTACTGTTTCTTACTGTTTACCCAGGCAGGTCAACACAGCTACATAGGATCAACTAGAGCAAAATGTCATACGCTTGAGACTCAAACCTTTTGCATTGTTTACTGCAGACATGCTGTGGTGACCTAGCAGCAAAAGTTTTTATTTCTCCAGCCCTACTGCACCATCTTCCCACTGTTGAAGTTGCTTTAATAATTCCAACTAAATAGAAGGCAAGGAGGAAAGTGACAGTCTGGCCAGGAGTAAAAAAAGAAAAAGAAAAAACACCAACCCCCCTCCCCCCTTTGGTTGCATTCACACTGCAGAAATAATCCAGTCTGACACCACTTTAACTGTCATGTATCTATGCTAGGGAATTCTGGGATTTGTAGTTTTGTGAGATATTTGGCTTTCTCCATCAGAGCACTCTGGTGCCACAACAAACTACAAACCCCAGAATTCCATAACACTGAGCCATGGCAGTTAAAGCACTGTAAAACTGAATTATTTCTTCAGTGTGGATTCAGCCTTTATAAAAAGAGATGTCACATATGTTGTTAAGTGAAATATGTCTTTGTTAAATAGTATTAAATAAGCTTACTGGACAGGTTTCTTTCACAGCAACTAGTGTTTTCTGCAAAATAAGTCAAAGAGAAATCAAAATGAAATGTTATGAAACAGAATGAAGTGGTAAGATATAAGGGACACATCAGAAAGAACCAAGCGTATTAAAGTAACCTCTCTGGAGACCCCCCACAGTTCAACTTCTTCAACAATGCAAAAAATAAAACAAAACAAAACAGAATTTGTATAAGATTAGCAGTGTAACTACATTCTGTGTTGTGTGTTATCTACACTTAAGAATCATCCTAACATTTCTGTCCCTCACACTTACTGTCTTCATAAATTAAACCAGATCATATTGAAAGATGAACCCAAACAGGAGAAGTAGAATAAATCCTAATTGGTTTATTTTATGAAATGAAAGATTCAGTGCTATCATTTATGTCACTGAATTTTATAGTAAAGGAACTGACAAAGTACAAAGCATAAATACAAAGTACAAAGCATACGTACAAAGCAGGAACACACATTCCATCTTTATTCACAGGTTAATTTGAAGGATATTCAGAAGATATATGTATAGAACTGCATGAGATATACTTTCTTGTAGTTCTAAAACTTATAATTAGCAAGGGACAAAACAGACTCATTCCAATTACAACAGCATACTCTATAGCACAGCTGAGCAACTTCCAAGGACTGAGGAAACATCTTCTCTGCACAAGACCCCAGACGTCCCCACCCCTCTTTGTACCTCCTAATCCTCCCAAGAATAGTTTTCACCAAAATGGTTAAGTGTCCCCCACAAAGCCAGGAGCAGAGGTACTAGCCATTTTGCTACACTTGTATTGTACCAACACAAAAATGACACCGTACTCGACTTTATGGATAAAAAACTTGGCCACAACTTTATTTGTACAAGGTATTCAATAATTTTAACACTTTAATTTAACCAAACTTTTCATCATTCTTGACACATGTTACTTTACATATCTATCCTTTTAATTCATGTGTCAAGAACATCAAGTGCCAAATAAAACCCACATCGCAGAGGTCATCTCCCCCCAAACAAAATGACATCATAGTTTAAGTCATGAGGTAACTTGTCAATGCCGTCATCAATTTGTTTTGTGATGACATAGCAACAAATGAATTAACCCATTGACGCATACTCTTTGTCCACTTGAATTTGAACCAATTTTGTAATCCCAATTAACTAACTTATCCCCGGGGGGGATCTTACCTGCCACAGGAGGGGGCCAGCCTAGCTTGGCATCCCCTCCACCCCCCTGGAGAACTTGTTCAATATGACGAGAGATAGACTCCAAGTATACATCACATCCAACGGGGGATAGATGAACCCCATCTCCTCTGTACAATTGTGGCCTATCCTTCTGAATGTCCTTGTGCTCCACAATTTTAATGTCCAAAACTCCCATTTTCTTGACCATGAATCTATTGAGCCAACGACATGCTGCATTGATCGACGAGTCCTTCTTTGCTCCCACCCATGCTCGCCTTGGCAAAATCTTGGTCCACATCACTACTGTTTTCGGGAGTCTCTGCTTAATATCTTGCATGTCGTTCAAGATCATTTTGGCCAACTTGTAACAAGGAATCTTTACAAGGTCATTTTCTCCCAAATGTACCAAAAGAATCTTGGGCGGTGAGAATGTTGCAGATAATTCAATGATTCTCGGGATGAGAGCTCCCCATAGCATTCCTCTCCTATCAAACCATCAAATCTGTTGACTCTCTATTAACGCCGGATTCCGATCACGACCTGATTGGAGCACATGACGCTCAGCCCAGAACACCAGACTGTGTCCAATGATCCAAACATCTTCACAGCTCATATCTGCTTTAAAAGAAACAACACATTAAGTATAACTCTAACACCTCAACTAGATAACTCTATGTCCCACCCATACCTTATGGGCAAATGTAAGACTTAAAAGCCCTGGACCGCCACCGCCCAATCCATCGAATTGTGGCATCATCCAGACCTTGTGACGCAGCAGCAGTCACTGCCCCTATAAAACGAATGGGCCGAGAACTGAG
>CM034708.1:42682908-42696783 GCA_020142125.1 Phrynosoma platyrhinos | reverse complement strand
AATGCACTTAAATGTTGTATGCTCCACTTGAAAGCCCACCGCTACACATACTCGATTGGGATTCAGGATGTGGAAGGAGATGTAAAGTTGTGAGGCAAAACCCTTTACTCTTGCACATCGAAAGCAGAATGTTGGTGATTTTGATGGGCTCATAAAACTTCCAGCAGCTGCATTTTTTTAAAAAAAAGTACAGGAAATGTGCTCTCACATGCAGAAATTCCTTCCCTTGTTTGTCAGCTTGTGGAAGGAGTGCTAAGAGTTGAGATTCATGGCCAAAGCCAGATACACTGGCAACCCTACAGTTGAAGTTCTGAACAGATGTCATGCATACA
The DNA here is from genome assembly GCA_020142125.1 of Phrynosoma platyrhinos. NCBI lineage: Eukaryota > Metazoa > Chordata > Lepidosauria > Squamata > Phrynosomatidae > Phrynosoma > Phrynosoma platyrhinos. The sequence goes on along the minus strand of CM034708.1, from coordinate 42,696,451 downwards.
TGTATAATATTGAAGCATTTATCACTGTATTTATGATTGAGGCCCCTTGTCTGTCTTGGGATTACTGATCATGTGTGCAGAAACTACTCGCATATAGTTTATAACATATTGGACTCATTTTATGTACTGGCTAAAATACAAGTATTTGGAGAGGGGGCATTAAGCATGATTCTTTCATTGAGTGTGTGGAAAAAATGTGTGACCATGTCAAAAAATATGAAAGATGGAAGTGGATCTCTCAAACAGAGTAATCTATTGACAAGACAGAAGGTGAAGAACAATCAGTCCCCACACATTGCTCCTCCACACAGGGGCTAGCAGATAAAGTCTTTCCCTCACTTTTGCTAGGCTTTACATGTAGTTTTACTTTGATAAAGGGAAAGGAATTAATTACAAGTAACATAGTATTTATACTTACAAACCCTAACATCTGCACATACACATACATGCACAAACACATGCACATGCAATTGTTTGCACACTCCTTCCTGTACATAAAATATGCATTGCATTTCATGGATTATTTGGTTTTATTATAACAAGCTTGTACATGTTCCATAATATCAGTGACTGTTGTTAGTGAAAGTGCTCCATTTTTCCCTATATATTTTAGCCATGTGGAGTTCCCTATGACCCCAGCCTGACCCTTGGGAGATGGCAGCCATAATCCCCTAAATGTAAGGTCAAGTAAGCAAGCTGAAGTTGCTCAAGGCTACTAAAGATTTCCTGGACAAGTAGGTTTTGGGAGTTGCCCTTGGGAATATCCCATTATACTGGAAAAGATACACAATGGTGTTTGTCTGTCTCAGTCTCACACTTAATGGGACAGTGATCAGATTTGATTGTACCCCTTTCTCTAGCTTCCTTTCCTTGATAGTTTTGAAACCAAATGCATTTTTTAAACTATGCCCCAACTTAGGTAAACAATAGTAAACCAATCAAGCCTTTGTCCCCCTATTGTTTGACTCATGTCCAGGAGGCAGAAATCCCCTATAAGAACCCCTGGATTTTAGCAGACTTCATGCTACCTTGGAAGTGCATGCTGAATCTCTGTCGGTCTGCACTCTGAGATAGTTCCCATGACCCCTTCTCTTGCTGGTCGTGCCCCTTCCACAGAACTCATCTTCATTTGGCGCCAGAAGTCCAGAGGAGTCTCTCGGGTGTGAGTATATCCCCCTCTATCCTGGTTTCCCTCTCTGCTTTCCCTGCTCTCTCTCTTCCCCACTTATTCTACTAGTGTGTGTGTGTATGTGTGTGTGTGTGCTGCATTTGAATGTTTGCTTATTTTGTTAATATTTTCAGACTTTAATTGGAGTTTGGTCCGTTTCAGTGTCATTCCTTGCCAGAACTCTTACATCTCTGGTATACAATTGGATAAGATCTCCAAAGTGAAGTTGGGTGCTTCACTCTCACATTCGAGCTAATTATAAATTCCCCAAAATTAGGCTTGTGTTTACCAACACTATACATAAAGATATTCAGAAACTGGGACAGTATAGTGATTGTAAACTTCAACATAGACATACTGTCTTTCCATTCATGTAAATATCTTTGATCCAGTGAAAGCTTCTGTAAAAGAAAGGGATTGTTTGCAATCCCTGAAATGCCTAGAGAAGGCATGAACCTACATACATAAAGAAGAATGTCCTGGATTTAAAGAAACAAACACTAAATCCTCCAGTAACCAATGATACCAACAGTATTTCATAGGGCAAGAATGAAGAGCAATTGGCTCCTGAACTGACTGTAGCCTGTAAAGTTCCTCAATCCATTCAGCAAACTTCATTTGCTCTTAACTTCAAACAGTGCTTGGAGATAAGAGTCAAGACCAGGCAGCTGTTGCATGAAAATGCCTGGGAGGCAGATTAATCTGAAATAGATAATCTTCCCAGCAAATAAACCAAAGGACTGATGCATTATCTTCTTTATGTCCTTAAAAACCATGTTATGAACTGGAGTGAAAAAAGATGGGAAATGTCTGCTGATCTTAGAAAGAGCAAAGTGGCAATTCAGCCTAGAATTGGAGCTTGGCAGTTCCCACTTATCTGTAGCCACATAAACCTGCTGGATTTTACCCATTCTAAGCAAGGTGACAGTTATGAAAAGATTAAACTTTACTAGCAGCAAGAAGACACAAAGCACTTAATTCTTGAAACGTACAGGGAGTAACATCCCTGTTACTCAATCTATGTGCTCAAACTGAGTCATTTTTAGGTTGGCATAATAAGTTTCAGTGACACAAAAATAGCTTAGTAATATTCAGTACTCCACACAAAAGACCAAGGAATAAGGCATGACATGATTGAAGTGTATCTAATCTGTACAATGGCGTAGAGCCTTCACATTTTAAGAACAATGAATCCTGACCCAGTGTAGCATCTTCCAAATATGCCTTAAAATCATTTTGGAGATATGCAGTTGTCTCTATCCTAGTTCATTTAAAAAAAAAAAAGCATCAGAAATGACTAATAAAAGACAACATCCAATATTAGTACTACATAATGGAGATCCGCTGAAATATTAATTACACTGTATCACCCTTCATTTAAATAGCTTTATTATAAGTAAGACCAATGTAGGTTTAACTCAATATGATTACATACAACAGGTGAAATACTTCAAAAGTATGAAGTGATCAAGGTCCATCTGTACATCCCTAGGAACACCACTCCAAATAATCTTTGCCTCTCTGACTTTAAAGACTCTTTTGAAAAGATGATATGCAGATGATGGATGCGTATATTTGTGCTAGGAGCCCTCAGATCTGCCACTGAAGCAGGAGAGAGACAGAATGTGAAATGCTGTGTCTTTGGGTCCCACAAGTCACTGTCAGCATCTGAAATCTATGTGGAGTCCCCTGTAATTAATTTAAATTTTAATTAACTTGATGGAGTACAGAAAAATCTAGGGAAGACTGATGAGGGGAATGAATACAAAGAGAAAACCCTGTGAGGAAGAGATTGGTTGGATCAAGTCTTGATTTCCTCCCCCCCCCCCCCCCCCACACACACTTTTTTTTTCTGGGCTGCATGAGATTTGGAGGCAGGATTTCTTATATGGTCAATGCTTCTAGTAGGTTTCATGGATAACTCCTTGCAGTCCTGAAGATCCATTGTTTTTAATAGTTCATGCAACTCTATAGCTACTTTAATTTGTAACTATAGTAGATGGAGTAGATGGCCTTCAGGGTTATGTCTCCTGCTTACTGCAGCTCTAGAAAAGAATAAATCTTCATTATAGTTACAGACCAGCACAAGGTGACTGAACCCAAAGGATGTGCACCAATGGGTTCTCTTCATCCTGGAGAGGTGAATAGTGGAGTGCCACAGGGATCTGTACTGGACCCTTGCTATTCAACATTTTTATCAATGACTTAGATGAAGGAATAGATAACATGCTGATTAAATTGGCAAATGATAACAAACTGGGAGGGGTTGCTAATTCCCCAAAGAATTAAAATTCAAAATGGTCTTAATAGATTAGAGGGCAAGATTAATTTCAACAGGGGGAAATGTAAGGTCCTACACCTAGGCAGAAAAAAAAAAAAGAAATGCACAGATATAGGATGGGAGACACCTAGCTAGACAACCGTTCATGTGAAAGAGATCTAGGAGTCTTAGGACCTGAAGAGACAGCCAGAAATAATCCAGTTTGGGACTACTTTAACTGTCCTGGGTCAATGCTAGGGAATCATGGGAATTGTATTTTTTTTTCTCAGACATTGAGTCTTCTATGGACCTTATCCCACGGGGCCAAAAGCAGCAAGAATCCACTAAGAATCAGGCGCTATAGCGCTATACATTCCTGGGTGATCACACGACGTCGCTCAGAATCGGCTAAGAATCAGGCGCTATAGCGCTATAGTTTTCCAGGTGATCACACGACGTCGCTCAGAATCCACTAAGAATCAGGCGCTATAGCGCTATAGTTTTCCGGGTGATTACACGACGTCGCTCAGAATCCAACAAGAAACTGCTCGGAATGCAGCATCATTTGGGTTCTTTTGAATGTCGGTTTTAGCGGGCATTGCAATAGCGCTAGCTTATCCATAGCACTATTATAGCGCTAGCGCCATATTTATACTAGCGCTATAGTACTGCAATGATGCTCATATCGCTTTCTTGCCACTTTTGAGAGCAGCGTGGGATAAGGTCCTATGTCAGAGAGCTCTGGTGCCACAGTAAACTACAGTTCTCATAATTCCCTAGCACTGGCAGTTAAAGTAGTCTCAAACTGAATTATTTTTGGCAGTCTCTTCAGGCCCTTAGTGGACCACAAACTGAGCAAGAGTCAGTAGTGTGATGCAGTAGCCAAGAAAGCCAATGTGATTCTTGGTTGCATCAATAGGAGTATAGCATCTAGATCAGGGTAGGCAACATTTCCCCTTTAAGGGCCGAGGGACTTCAGCTCTCAGAAGCCTCATCCATGCTGGCCAATAGTCCCATGTTGACCAATAGCTCCTGGGATTCTGGGAGCTGAAGTCCCTCGGCCCTTAAAGGGGAAAGGTTGCCTACCCCTGATCTAGATCAAGAGAAGTGATAGTACCACAGTATTCTCCTTTGGTCAGGCCTTACCTGGAATATTGTGTCTAGTTCTGGGCACCTCAGTTCAAGAAGGCTGTTGACAAGTTAGAATATGTTCAGAGGAGGGTGACCAAAACAGTGAAAGGTCTGGAAGCCATGCCCTGTGAGAGCAGCTTAGGAGCTGGGAATGTTTAGCTTGATGACACTTCCAGCTCCCTAAACTGCTCCTCATAGGACATGATAGTTATGTTTAAATATTTGAAGGGATGTCATATTGAATAAGAAAGAGGCTTGTTTTCCACAGCTCCAGAGATTAGGACAAAGAGCAATAAATTCAAACTACAGGAAAAGAGATCCCACCTAAATCTCAGGAGGAACTTCCTGATGGTTAGAGCTGTTTGACAGTTAAATATGCTTCCTTGAGTGGGGTGGAGTCTTCTTTTTTGGAGGTCAAAATATAACAAGAATATAGAAAAATATTATAAACATTAAAAATAGTATGTGGGACACCTTAACCACCTGTTTATAAAGCAATATTCATTAGGTCTGGTTTGTGACACTGGTCATCATCTGACAAATTTTAACTGTTGTTGCCCAGAACTGTAGCAACATTGTACATTATGTCTGGGTTAATGTCTGAAAGTAACAGGAAAGTATAAAATTGTCCTGTGCGTCCTGGGTATTCATACAATATTGGTGAAATGAGGCTAGTGTGGATGTCTCTATAGTACAGACATTGAACTAATACATGCTATATTATTTTGATATACTCCCAGGGGTATTGTCTCTCCAAATAAGGAAAAGACAGGTCTATAACCACTTCCAATTCTCAAAATGCCACAACAGTTAAGACTATGACAGAATGCCACCCAGTAAATTCCATTCCTTGATGCTTTCATAACTGTGAAAGCATCAGATAGAACCAGGTTTCTTTGACCTGGAAGATACATCAATAGTTAACTAGGATACAATTCTTCCTTAATTTGATTCCCAAAAGAAGAACAAGTAATTTTAGCCATCTTTTTTCAGCTGTTGTGAAAAGGCCTTTGAAAACTGAGATTTTTGGAAACTATTCACAGTTCAGGATTAAATTGGGCTGGAATTCTCAAATGACATTTTTGCACAGAAAATATTGTAGTGAGGATTTATTCTGTGTAAATTTTGCACATAGGTCTTTTTTATACACAGAAAACAAAAACATTTCTGGAATATTATTTTCTGTGAACTAAATGCTATTTTCTGTGCAGCAAATGCTGTTTTCTGAACCAAAATGCCACATGCAAATTTTGTGCAGAACAGGTCCCGAACAGCTAAGATTTTAATCAGTTCAGGATGCTTCTTGTCAGGGTTTCCAGAAACTAAAGGAACATGTTATTTGACAATTTAAAAATATTGCATGCACTGCCCCCTGGAAGGAACAAGGCAGTGCATTATTAGTTCAGGAGTGCAGTGGCATAAAACCTAGAATGATAGCAGGCAAAGGTGTGTTGTTTGAAAGTATATATTTGATTCAATCAGGAAGATCAGTTGGCTGCATCATACACCTAATTACAAAGAGTACACTTTATCATTCCCCCATGACAGGGTCTCACCTGAAGAAAGGAAGAACCTGAGTGTTTGTCCTCTCTTTATTTGAGACCTACAATACATACATATGTGTCCTCTCTCATAAGTGCCTAAATATGAAGAAAATAAGAGCTTATATTAATTTGCATCAAAATATGTAAATTTAAGTCTTCTGGAAGCCTACATTATCTTTAATCATTTGAAGCAGTATAACTGTTGAAAAATAAAGAAAAGAAAGTTCTCCCACACATTAGTACGATGAACTTAATATGTGGATGATTCAGTTTTGAATCATTTCTTCTGTGCTAATTAATTTTGGTTTGAAGCCGTTTCTCCCCTCCCATGTAATCTGCAGAACAGAGTCCTGTAATTACACAGCATATGTCAAAAGGCCATTTTATAGGTCTAAATAATAAGATATTATCTATCATAACAAGAATTCTCTGTACCCCTGTTTAACAATAGGCTGAAGCTACACATAATTTAGAAATTACTGATAATTTTATAACTACCAGTAAGACTGCAGAACCCTTATGATGCACAGTTGGCAGCATGTGGACTCAATAGATTTTTAAAGAAGGCCCTGAAATAGCATTTGCTTCCAAGGACCATGAATCACTCCATTTTTGAAATGGATTCCATTTGCATTCCATTTGGGAAATGCAAGGTTCTCACTGATGCAGTACATTCATTACTAAACACATACAAAGATCCTAGCTTAAGGGTTATGACTAAGATTATGATGAGTGGCATTTTATCCTGCAGGATGATTTGCCATATTATATTTCTTCATATCCAGCAAACCTTGATTTTAATTTTATCCTGATTATTTGTCAGTCATGCTGATTGTATTTTTATTTTTCACAAGCATGATTTTTTTAAAAAAAGTCTTTAAATATTTTAAACATTGCCTGGATTTGCTTTATAATTACTGCTCAGTTTTACCATTTATATGAAGACTGTTAATGTGGTTCCTCTGATGTATTTATTGTGATATCACCCTGGAATAGATTTGGATGGTGAAGGTAGAGAAACTTTTAATATAAATAATTTCCAAATGCAAATTATTTGTTAACAAGTCATTGAAACTTAAGGATTCTGCATACACTTTAGTGCTGGATGTAAGCAAGCTGTGAAGCAAAAGCAAGGATGTAAACTCTCCCTTGTCTCATTTTATCTGCCTCTCCACAATGACAAGATATTTTCAAGCACTCTTAAGAAGAATGTTTGCATTTGTGAGAGTGAGGTTTTGTGCAAATCACAATAAATATTTCTGCACAAACTATGAAGGATTCTTGTCTAGTTGCATGGACTTTTACAAATCAGAAACATTTGATGAGGTGTTTGCATATTTTATGATGCAGAAACATTTGATGGGTTGTTTAGATTTTCTGTTCATCAAGCTGTGCTTCTATGGGGCTGTACAGATGGGTAGGAAAAGGTGACATGAAGCTGCCTTTTCTGTAAGCTGCAGCAACTGCATCACCTTCCTCGAGGATGCCCTAAATGGGGATGGAGCAACCATATTGGGAGGCAGTTGATGTGGCTTTTCCGAGGTTGTATTGAATCCCCACCAACTAACGCCAGCCCAAAGGAACCAAGAAGGGAGACAGGGCAACTGTACAGGCTAGCAGCAGCTGCTTTAATTTTTTAATTTTTTAATTTTTGTTCTTTAAGAGGCATGCACATGTGTGCAGGGACACAACCTGGCAAATCTGCACAGAACATTTCATAGGGGGATATATAGTCTGTCACTCTCTGCGTACAATAGTGACTGATGTTCAGCATCTCTGTGCACCTGCGCAGGACCTGTCATACACCTACAGATCATGCAAGGACTCACTGACCTCAGCTTCCCTCAAGTAGTGGGTGCTGTAGACAGGGGCCACCATATGGTTCTGCCATCCTTGCGGTGGAGGAACAAGTTTGTTGATTAAAAAGACATCTATTCCATCATCCTCCACAAAACATGTCCCATACAGATCAGGGTGGAGGGGAGAGGTACATGCAAAAGAGGTTTGTGTGGACAGACTGGATACATGTAGCTGGTGGTCATGCAAGTCAACAGGAAGAGCAGAGGCTGAGGAAACAATGGGTGTTTGGCTGTGGGAATGCCCTGGGAGATCATTCCCCACTCCACCCAAGGCTCCAGAGGCAGTGAAGGCATGGCTCCAGCCTCCCACCGAGGCTGAGAGTATAAAACGCTTGGAAGAGCTCCTGTCTTCCGAAGAGCAGAGGCTGAGGAAACAACGGGCATTTGGCTGTGGGAATGCCCTGGGAGATCATTCCCCACTCCACCCAAGGCTCCAGAGGCAGTGGAGGCATGGCTCCAGCCGCCCACCCAGGCTGAGAGTATAAAAAGCTTGGAAGAGCTCCTGTCCTCCGAAGAGCAGAGGCTGAGGAAACAACGGGCGTTTGGCTGTGGGAACGCCCTGGGAGATCATTCCCCACTCCACCCAAGGCTTCAAAGGCAGTGGAGGCGTGGCTCCAGCCTCCCACCCAGGCTGAGAGTATAAAACGCATGGAAGAGCTCCTGTCCTCCGAAGAGCAGAGGCTGAGGAAACAACGGGAGTTTGGCCATGGGAACGCTGGTCCTATCCCCCACCTCCCAATAACATTTTTTGCTTTTAGAGATCATGGTGGTAGAAGTGGAAACTGGACGTTTAGTCCTAGGCACGCCCAGGACCTCCTTCACTCCATGAGATTTAGAGGTGGCAGTACACTCCTAGTAAGCCTGAGCCAGTGACATGACCCTAACAAAGATATACCTCTATCATAGAATTTGTAAGACAGGTATATAACTGGATTATAATGAGAAATGTTTGATTTTAAAATTGATAGCGACAAAATTTTAAAATTTAGAAAGGTTGTGAAAGGCCTGTAGAAAGATTTAATGTTCTATAATTTCAAAATAAGAACAAGGTTTTAACAAATCAAATATTATTTGCAGTCCCAGGTAGAAGTTACAAAGAATTATTCAAGTAGAAACTAAGACATGGTAATGGCTCGGACTAATTATAAATTCTATGGTATTACTCCATTAATAATTAAATCCCCTCTTAGGAAGCCGAGGATGCAAACAAAAATTACACAGTTCTATGCAAATAAGGAAAGAGAAGATGTGACATTAAATCAAGAGCCTCCAGAAGATAATAATGTTGTTAAAGGGACCTCCCCTGTCAATAATGAAAATGACTATATTGATGTTAACAACGTGGATAGTAATACAGATAGTACAACTTCTAACCTGCTCTCCCCACAAAGCAGAGAAATATATGAGAGAAACCAGAGAGATCAACTAGAGGAGTTAATGTTAAGGTAGATCTCTGAATTAAAAAAAAACAAAAAAAAAAAACACCAGCCCAATTTCATCTGCATCCTACAATGTGATGGATGCATATGAATTACCAATTATTGAATGGCTGATTGCCCTGACAGAAGATATTAAACAAATAAAAAGCTTTTTGAGAAACAGTAATCTACACTCCTAGTAGATACCTGTAAACTTGCAAATGATTGCAAGGGCCCCACACTGAACCTCAAGATGAGTCCTCCAAAAGAGAGTCATAAAGCTGATAAAGCTAAACAGAGCAAGAAGAGTATTACCAAAGCCAAGAAAGAGAAAAATGTTAAATCTGGTAAAAAAGTTAAGAAAAAAAGAACAAACTTTAAAAATCTTTACAAATTATTAGATAATAAAAGTAATTCAAGATTAAAAAAAGCTCTGAAACAATAACTAAAAAGACAAAAACAAGGAAGAAGCAGGAACCACCTAAGCAAGGCTGTGATACTATATCAGCCTCCCCAAATTCACCTTCAGCAGTACATATGGATTCTTCACAGAATCCAACAGTTCAAGACCCATGGGCACATGTCCTGTTAGAAAACAGAACTAAAATAACTAAAGCATCTAAGGAGAGATCGCCAATAGATAGTCGTTGGAAATTAAAATTAAGTGAAACTAAATTAGCTTTATTAAACTACCCAAAACCACCAGGAATGTTGTCCCACGAGGAACGTAAACAGCATCTGTGGAATCTACTAGGGGAACTTATTCCTGGTGTTCTTAATAACATTGCAGACCTAACACATGTCAAATATTTATATTCAAACAGCACTTGTGTAAGAGTAGTGGTCATATTTCGAAAACAAAGAATTACTGCAGAGGTATATAAACATAGGGACAAGTTAAGGCGGAGAGGTATGCATGTCACAAGATTTTTCAAAAATGTGGCACCACCAATATCTTTGATGCCACGTGTTGTCCCCACTCCAAAAACTTCACAGGTCAAAGCTTGCCAAAAACTGATTGATATTGGCTGCTTTGATGATAATTCCACAGTTGTAGTTAAAGAAAATACTGAGGAACACCATAGTGCTGAAATTTCTAAACCTTTACTTTCAATGATCCCGGGAAAGGATTTCTTTGATGAAACTGAAAAAGACCTGTTACATTCTTTTAGTACCTTAACCGCAGAGGCTCAGAGTGATATTTTACTTAGATTAGATTGCCTGAGATCTTACTTACAAAAAATAATGGAAGGAATAAAGCCCCAAAAAGGACAAAATCTACCTTGGACACCAGAATCAATAGAGTTAGCATATTATCATGAGCTTAAAATTGTGAACTGAGAAACCATCTGCCCATTCTCATCAAATCTCTGTGGAAATAAACCTTTCTCAACAAAATCATAGAAAAGCAGACTTAATGGAAGCCCCTGTAATTATAGCTCACTCTAAAGATGTGGGTAAGGACACTACAGCTGCATGGCTTACTATGAGAGAGCTTGAAAACTGGGAATTGGGAACCCCACATAAAACAGCTGACATACCATCATGTAAGACCACTAAGCCATACATATCAAATGTAAGCAAACACCTCTTTGATTATTATTGAAAATGATATGGAAGAACCTGCTACACTAGAACAACCCGAGGGTCACTTACATTTCCAACAAAGGGGCAATATGATAGCTAACAGGTCAGCAGAAGCTGATAGTTGTCTAGTAATAGCTACAGGTATCTCGAGGTGCAGAGAGGACCACTCCTCAAAAGATACTACTATGAAATCCTCTACTAGTAAAACCTTACATTCTATAGATTGACACACGTCACCCCAGAAGAATAGCCAATTAGCCCTTCTATCATGGAATATTGCTGGCTGGCGCAGCAAATGCACCAACTGTTCGTTTAATAACTTTATAAGAAAATTTGACATCATTTTCTTACAGGAAACTTGGGAATGTGAGAATTTAGAATTTAATGGTTTTGAGACATATTCCCTAAAAGCAGAGTCTAGTGTAAGGGGGGGGGGATGAGCTATGAGTGGTCTTGGAATTCTGATCTCAACCAAGCTGCACGTTTCTGTTAACAGTTTTAATTCACTACAAAATGTGGCAATTGCTTTGATTGTCAATCTAGGTTACATTTCTTTGTTATTGGTCAATGTTTACCTTTCCCCTCTCCACCAAAGAAAATTAATTAAGGACAGATGGCTTAAACTACAGGACTTTATCAACAGTATAATAACATTACATCCAGATATATCTGTAATAATGGCAGGTGATTGTAATGCGAGGCTTGGGCCTAATGATGAGATAATTTACAACCACTTTGGAGAATATCCCCCTGAAGTAGAAAATAACCACCTGATACCTGCTAGACAGTCTAAGGATAAGATCTGTAACTTCTCTGGTTTCTGCCTCTTACAATTAACAAATTATTTAGATCTTGTGATATTAAATGGAAGTATCAAGGGAGACAAACAAGGAGAGTTCTGGAAACAGAGCTTCGACAATAGACTATTTTGCAGTATCACACAATTTATTAAATGAGATCTTAAAATTTAAGGTGATAATTAGAATAGAAAGTGATCACTTTCCTCTGTCTGCTTCTTTAAATCTGGGAACACAAAATATACGTGCTGATTTAGTACCAGGGTTAGATCTAAAAATGGCCCTTAGCTTTTCTCGTGTAAAATGGTCCATTAAACAAGATGAAATTGTAAGTAGGTTTCTTCAGTTAAACAGTTCGATTAAACTCAGAGAGATCTTTCTCTTAGAAAACCCCTCAGAACAGATCTTAAATTCCTATTCGAAGTTAATAACACATATTCAAGGTTGTCTTCTTGCAAAAAATACCTACAAACATAACACTCAACATTTTAAAACCAACATGTTTGATAAAGAATGTAGAAATCTAAAAAGAATGCTAATGGAAAAATATAGGCAATATAGAAACTCCACTATGACATCTTTACCAAAGGATTGGCTTGTGTTAAAAAAGAAATACAAAAAACTAATTAAGGAAAAAAAGAATCAGGTGATAAGAACTAATTGGCAAAGATTAATAGTTGCATCAAATACACATGATTCTGCCACATTTTGGAATATAGTGTCAAGGGGATGGAAAATAATATATATTGTCTAGATTCCTATATCCCAGTAAAAACTTGGGAAGCATACTTTAGTACAATGTATGCCGGAAGTAAAACAGGAGATAAATCAATTCCCCTGATTCTTGAAGATTTTCCTACTTGGCCACCTGTCTCAACATCTGAAATAGCTAGTCTTATTGCACGACTAAAACTTGGTAAAGCCCCTGGATATGATCATATACCTCCTGAGCTGTTAAAATCAAATGTTGACTGGTGGTTACCAGTTCTAGCTGCCTTATTTACCAATATAAATCAGACAGCTTCAATACCATCTGACTGGGGCTTGGCAATAATAGTGCCAATTTTTTAAAAAGGGCAAAAATCTGATCCAGCCAATTATAGACCCATCAGTCTACTAGTATAATTAGTAAATTGTATGCGAGCCATCTCTTAGAAAAATGATTGTGTTGGTTAGAAGAAGACAACTTTCTGAGGGAAGAACAAGCTGGCTTCAGGCAAGGATGTTCATCAATAGATCAGGGCTTCATATTGCAACATTTTGTAGACAAATATTCATCTCCTGTGGGGGGGGGACACTCTATGCAGCATTTATAGATTTTAAATCTGCTTTTGATACAATTCCAAGAGACAGATTATGGCGATAATTAGAGGCTACTATTATCGATAGACGCCTATTGACTCTCATAAGAAGTCTTTACGAACAAACTTCTCTGAGAGTAAGATGTAATCAAGAAGGGCACTTAACAAAGATAATACCTACATATAAAGGGGTAAAACAAGGTTGTGTATTGGCCCCTACTTTGTTCAATATCTACATCAATTCATTAATTGAAACTTTGTCTGGAGAAAATTTTCATTCACCCAAATTGACAGGGAAGTCGGTATCCACACTTTTTTATGCTGATGATGCAATATTGTTATCTTTAACCTGTGTGGGACTGAGACGCCTCTTAAAAACTCTGGAAACACATTGTAATACAGATTAGTATTACAATTGATTTTTTCAATTGTAATCAATTACGAAAAATCTAAAGTCCTTATCTTTTCCAAAAAAAAA
>CM034708.1:42662828-42676157 GCA_020142125.1 Phrynosoma platyrhinos | reverse complement strand
TCCAGTTTTTCAACATCCTTTTTGAATTGTGGTGCCCAGAACTGGATGTCAGGCTAACTGGATGATAGTTGTTGGGATCCTGTTTTTTTCCCCTTTTTGAAGTTTTGGACAATGTTTGCCCTCCTCCAGTCTGCTGGGATTTCTCCTGTTTTCCAGGAGTTCTCAAAGATTATTGCCAGTGGCTTTGAAATTACATTTTCCAGTTCTTTTAATATCTAGGCTGCATCAATAGGAATATAGGGTGATGGGGTCCAAAACACACCACAAAAATAATTCAGTTTGAGACTACTTTAACTGCCCTGGCTCAATGAAAGAGAATTCTGAGAACTGTAGTTTAATGAGAAATTTAGCCTTCTCTGTCAGAAAGCTCCAGAGCCAAATAAACTACAGTTCCCAGGATTCTTTAGCATTGAGCCAGGGCAATTGAAGAAGTCTCAAACTGGATTATTTCTGCAGTGTGTTTTGGTCCTAGGTCAAGATAAATAATACTACCACTCCATTTTGCTTTGGTCAGTTCTCACCTGGAATATCATGTTCAGTTCTGGTCACAACAGTTCAAGAAGTATGTTGAAAAGCTGGAGTGTGAGAACAGTTCAAGAAGTATGTTGAAAAGCTGGTCAGAGAAAGGTGACCAAAATGGTGAAAAGTCTAGAAACCCTGGCCTATGAGGAGCGGCTTAGTGAGCTGGGTATCTTAAGCCTGGAGGAAATAAGTTTGAGGGGTGACATGATAGCCATGTTTAAATATGTGAAGGGATTCCATATTGAGAATGGAACAAGCTTATTTTATGCTGCTCCAGAGATTAGGACGTGGAGCAATGGATTCAAGCTAGATGAAAAGACATTCCACCTCAATATTAGGAAGAATTTCCTGAATGTAAGATCTGTTTGCCAGTGGAACATGCTGGCTCAGAGAATGGTGGAGTATTCTTCTTTGGAGGTTTTTAAACACAAGCTGGATTGTCATCTGTTGGGGGTGCTTTGATTGTATATTCCTAAATGGCAGGGAGCTGGACTGGATGGCCCTTATTGTGTCTTCCAGCTCCATAATTCTATGATTCTGTGATTATTCTCCTGTGTTACTCTTAAGATAGCACCCAACATGGCTCAAAATATGAAAATGTAAAAGATAATAATAATCATATTTAAAACATTGATTTAAAACAGGTAAAAAGGCAGGTTGAGCCATTTTGATATAGTGCTTTCATTGTTCAGCTGGGTCCCTGGAGATCAGGGTTTGAATCCCTGCTCAAACATGGAAACCTACTGGATGACCCTTGGCAAGTCACGTTATCTCAGCTTCAGAGGAAGGCAATGACAAAAGATCCTCTGAACAAATCTTACCAAGAAAACTTTTTAATATGGTTGTCTTAAGGTTGCCATAAGTCAGAAACAACTTGAAGGCACTAAAGAAGAAGGAGGAGGAAGAGGAGGAGGCTATTAAAACATCATCATGATGGCACATGCACAGCAAACCCCAATTAAAAGACCTTTTACAATGTCTGATAAAGGCCTGAATAAATGGGGGTAGAGTGGGGATTTTTTAAAAAAATGCTAATCAAAATTTATTTCCTTTTCCTTTCCCAACAAGACTGGGAGTGACTCCAGTTGAAAGTTAATGCCATCAAGTCATCAAATGAACCTTGTTTGTGATGCTGCGGAAACGTTGTTGTTCAATCAATCAATGTTCTGCCTTTTTGATAATACTGACACAAATACACCTGAAATGTTAAAACAGAACTAAAAACACAATGTCCAGAATCCTGTTGGCATAACCTAGGGATATGCCTGTATATTTCACTTTACATTCAAAGAGGAAGAAGTTATTCAGTATCTCCTTCCACAATCCCATCTCTGGGCCAAGAGCACCCCAGGCAGAGAGTGTGCCCCCTCAACCATTTTGTGCTCAAGGAAGGGACAAGAGGGTTTCAGAACAGTGGCTGACTGTGGTTTTACATGTGAGTAATGAGACAAGATGTCACTTTCCCAAATTCCACTGGGATCTGGTATGACAAGGTGAAGGGCCTTCCATGAAAATATTAAAACCTGATAACGTTTGTGAAGCTACAACTACCTCTTCCTCCCTAATTACATCTCTAGACAGTAATATGTACTTAAAGACCAGGGCCTGAATCCTTCTGTGAGTCCTGACTTGAATAGACCTGTTCAGTCAATGTGGTTTACCAATGTGTTAACTCACTATTCAACAATTAATTCTTTGGGTTGACTTTAATTGGGACTAACCAATAGAATTCAGGTCTACATCTTCATCCTTCATATTCTTCCTTTGCCTAATTTTATAATGTCTTGACCAGTAGAGAGAACTGAAAGCATACACAGAGATTAGAGTTGTTTGAATTGATGTAATCCACAATATGGATTTTCTGTAATGATCAACTTGACCACCTCTGATTATCGTTATTATATATATATATATATATATATTTAAAAATTTCTGATGATTTTGGAAATTCCCAGGATTATTTCAGTTGAATCTACTACCAACTGTTAAGTGAAACAGATTTTGAGGCACATGTAATGACTACCACTCAGGCAGAATAGTGAAGGAAATTTGACAGTAGGGAGATTTTAGGGTTGAATTTTTAATTTAATTTAATCAGGTTAATGTTTAATATTTAAATATTAATAATAAATTTTCATCTTTTTATTTTAAAATATTTTATTGTTAGTATGTGTGTATATATATGCATGTGTGTGTGTGTGTGTGTATTTTTATATGTGTATAATACCTTTTAAATAAGTGTGTGTGTGTCTGTGTGTGTGTGTGTTGCACACATATATAAAAAATGGAGGTAAAATTAATAAAATACTTCAAAGAATTGCCTTCAATATAAGAAGGAATTGTCTAGGAAATGGTTACATTATAAATGGTTGTATTTTTTATTATTATTTTTTGCACAATATTAAAATATATGTCATATTTGATTTATCCTCCACTGTACTTCAAACCTCCAAAGTACAGTTTATCTGTCTGATGTGCTATCATCTATGGCAATTCTTGTCCACATAATGCAATCTCTAAGGCTTCATAGAATTCTTTACATTCAGCTGTATTAAGTGAAGTTACAAATTTCTCTCTGGTGTCGATTTTCTTGTCACTAGAGAGACAACTAAGATCATATGACCTATTTTCTATCATATTTCTCTCCTTTCTTTTATATATAAATCTACATCTTTTCATTTCTAAAAAAAATGTTATCTGAATTTCACATTTCACTACGACAGTATAGAAGTTCCATGTTCACTATTTTTTCTTGAAGAGAGGGAGCTATGATATTTATTTCTATCTCTATCAGATTAGAGTTTTTCTTCAGAATCACAACATGGAAGTCCATTAATACAAGCATTCATCAATCCTTTTCTGTTACACAACATTATCACTATCTCCTTTGACATGCAAATACTGTTGATTTTGGATTGTTAAAAGGTTAGTTCTTTCTAAGATGGCCACTTAGGGGGGAAGCAGACGGGCAGCATGGGGCTGCCCCAGAAAGCTGCGGATCAGGGCTGAGGCATCCGCATTCCTCAGCCCTGCGGCACAGCTTTGCCACCCCAGGAAGGAGCGCTAAAATAGTGCTCCTTCCACGAATCACCGGTGTGCCGCAAAAGGCTGCCGCCACACCTTTGGTGCCTTTTCTGCTGCAGCATGTGTGGACGCTGCAGTGGATAGGCATCTTCAGAGCGCTGGACATGCGGAGGGTCCGGCGCTCCGATGACGTCTTCGGGAAGGGGTTGGGGTGCCCAGCGTGTGGCTGCCCCTCCCCTTCCTTGCCCTGAAGATGGCGCTTTGCGCCATCTGCTTAGGCCCTTACACACTGAGGATCAAAGAACACAGCATGGTATACCCTGTGCTAGTTTATATGTTACTATATGGACATTTAGAAACATATGGGTAGAATTTACAATTTATTTGAATCCAAACTTTGTATGTCTCTTTTCGGAACATTGCGCTCTGTCATCTTTCCACTCTGCTCTCTAGATATTAAATGTGTCCTATGGGCTCAGGTCATAGGAAAGTCTAGAACATTGAAAAAGGAGCTTGTCAGTTCTTGGGGGCTCTGAGTTCCCAGTGGAAAAGTCGTTTTGGACTCTTAAGCCAGTGGCATTCAGTTTGTAATAATATGTCAAGTGGAAAATGAAAACCAAAAAGAGATTCTGATTCTCTGGGGGAAGAAGCAAGCAAGAACTATTGACTGTATATACTCATGTATAAGTCTAGAAATTTAGGTCAAAATATTGACCCAACAAACCTGAGTTGAATTATCCATGGGTCAATATAAGTACTGTGCTTTAACTCTTATTTTTTAAAAGGAACCATTCCCTGGTGAAATGCAAAAGTGTAATCTGCACTGGAAGCACAAACCCCCTTCTACTCTCTCATCCATACAGCCTTTAGTGTGAGCATAGTTATGCCTGCTGCAATTTTGAAAGTTCTTTGGTATCATTTTTCTTTCTTCATCCTTTGGATCCTTTGTTATGTGCCACAGATCCAATCAAAATCCATAGTTTTGTCCCCAAACTCTGTCCTCGACTTATACATGAGGTCGACTTATACTTGAGTATATACAGTAATCCAAATCAATAATAAACTATGTTGACTGTGATGAGGCCTTGAGTTAGTGCAGATTCACCAGTGACTACTTGAAGATGAAACCACCAAAAGTGAAAACATATCCAACAAAACTAAATTGAACCAACAAGGTTCTCTTTAATCCATTTCTTTCTTTTGCATTCTTTAATTTATTAAAATACAAGATATGAGAGTACAAGTACTTTTGCATAATTACTTCTTGAGAAATATTCTCTATTTGATGTTGGAGCTATCATTATCCAAGATCCTGTTGACAGGATATTTCTATAGAAATGTGGAGGAAACCAAGGTGTCCAGATTGATGAGGCAAGGGTGTTCTGTGCTTGCACATCTTTCTAGGAGCACTGAAGTCTTTTGCAAAATCTGGGAGAGAGCTTGAATAAGGAGACCTCCAACACTATATTATAAAAAAAAAGAAAATATCCATCTTGTCCCAATAGGATTTTGCTTATTATTGTCAGATTATGTGCACATTTTTTCCAGTTTGTTGTTGTTGTTGTTATTTTGTCCAAATAGTCCTGAAAACTTAGCAATTATATGTTTTCAGTTAAAATCTTAAAGTATATACAACCACCCCACTGTTCTATAGGAAGGTAGAAACATTGCTTTTACTCCCATGAGAATTTCATTATCACTATGGAGACTCCTTTAAATATGAGAAAAATAGAATTAATATAGCAATTTCCACCTTTCATGTCTTCATGTTAAAATGTAGGCTATATGTGCTCCAATTATAACATGATTCACAAAGGACAAATGGGTGAGATGTATGTTATAAAAGCAAATAGCCTTGTCCCTTCCTCTTTCATTTCTGCCCACCACCTGCTGCATCAAAGTCTGTGAAAGTTGATATCTATGTGCAATTTATGTAGCAATTTTATGGAAATGATGTGTTCCTGCCCACCATCAACTCTAAAACAAAGATAATAATTGCAGCCCTTTGGAATTTGTGCATATAGCAATCATCAGCATAAATTATAACCTAGATGTCAGCTTTCCCTTAAGATGTTAACAGTTGCCCATAATACTTAGCATTGTGTTTCTCAAGGAGCATGAGTGATTTGGTACTATTGTGTGTAATTTGACATGGTTAATGCAATTTAAAAGTAAGTTAACTGAATTAACTTCCTCCACCAGGGCCATGTCAAAGTAATGAACATATTCCTCCCTGCAAAACAAGCAATATGGGGACCATATACTTTCTCCTCCTGTATAATTCCCAGTAGTTTTAGTGTAGGATGTTAATCCAACAGCAGGAACTTTATATTACTTTAACACAAGTGACCATATTATAAATTATTATTATTATTATTATTATTATTATTATTATTATTATTATTATTATTATTATTATTATCTTATACCCTGCTTTTTGCCTTGGCAATCAAGGCGGCTTACAAGTACAAATACAGATTGAAAACATATATGCCTTAAAACCGCAATACAATACTCCCTTAAAACTAAATACAATAATTAAAGCATAAATACTACTCTGCCCACCACTATTATCAATTTTTACTGTCTCCCTCTCTCTGTGTAAATCTTCTTCCTCTTGTCTCTGGTCTCTTTATTCCTATTGTGGGTGAGTAAGTGATTTTTGTGTATTTATAGTACCAAGAAAACCCCATGGTTGGTTTGCCTTAAGGTTGCCATAAGTCAGAAACTACTTGAAGGCACACATAACAACAGTGCCAAACTCTTTGCCACTTAGATGGCCCTGGAAATTTGTAGTGATCTTTAAACAAATCTTGCTAACAAAACCCTGTGATAGGTTCACCTTAGGGTAGTCATAAGTCATAAATGACTTGAGAGCATCAAAAACAACACAAATATATTTCAGTATAAGTAAACACTGAGGTTAGGCTTGGGTTATATATTTAGTAAGTTTCAGTGTTGTGAATAAATTTCTGAAAACTGTACTATGAAGTTGGTATGGATAATTTTTAAAATTGTTAGTCAATACTATGTGTTTGCCGACATAGTATCATCTCTGCATCATCAATCAGTGGTGCAGGATGAGAAGCATTTTTCATTGAGAGAACAAGGTCAATAGTGAATCTATTTCCCTTAAGATTTTGTTTGCCCTTGCCTGCTTATTCACTTCATTCATTTCTGTGTTCACTGTCACTCCTACAATTTATTGCAAGTGCCACTTCAGGAATTTTAAGTGAATAGGCTAATCAACAAACCAAGATTAAAGACAAGTTAGAAAGCTTTATTTGTGGTATCCTATATGTTTCTTGTGACCTATAGGGAAAACCCACATGGTAGGGCATTTTTGGTGTTCATTTATACAAGTTTTGGTACTTCATGTAAGTAGCAGTTTATACTGAAGTATCAACACCCTTGTTTATCTGTGATTTTAGAGCTAGTGTTGTTACAGTGTTTGTGTATTTTCATTTCTCTCTGTGGCATTTTAGCCAACTTGAACTCATTATGAAGAAGAGAAATTTCAATAAATAAAGTAAAGGTTGAGCTTGTCTTATATCTTTAATAAGTTCCAGCCTTGTGAATAATTTTTTAAAAAACTGTACTATGAACTTAGTATTTATAGCTATATTCATACTTTTAATACATCCAAATGGTTAATAATCCTACTCTCTTTTTATCCCATAAAAGTAAAAACAAACTCATCCTTTCTTTGCTATCTCAGGCCTTTACAGACTGTCAGAAATAATGCAGCTTGAGACCACTTTAACTGCCCTGGCTCAGTGCTAGGGAATCATGGAAACTGTAGGGTTTTTTTTTCCTGAGACATTGATCCTTCTCTGTCAGAGAGCTCTGGTGCCACAATAAACTACAGTTCCCATGATTCCCTAGCACTGAGCCAGGGCAGTTAAAGTGGTCTCAAGCTGCATTATTTCTGACAGTCTGTAAAGGCCCCTCCTTATGTTTACAATTTTCAGGCCACTTCTGACAATGGCTAGAGAGCGCTCTTCAATGAAGGGAACATAATTAGTCCTGGTTAACCATCCAGTAAAGAGACCAGCAGCTTCTCTGTAAATGAAATTGTATTGAACTTTCTTAATTTACTCCTCTACTCTTCTATTAAGTTAATAGTTCAGTGTTTGCAATCTGGTCCAAAAAGTAAGCCCTGCAGGGCTGTTATGATGCGGCATTATTAAAAAATGTAGGAATAATACTTTATTTTTCCAAAAGTCAACATAATAGTGCTTGTTTGTCCTGAGTCTTAGTGTGGCATGTCGTCCTGCCACCTTACATGTTTAGCACTGATTTTGTGGATGGCAGTCCTGTGGAAACTCGTTATCCCACCCCTGCCACCAAATTATGTATACAGGACCCACACTATTCTTTGTATGATGTCCCACACCAAAACTTTAAAATATTAGTAGTGTGGTTTATTTTAAAACTGTAGGCCAAATGATGTTTAAATAAGAAAAAAAGTTTATTTTAAAACAGCATGGAATAACTATAACGTATCAAAGATTGTTACTGTAGGCTTGCTTGGTTACATATAACAACATTTGTTTCCACTTCACTTTTAATACTTCAGTCACACTGGCTAACAATATCTCTCAGGAGAGAACACTACAGGAACTTCCTTTTTTAGAATGTTCCGAATCCCTCCAGTATGGACTCTAACAAATAAAATTACAGTTCCCTCAGGAACGCCCCAAAACACAGCCCTCTCTCTCTGACTTAACTCCTTGACCATTCTCTTCAACTGTCAAATTCCCAACTCTCTACTCTAACTGTCATCTTGGAATTTTCAAGTGCACCAGCTTGAATTCTATTGGTTGACCGTCAGATGCCTCCTGATTGGCCAGCTGGACATTCTATTCACCACAGGCAGTGATCAGATTTAACTGCACCCTTTCTTTCCCTAGCCTCCCCTCCTTGATTGTGTCAAGACACAAGTACATTGTTTAGGTCATCCTCACACCTTGGCTTAACAAAGCCCAGGCAGTCAGCACCTTTGTCCAGGCTTCAGCCAAGCCATCAAATCTACAGCTAGAAGCAAGATATTGCCTATATAAACCCCGAGATTCTTAGACTCCACATGCTATCCTTAGCGTGCATCTTGACTCCACATCATTCTGTGCTCTGATCATAGCTCCCTTGGCCATCCCTTCCCCCATTTTGGCGGCCGTGTATCATCATTACCATCATCCACATCCAGAGCTGATATTGGAATAGCCTTCAAAGTGAGTATCTCCTGTAGTCTGGCCCATCTTAGTCTATTCCCGCTTTCACTCCTTTACTTCTAAGTGTGCACTGTGAGTGCATGTGTTATATTTGTGTGTGTGCAGTTTTCCTCTTTAATAAATATCTAGACCTTAATTGAAGAAGCCTGTCTCAGCATCATCCATTGTGGGATCTCTTAGTCCTCCGATATACACATCGGTACTCCGGTCACGTGGGGTGTTTTTAGGGCCCCACTCTTGTGTATTTGAGCTAATTATGAATTCCCCAAATTAGATCCTTCCTAACAGTGTATTTGTACTCAAAATAAGAGGATCTGTGAGGACAGAGAAATGGAGTGGTTTCCAATTGACAAAGAGGCCAAATAACGCTATATTTGCTCATACAGAAAGCAGAATTAGATTTGGAAGAAAGAGGTGAGAAAACTGGAGGAAGGAACCTTAACAATTTAAAATATTCAGATGACACCATACTACAAGAAGAAAATAGCAAAGACTTGGAACAACCACTAAAGAAATTCAAGGAAGAAAGTACAAAGGCAGGTTGACTGTTGATAATAATAAAAATGACTTTAAAGGATTTAGATAACTTTAAAGTAGATGATGAAAACATCAAAATAATTTGAAGATTTTTCTTAATTTGACTCAAGCATTAATCAGAGTAGAAACTGAAGTTATGAAATCTGAAGTAGATTAGGATTTGGAAGGCAACTATGAAGGAACTAGACCAGATTCCAAAATGTAAAAATATACCACTGAATATTAAAATTACGATGGTACAAATCATCATTTGTCTATCTCTATGTATGGATGTAAAAGCTGGGCAGAGAAGAAAGCTGCTAGAAAGAAAATCAACTTGTTTGAGATGTGGTTCTGTAGAAGAGTACTGTGGAGTACCATGGACTGCTAAAAAGACAAATCAATGGGTCCTAGAGCAAATCAAGGTTGAACTCTCCCCAGAAACAAGGATGGCTAAATTGAGGCTGTCATACTTTGGACATATAATGAAGAGATAAAACTCCATAGAAAAGACAATAATGCTTGCTAAGGTGGAGAGCGGTAGGAAAACAGGAGCATCACACTCTAGGTGAATATACTCAAATCAGGGAAGATATGTTCATGAGTCTGCAGAACCTGAGCAGGGGTGCTGAGAACTGCAGAAATTGGATATGTCTCATTCATAGGATCATCATGGGCCAAGGCTGACTCAAAGGCAGCTAACAACAAAGCATATAAAGATATATATAGAGAGAGAGATTCAAAAGCCTCAATACTTTTTAGTTAGCAAAAATATATGGGTGTCAATTAACAGTTTTACATAGGTACCAACACAAGTATCAAGCCACAGCTCTCTTTTGATTCATCCAGAGGCTATTAAAGGCCCAGTACGACCTAATTAGAAAACAAATATATATAAAACAATCTATTGAAGATTGGGGCCAGATATTCTGTCCCAATTTAAAAAAATATTGAAATAGACCTATGTTAAAATTGGCTGTAACACAAAGAAAAATGCTGAATTAGTAAAACATTGTAAGATATGTTGTTATTCTCTGATATCAGGGATGCTTTCCTGGATCTTAAGAAATATATGCTATTTACCAAATAACTGAACAAGTAAATTATATCTAATTTATACCATTTTATTTTACTTTTATTTTTTGTAACTATTTCAATTCATTTCCCCTCACAAAAGTACTGGTAGTATACTGAGCAATTCATAAAAGAGGGTTGTAAACTGAGTTTGATAATGAGAACTGCTAGTAACTAAACCACATGGCAGTAGAATGTTTGGGGTGTTTTTTTATTTATTTTTCTATCCAATTGTTTTGCCATGTAGTTCTCTTCTCCAGGGACAACAAAATGATAACCCACTGAATCCACTTTAATTGTCATGGCAACATCTTATGGAATCTTGGAATTTGCCATTCAGTCAGAAGTATTTAGAATTCAGAGAGCCAGCATGGCATCATGGTTTGAGTGTTGGACTACGATTCTGGAGACCAGGGTTCAGTTCCACCTCAGCTATGAAATTCACTGGTTGACCTTGGGCAACCCATATGCTCTCAGCCTCAGAAGAAGGCAATGGCAAACTTCTTCCAACCAAACATTGCCAAGAAAAAACCCATGATAGGTTCCCCTTAGGGTTGCCATAAGTTAGAAACAACTTAAAGGCACACGACAACATTTAGAATTCTCAGAAAGTGATCTCAAGCACCTCCATAGCACCCAGGATTCCATAGAATGTAGTCATGGCAACTAAAGTATAATCATAGTGATATAATTTTGTAGAGTCAAAAGGTCCCAGGATTATAGTTTTTTATGTAAAATGATTTAGGCTGAATAAACAAATCCTATTTTAAAAATAATAGGTTGTACTTTTAGCAATTTCTTGAAAAATCACTGAAGAGAAAATATGTTTCATAAATTAAATACACTTTTCAATTTAGCAGTAGTAATTCTGTTGGGTTAAGTTGAGGAACCTTGGCAAGGTAACATGAGGACATAAGTTCTCAAGCTTAAAGGTAGCACTTTGATTCATAAAGGAAGCAGGATCTCTTTTGATGCTGTCACTTGATGTTTCTCAGAAGCATTTCTCAGAGGTATTTTATACGATAGGTGCAAAAACAAATATTATACAGACTGGTTCTAGACTTATTCATGTGTTTTGTCAGTTGGTAGGCAGTGAGGAAATGCAAGATCCAACACTGAAAGGTAGATGTATCCCTCAAGTTAAGAGTTCAGTAAACAACAACAACAAAATCAGCATCAAGCTAAAAGAGATTATTTTGGTGCTTTTTCATACCACATTAATAACTAGTGTCCTTTAATAATACATTTAAAATGTTTTTGAGTTGAATGTTGGGCTTATTTTTTGTTCTTTTAAAACTAGACAATGTTGACATCTTTCCCATCCTTGACAGGTAAGCATCTCTGACTGCCTCAATTCAGAGAAAGACATAAGAGAAAATAATTTCAGAAGCTCTTGTAAATTGACAGTGTTCACTCAGTGCCAGCTCAGATGAAGTCTCTGAAAAGAGTTTTCCTACTTTGGCTTGGTAAACAAAAGAAAATGTAATGCTGAGCTTGGTATTCAAAATATATTTAACAGAATTTGTTTTCTTTTTGTATGCTTCTAATTTCCCCTAATACATTTACCACTTTTGGGAAGTCATCTGTCATAAACTATTGCTGTTCATATTGGTAATAGAATCATAGAATCATAGACTAGGAAGAAGCCACAAAGGACATCCAGCTAAGCCTCCTGCCATGCAGGAATAAACAATCAAAGCACACTTGTCAGCTGGCCATCCAGCCCCTGTTTAAAAACCTCCCAAAAAGGAGACCACCACTCTCCAAGGCAGTGGGGGGATGCAGACGGGCAGCCATGGGCCACCCTGGGAAGTGGCGGATCGGGGCCAAGGCTGCCCATGCCTTGACCCCAATCCTCCCTTTTGCCACCTGGGAAAGGAGTGCTAAAATAGCACTCCTTCCACAAGCCACGAAAGGGATGCCTGAAGAGCTGCCATGTGGCTCTTCTGCGCCTCTTCCAGCTCAGTGTGTCTGGACACTGAGCCGGAAGGACACAATCAGAGTGCCCGTCATGTGGAAGGGTGGGCGCTCTGATTACATCCTCAGGAAGAGGTTGGGGGTGCCCAGCGTGAGGCTGTCCCTCCCCTTCCTTGCCTCCATCTGCAAAGGGGGAGTGTGTTCCACTGTAGAACAGCTTTTACCATCAAGAACTTGTGTTGTTGATGTATTTCAGAACTTAATGTTAATGACTTCTCATTCAGTTTGTTTTAATTCTCACTCTCTTTTTAATAGTATTCAAGCAGCATACAATGGCAATACAGCCCCCCCCCACACACAGCAGAGCCATAGGGGATGGAGGCATGGTTTACTGGCCTCCAGTGACCACAAGACCAGAGTTTAAAAATAAACAGCATCCCTGAGATGATGTTAGCAAAGTCAGGGGCAGAGCCAAGATGTCTGGCTGTATTGCCACCCCTGGCTCTGCCTTTTTGAATTCTGTGATTGAAGGAGCCAGTCATCTAAAGCTAAACTGCCCTTACTGGGCCTTTTTCTTTATCATCATTATTATCCTTAATTGACTGGA
The DNA here is from genome assembly GCA_020142125.1 of Phrynosoma platyrhinos. Lineage (NCBI taxonomy): Eukaryota > Metazoa > Chordata > Lepidosauria > Squamata > Phrynosomatidae > Phrynosoma > Phrynosoma platyrhinos. The sequence goes on along the minus strand of CM034708.1, from coordinate 42,663,266 downwards.
TTTTAACTTGTTTGTGAGAAGGGGTTCTTTTGCCTTACGTTTGGTTGTTTGACTTCCCTTGGGCTGTGCCTCTCCTCGGGTGGGCCTTTTGGCCTGTTTCAGTCTGGTGAGGTTTTTGGGCCCCATAAAGGCTTGCACAGCTATAGTAGACCTCATTTGCATGAATGTGCTAGGCCCCTTTTGCCACACAGTTGCACTTCTTCCCTTGCACTTATCCTTTTTGTGCCTTGGGAACCATTTAAGTATCACACGGCTGTACTCCTGCCTCATTCATGCCCCTTAATTTTCAGCCTTCAGCCTGTTCAAGGCCTATTGGGGCCTGTGCACTCGGGCAGCATGGGAGCCTGTGCTCAGCCTACTTTGGCTGTTCTTCCCTCCTCATGCTTTCAGCCCAGTCAGGACCCATTCACTTGTGTGGCTTTGGAGGCTGCGTGGCTG
>CM034708.1:42648272-42660507 GCA_020142125.1 Phrynosoma platyrhinos | reverse complement strand
CTCCCAGTGGCTTCATATAAATGTTAAATAGCATCGGGGACAGGATGGGACCCTGAGGGACACTACAATTATGCTCTATTTTGGTAGAGCAACTGTCCCCGAGCCTCACCCTCTGGGACCTGCCCAAGAGGAAGGAACAGAACCACTGCAAAGCAGTGCCTCCAATTCCTAACCCTCTCAAGCGGTTCAAGAGGATGGAATGATCTATTGTATCAAAGGCCACTGAGAGGTACAAGAGCACCAACAGGGCACACTACCCTTGTCAATACCAAGCGGAGATCATCAGCTAGAGCAACCATGGTGGTCTCAACTCCATATCCTGTCCTAAAGCCAGTTTGAAATGGATTAGATAATCGGTTTCATCCAAGACAGCTTGGAGTTTGGAAGCAACCACCCTCTCGATCACCTTGCTTAAAAAATGCAACAGGGAGACTAGTCTGTAATTGTTCCTGTCCAGGGGGTCCAGGGAAGGCCTTTTCAGGAGTGGCTTAACCACCACTTCCTTTAGACAAGATGGAACAAAGCCTCCCCTGAAGGATGCATTGATAATATCTCAATGCATCACTCCTCCCCCGGATGGCCAGCCATGATGGACAAGGATCGAGATGACAGGTTGTCTTCCTCACTCTACCAAGGAGCTTGTCCATGTCATCGATACTTACAGATTGAAGCTGATCCAATAAAATTCAATTAACGGAGTTGCTTGACGCCTCGTCTATAGATTTTGTCATAACACTGGCATCTACGTCCGCTCTTATCTGAGAGATTTTATCTGCAAAGTAGTTGTTAAACGCGTCACAGCAGGCTGATGTTGGGTTAAGTAGAGGGTTCTGTGCAGGAGGAACCTGAGTTAGTTCCCTCACCACCCTAAACAGTTCCGCTGGATGGGACTCTGCAGACACAATACGTGCAGAGGAGAAGGACTGCATGTATTGCCTCTCAATAGGAATCAAGAAAATTACTATGATGAGTCTTGTCGAATAAGAGTCGAATATTCCACCAGATGCTCTGTAGTCATTGTCCAGCCTGCTTCATCTTCCTAAAGCCTTCTGTATGCCAGAGCTTACGGTTAGAAGTAGGCTAGAAAGGACCTTTGTGTTGATAGCCTTGGTAAGATTGGTGTTCCAGGTGTTAACCAAAGCTTCAACCGAAACACCAGCATTGCCAACCATTAAACCCTCTAAGGCTTTCTGGAATCCAATTGGTTCCATTAGCCTTCGAGGGTGGACCATTCTAATAGGTCCGCCACCCCCGGGGGGGATGAATAGAGACTCTCAGCTCAGCCTTAACCAGAAGTCTGCTGAATATTTACGTGATGATTTTCTTTATAGTTTTCAGATTCCGTTTCAAGGTATCAGATTCCCCCTTTGAGCTAACAACTTGAAGTCTGTGTGGAGGGTGGAACAGGTGGTTAGGGACAAGATTGCCAAAGAGGTGTGGGAAGGCAGAGTCCTAGGCCTATTTGAGTGGCACCATAACCAAACTTTAGAGTTTCCACCCTTGGGGTTGTCCCTAAGAAAGCACAGAGTGATTTTTACATCCTTCATCATTTGTTCTACCCCAAGGAGCAATCTGTGAATGATGCTATTCCCCCCAGAGCTTTGTTCCATTAATTATACATCATTTGATAGTGGATTTAAGGAAATTCGTAAACATGGGCTTGGAGCTCAGCTGGCCAAGTGTGATATAAAGTCAGCCTTTTGTTTGCTGCCAGTTCATCCCATGGACATTGAATTGTTGGGCTTTCATTTTGAAGACAGGTTTTATAGGGATGGGGCCCTTCCTATGGGCTGCTCAGTATCGTGTGCAGCATTTGAGGCCTTTAGCACATTTTTGGAATGGGCCATAAGAGACAGGACAGAGCTCTCAGGTGTTGTTCACTATCTTGATGATTTTTTGTTTATTGGTGGTTCAGGTTCTGGTCAATGCGGATTTCTGCTTCATGAATTTGAGAGATTGGCTGGTCAGCTTAGAGTTCCTCTAGCTTCAGAGAAAATGGAGGGGCCATCAGCTTATTTGACATATTTGGGCATTGCCATAGATGCTATTTATCAGTCTTGCCAGTTGCCCTCGGATGAGCTTCAGGACCCATGGGAACGTCTCCATGCTTTTTTAGGGCTTAAGAAAGCTACTTTACATAAGCTTCAGATTTTGATTGGGCATTTAAATTTTGCTTGCAATGTGGTTAAACCTGGGCATGCCTTTTTGAGATACTTCTGTGATGTCCTGTCAGGAAAGTTTTAATGGCATTTCATTCTGGCAGGAAGAGCTTAAGCTCAAGGACACTTTGCAGGTTTCTTCTGATGCTTCAGGTTCCATAGGTTTCAGGTTTTTTTTAAGGGGGTGTTGGTGTGCCCAGTATTGGCCTCCAGAGTGGAGTAGCTTGGGAATAATGTCAGACATGACATTTTTAGAGTTTTTCCCTATTTTGGTGGCAATCACTATATGGGTGGAGGAACTTGCCAACTTTGAAGGGTGAAGAGGATTCCTGCTTGCTTGACAGAGCTAGGAGGATAGCTACTAGAGCAGGGGTAGGCAACCTAAGGCCCCCCAAGGCCTTAGGACCGGCCCCAGGCTGGTCCTGCTGCCGCTGCTGCCACCACCTGCCACCCGCCATGATGATATTGATTATTGTTGTTATTACTTGGTCTTGGGTTTTCTTGGCAAAATCTCCACAGGGGTTTTTCCATAGCTTTTCTGGGGCTGAGAGAGTGTGCATGCATATTTTTATTTTTATTTTTTTTAAATTTTTTATTCATTTATTCATTTATTGTGCTTTGCCCCCCCCCCCCCAATTGTCTGAGGGACAGCAACCCGGCCCCCAGCTCAAAAAGGTTGCCTACCCCTGTACTAGAGAGATTGGCAACACTCTCCTGAAGGGTTTGGGACACTACTTACCTCATCCTGACATTGTTTTTGGGAAGACCAAGCTCTATAGAGCAGATGGCATCCAACTATCTGATCTTGGAAATAACCTTTTCTTGGGAAATGTGCAAAGGGGTATTAAGAAAGTTATTTTTGGTAGGGGATAGGGGATAGGGGCTAAGCAGATGCTTGCCCCTTATCCATGGCAGATATTGGAGGGATAATTGGACTATGGTGAGCACCTAGGTCACTATTTTTGTGGAAGAGAGGTCACTTGAATGACTTCTTTTGGTCTAGAGACTGAAGAGGTGGAGAAAGGAGATTCCTTTGAGGCTGGCCTGAAGGATAAACCCTTTCTTTAAGTCTTGGGGCTTCAGGGAGGGACTTTCATGTTAGCTTTCCTGATGCAGGCCAGCCAAGGATTAACCCAAGGTCTGGGTTATCCTTGGGGCTCAGGTGTCATTGCCCTGAGGAAGCTGCAGAGGAGGTCTATGTTAAGGACCACCCACTGCAGCCACTCCCACACTAGGCTACACCCCCCCCTTTGCAGTTGCAGTTCTTTCAAGAAATATTAAATAGGTAACTTAGGGAGGAAGCAGACGGGCGGCCCTGGGCAGCCCCAGGAAGCTGCACCATGGGGCTGAGGTAACCCCACACCTTGGCCCCATGGCGCAGCTTTGCTGCCCCTGGAAGGAGCACTAAAATAGCGCTCCTTCCACAAGTCACCAAAGGTGCGCCGCAAAAGGCTGGCGGCGCACCTTTGGTGACTCTTCCGCCTCAGCATTTGCAGACGCTGTGGCGGGAAGGCATAATTGGAGCACTGGCCATGCGGAGGGGCCAGCGCTCCAACGATGCCTTCGGGAAGGGGTTGGGGCACCCACCGTGCGGCTGCCCCTCCCCTTCCTTGCCCCCAAAATGGCCCTTTGCACTGTCTGCTTCCCCCCTCAATAAAATGGCCCTTTTGAAACCCATTTTCTGTGTCTGGTCTCTTTATTCATTGGTTGGCCAGTAAAAGGATAAAAACAACAAAAGAGGTCAATATAAAACTATATAAAACCAAAACAGTTAGGATTTAAAGGGAGGGTGTAAATATTGCTCCCCAATGTGTTTTGGCAGAAAGGGGCTGTAGTACTCACCTGCATCCTTTAAAATGCTGGAGATTATCCTAATAGGGTGAGGCTCAGTGGGAGGAGAAAAGAGACGTCCCAGAGGTTTTCTTAAAATATGTTTTAAATTTAAAAATTTAACATTTTAATTTTGCTATTATTAAAAATACATTCTTTATTTTTTTTCTTTAAAAGACATAATATCTTACCAGATTTGCACTTTAACCACATGGGATTCTGTACATTTAGGCTGTGTGTATGATATTGTAATTTCAAAGTATAATCTTGCTAATGGGTTATGTCACTACTATTGCCATTACACTCAGTAATATATAAGAATTATGGTTTATAAGTACTATTAGTATAAAAAAATTACTAAGGATTCTGTTTGGTGTCATATGGGAGGAGGTCAATAGAGAGTGATACCATGAATTCTTGCATTGGGTGATACCAACCCAAGTGATACCACTGTGAAGCTGTGTCCATGAAAAACTGAGCTGTCCAGAACTGATACTTATATCATCTTTGTCCTGTGGAAAAATCATATTTGGCCTCAGCAGCAGAAAATCTACCATCATATCTTCATAGTTCAGACTGATTCTTGTGGGCACTGGGATATGACCAGTATGGACAGAACCTAGTCATAGATTCACAGACTTGGAAGGAGTCACACAGTACAGTGTTCAGCCCCCTTGCACAATAAAAATCCATAACTAATCAGTTCTTGAAAGGTGACTATTTAAGCTCTTAAAATATTTATTTGGATATTTATTTCTATAGCTTTCATCATCTACATCTGATGATGCAGAAGAAATCTGAAATCAATCCTCAGCCACTTCCTTTTCTTTTTTAAGTAAGCAGACTACTCTTAAATAAACTACTCTTTCCATGGAAGCAAATTACAAAGTTCCATGAGTGACCATGCAATTGTTCAGAGAATGAAAACTCTGTATTTTCTTATAAAGCACATACCAACAAACATGCAGCATTAACAAAGAGTGAAAATTGCATATTGAGTTAAGTGTTCATATAAAAATCAAAGAACCACTCACTTCAACTTGAACTGATTCAAAAATAAAAAATGCCAACAACATATATACAACACAAACACACACACGCACACACCTGACTTTTATGTAATATCTACCAATTTTTTCTTTTCTGACTAGAGCTCCAAAAAGCTGAAAAAGCATAAGCTGTTCTGGACAGATACTCTTGAATGCAATTTTAAGAGACACAGATATTGAAAATGATATAAATTCCATAATTTGTCCTAACTAGAATAAACCTGTTAAATCAATGGAACTTTGATCCCAACTTTGATTAATGGTTGAATTATTAGGTTATCACTATTGGATGGTTGAATCAATAGATTTACACTATTAGACATCAGAAACTGGATATGGATCTATAACACAGTTCTTGGACAATTCATTATGGCTACTGGTTTGGTTTAAGACTTCAGTTAGAGATGGAAAGGCTATTCGAATATATTTGTTAAATGGTCAGAAAGCATGTTTTTTGAGTGCTTGGACAATTAAACTTGTTTAAGGCTCCAATTAAGGATGGGAAGGATATTAGAAAATATTTTTAATGTTCAGAAAGCATGTTTTTTTAGTGCTAAGTAACTGTGAAGACAATAATCAGAAACTGATGAATCTTTGTCACTCAGGACTTATTCTTTGCAAAATTAATATGTGGTTTTGTGCAAATCTCAACATTTTCTGTAGCAGGAAACATCATTTTCTGCATAGAAAATAAAGAATATTAATTTCAGCACAGAAAATGTCATTTTCTGTGGAGAAAATTCAACTGTTTTATGCAAATCAAACATGTTCACAGTTTAGGAAGAATAAATCCCCAATTACTGGTATAACTTTTTATGCACTTTTTCTGTGTGGGAAATAATATTCCAAGGCAGAAATATGAATTTCTGCAAAGAAAATTATGTTTCTAGGCAGAAAATGCACTGTTCTATACAAATCAATCATATGCAATTTTTATGCACAATAAAGCCACATTAAAGAATTTTTCTGTGTAGGAATTAATATGAAATATTACCTGAAATATTTCAATTAATATTCCACTGAATTTTCCACTGAAATATTTTCCCCGAAGAAAAGGCTGTTTCCTGCACAGAAAATTGTGATTACAATACACAACAACCATGTGGGATTTTTATCACAGAATAAATCCCAAATTGCAAATAACCTTCCAAAACTATGTACTTTTGAAAACTGATAAAATTACTTGTTGCTACCTTTCAGAATAAATGTAATGAAGAATTACATCCCTAGGTCCAACAGAATGCTTGAGCCTTGGCACTGGGAATCTTAAGTCTGGTAAAATTCTGGAAATCTGTCCCCAGGCTATTGGATTTTTGAAGGCTGGTGGCTGTCTACCTAACTAAAACTTTATGAGATGCATAAGGTTGCCAAAAACTTCAACAAAGAATGGCTGAGAACCCTGGGCACAGTCTGCCTCCCACTTTCATTACAGTAGAAAAGCAAATTCAAATATTTAAAAAACACCAAGTGTAGAATGTGGAACATGGATAAACAGTTTAATTTAACACATAGGCTGCTGTCTTCTTCAAAGGTATCTGCTGATATACCACACCAGTCTAAAGTCTGTCATGGCCCACCATTCATATATAATACCGGTAAGTGGAAAGTATCTTCTGCTTCTATATAATCTCTTTGTTGCTGTTTGCCTTCAAGTCATGGTGACTCTAAGTTCAACCTATCATGGGGTTTTCCTGGCAAGATTGGTTCAGAGGGGATTTGCCTTTGCCTTCTTCTGAGGCTGAGAGTATGACTCGTCCATGTTCACCTAGTGGGTTTCAATGGCTGAGTGAGGTTTTGGAACCTGGTCTCCAACACTCAAATCATTTACAGAATCATTATTCTATCTAGATATTAGCCACCACCCCTGTGGCCACTTCCAAATAACTCAGGATAGAATTCACTGTAATAATGAACTCTTCAAAATCGGATTAAATTTTTGAATAGCCATAAGGTGCTGATTGATCTAAACATCACTGTCAGTACAATTGCTTTACTCATAGGGGTTGCAGACTGCCAGAAATAGTGCAAATTGAGTCCACTTTTAGGGTTAGCGTTAGGGTTAGGGAATCATGGGAACTGTATTTTATTGTGGCACCAGAGCTCTTTCACAGAGAAGGCTATATGTCTCAGGGAAAAAAACAATTCCCATGATTCCCTAGCACTAACCCTAACCCTTAAAGTGAACTCAATTTGCACTATTTCTTGCAGTCTGCAACCCCCCTCAGTAGGCTTGCACGTGGCACTATATTTCTTTTATAGATAGTTCCCAGGCTCAATAGCATTTGTAAATGAGGGGGGAAATCTCAGAAGATGTATGGTGATAAGGATTTCTGTACAGGTTATTCCTTTAGGCTAACTTCAATAGATATTGTGTGGGTGGGTGCCCACCTGTAACAGCTTTTGCAAAGCTAATCTTAAAATCCTGATCCTATTTTATTGGTTCTTATCTTTTAAATGAAATCAAGTTTATTGTGATACAAAAATGAACAAATCTGTTCTTTGTGTTCCATTATGCCATGCTTTAGACAACCACCCATCCAAATGCTATGCAGGATTATCTCAAGGGATGCTCTCCTTGCAGACTTTTTCAGAAAAAGCAGCAATAACACTTTTTTATTATTAATGATACTTTTTATAGCTGATATCCTACTGCCTTAGGTCATTTAGTGATAGGACTGTGTAACATGGTTTGGAGTTACATAGCATGCAATTACCCATAGGGAAATTGTCAACAAAAGAGCTTCATTCATTGATTTTTCTGTTACTATACCAGTTGTCTATGGGTGGAAAAGTGTTCCTACACTTTCCAGTCTTTTCTCCATTAACCCTCTCATTTATTGGTCTCATATGCTCACTTCTTTTGGCTTCCAAGCTCCCTATACGGAAATTATCATTTTTAATTCATTTGCCCAGAGTTCTAGCACAGAAAGATACTTGATTTTTTTTAAAATAATAATAATAATAATGAGGTCTAGCATGCTGTATTTTTTATGTTAGATTAATATTACAGGAAAACAAATAAAGACAAAAGAGAAGATGATATTAGTTATAACAGTTGACTGTGGAAATTGTCAAAATGTATATGAAAACATGTAAAATTAATATCCACTGTCCATGTCACTGAAAGAGGAGATACTTCCCCAAGTTAAAGAAAATTAACCAACACAACAAGCACATACTTTGATTTGACATTCAGAATGTGCCTAGATAAAAGTACACCACTCTATTAAGAATTAAAAAAGTAGTATAGGTTGTCCTTCCCATCCAGGGGGGTTAATTTCTGCCCCCCCCCCCCCGAAAATATGGGTACCTGATTCATGAACAGCATCCCTCTGGGGAGTCCTCCATATGCAGTTCTACCTTTAAGGTGCTGGTAGTGAGACTCCTGGTCATTTGTTCACAAGGCAAAATCAAGGACACTCTTCCAGAGTCCTATCATCTGCCAGCTTCTGTTGCTGCTTGAACTCCCCACCCAGCTTTCTCCACACCTCCTTCCCTTGCTCCCATTGCCACTCTGTTCACCAGGAAGTTCATTCGATTTTTCATGATTTTTTAAAAAAGTAGGTTTTGTAAAATCTCCTCGTCTCTGTCTTTCTGCAACCCACAAATGCTGCACCATTTTATTTTATATAAGAGACTGATTATTGTACAGGAGATCTCTGAGGAACCTCTGGCCATCTCCTTCTGCCTTTTAGGCAGTGGCAGCAGTGCTCCTGGCTGTTTATTTTCAAGGTAGAAGCAATGGCTGGCAGATATTCCAAAATCCAAAAATATCCAAATTCTGAAACACTTTGAGTCCCAACCATTTTGGATAAGGGAGACTTAACCTGTACCAGCTTGGTAAAATAAGAAAAAGCTTTGAACTAAAAGAAAGGCAGTTGAAGCATATATAATTAAGCATGTGTACTTTTATTACTTTATTTTTTGGAGAAAATAATGACAATAAAATCAGAAGTAGGCCCAAATGGAAAAGTACTAAAATTCACTGCAGTCTGCATGCACTTTAAAGGTTATTCTAGAGTTGCTCTCTGAAGAATGCACAAGAGCATAAGTGTAGTATATTAAAGTGCTCAGACACATTAATGTACTGTTTTTTCAAGAGCCATTTAAATTAGTCAGGAAAATGCTTTATATTTCAAGGAGATAGGAGAGATTTTTCCCAGTATGAAAACTGAATTTGCCATTAGGTAGAGTGGGGTGGGTAAGTGAGGACACAGATTTTGTGGGGCACAAAGGGATAACAAATTGGTGCTTAGGTACTTTGATATTTTTATATTATTTCCAGGGATGGAGGAGAAGTGTTGGTGGGATTTCCTTCCTCAGGTGCCAAAATAACTTTGCATACTTTTTTCTCTGGGCATCTCTTGATGGGGGGGGGGGGGATCTATGGAAGTTCCAGGTTTTGTTTCTGTACAAACATATTATGTTTTGGAGATCCAAATGATCTTTTTTTCTCATTGTGAAGCATTTCATGGGACTTTCTGGCATTACCAGCTTCATTCTCATTTTCCAGTTTAGTTTAAATTAAGCTATCCAAACTGAAATGCATCCGTATTTGCATGTTTTAGTGTGTTTGTTTGTTTGTTTGTTTTTACTACTTTGGAAGCTGTAATGATGACAACTGCCAAATAAATACAGCTATTGTTTCTATGAGATAGGTTTAACAGAGATCAAGTGAGAGAAATAAGAATGTTAACTCTAAAATTCTTAACTAACATAATATTCCTAAAGCACTTTAATTCCTGAATAACTAGAAATCCAGTAGTAGTAATAGTAATAAGTAGGAGTAGTTCTTCTTAGGAAATTGGTAAAATCAGTTTCTGAGAAGGTCCATGAGACTGGATGTAACATGAGATGAGGAGGGGAGGACACAAGGGAAGGAGAAAGGGAGGAAAAGTAATCTGGAATATTTTTTAAAAAAGACTGAACATGCAGGTACAATCATTAGTGAACAATCACAAAATAACGAGACCACACACAAGACATTGAGTTAAGCAAGGGCCACTTAATTTGATCTAGAACATATTTAAACTGAATCTAGACATAAGCAACAAAAAGGTGGGAGCACCTGATGTGGGTCCTTCTGAGGCCCAGGTGTCAACCTGGGACGACTTCCCCAACCTCCCCTTGGGTGAAACACCTGACCCCAAGGGCAATGTGATATCATGGGTTGCTCCCTGGCCAGCTGTTTATTGGAAAGTAAACCAAGGGCACTCCTTAACAAGTCCATAAAATTTACAGGAGAGAGTAATCCCCTCCTAGTCAGGCCCAAGGACCCCCAAGGCCCCCAGCCTACAGAGGAGCTTTCATATCCCAACACTTCACCAAAAGTGTGCCAAGGTGTATACCAGAGTCTGATATTTCCCTCCAAAACCTGTCAATGACACCCTATTTATGGATACAACCTGAGCCAATTGACAATGTCCCACTGATACAGTGTATGGTAGGCAAAAACAAATCATGTAATGAGGGGGGGGCACAAAGTGACCAGCAGAGTTCACACTGAACAGAGGGTGCAAATCTCCAAAGAGGGCTCATGAAATAGAACCATAAGAAACCTCTGTCTCTGCCCCCTGACAAGGTATAGTCTGGTGCCCTTTGCATCAGGCCAGTCAAATCTGGTATCTGATTGTGGAGGCCATCAAACTATGCTCTTCTTGTAGCATCTTCCAGTTATCCAGGCTCAGGTACACAAAACAAAAATCAAAGATTTTGAACCCATCTGGAAGCAACATCTGACAGAAAAAATGGCTTGGTTTGTCCCTCTCCCTATATTTACCCAACATCACTGCTTCTTCTTTATGAGTAGAAAGGAAATTTTCATTGCTTAAATTTATGACAACTGTTTGACAATAGAACAGTGGAAATGGGGGAATGCATTACAAAAACTTCATCTGTAGTAAGCAAAAATCTCAGGTGGGCTTTCTTTTCTTTTTTTATCAGGGACAGCTGCTAACAATATAAATATTCTTGCAAGGAAGGGCTATATTATAAAACATAATTTAAAACATTGCTAATAGCTTTCCATTGGGCTCTTATCTTACCCATTTGCAATATTCACAGCTCTATTAAGTGCATTTTCAAAAGTTTTTGTTTGTTTGTCAGTATGCCTCATGTGTAAAATGTTTAACCAGATGTTTAAATTCTAAAGCTTCTGATAATTTTGATTCCAAAATTATATAGATTCTCCTCCCCACCCCTCATTATCTATCAAACCTTGATAGGATATTGTTCCAAAGTTAGCAAAGACCATGAAAGATTGTGTTCACAGCTTGGGAATGCTTCTGGATCCATCGCTCCAAATGACAGCTGAGAGATATGATGACCAGGAATGCTGTACATTGGGCTACCTGTGTACCAAGTTTGGAAACTTGTTAGTTTAAAACACAGCAGCCAAATTGATTACTGGGACATTCAGGAATGATCACATTACACCTATATTAAAATCACTCCACTGACTGCCAGTTAGTTTTTGAGCAAGGTATAAAATGTTGGTTATTCACTTTAAAGCCCTACATGGTTTGGGTACAGGTTGCTTACAGGATTGCCTCCTTCTATGTAATCCACCTCCTACATTCAGGTCCTCTGGTGGACATTTGTTTTGGTCAGCCAAGACTAGGTTGATAACTATCAGCCAGTGTAGCACCGAATCCTTTTAGGGGAATTTTATTATTAGCTCAAATATTGCAAGAGGGGGCTGGCTACAAGAGCCCAAGAGATCGCCCTCCCAATGTTTATACCAAGAGACCAGGGGGTTCCAAGAAATGAAGCTGAGACTGATGTTAACAACTAGATGTCTAATTTATTGAAATAGGGGGAAACACATTCGCTGCACATACACTCACACACACACTCAAGGCTCAGGAAAATCAGGGTTGGAGTTTGGAACAGAATGCAGACGTTACTAAGGGCGATGCTTACCAAGATGTAGTCTTCCTCCGGGAAGCGAATGGGATGCGGGATGGTGGGAGACAAGTCTAGCTCCACAGCCTGGGTTCGAGCTGACTTGCCGGTAACTAGCTTCAAAGGTCAGAATGATGTGGAGTCATTTAGACCAAGAAGATAGCACACCGACTGGCCAAAATCTGGGGCAGATATAGGGCCAAATGGGCCCTGGGGTGAAAGGTGATAATGGCGATGATGACACCCGGCTGTATAGGATTCCATTGTATTTGATGGTCTTCATCCGAGGGGCCC
>CM034708.1:42607463-42634603 GCA_020142125.1 Phrynosoma platyrhinos | reverse complement strand
GGGGTTGGACTGGATGGCCCTTGTAATCTCTTCCAACTCTATGATTCTTTCTCCTCCTCTCATGCTACCTCAATCTGGCTTTTATGTGCTCCATCTTCCATGTCCTGACCAGCTACAATTGGAATCATCCTCTAAATGCATCCTTAAGCAAATAATACCTATTGTAGAGGAAAGGGATTTTGATTTTTTTTAAAATAATTTCCAGTTTACATTTCAGCATGCATTTCTTTCATTTTCATAAAGTTGCATGGGGAGTCTGGAATGCAACATGAAATGAAGATTGTATTAACTAACACTAGACTACAAAGAAGCTAATATTTACCATGACCGTATCAGGTTTCCAGTAAGTTTTAACTTGGACTCATAAAGTTCAAGTCATCTTGAAAGCTAAAGATGAAGTCAACTGAGTGCTCTTCAGTGTAATTGATTCAAGAGTAGCTTCAGCATTTTCCATGGGTTCCTCTATAGATGCTATAGTTTGGGGATATTATAGATATCCTTATAAATATTAATATTTCTGTGCTACAGGATCTGTAGGAATCCACAGATAACATTTTAATTGATCTTGAATCAATCACACTGGAGACTCAATTTTGACTTCTTTGTAAAACAATGGGACCTTTTCCTATATACATCCAGCTAGATTTTCTAAACATGTCTTATTTCAATAATGGACACTGGAAATAGAATCTAAACCATATATTAAGTTTACTTATTTTATTTCTACCAGTCATAAGAACTTCAAAGAATTACTCATTTTAAACTACTACGTATAAGGAAGCTGAATTTAACTGAGTACTTTGGATAACAGAGATACTTTAATATTTTATTTTCTGTGACTGGAACCACAGTAAATACAAAGCAATAAGCCTGCTGTTCTTAATTTGATTTTCCCTGCTTTTAAAACTGAAAATAAAAGTTAAAATTAAGAGGTCAATGAAAGGCATTTGGTCACACTGGAAATTCAAAACAAAAAATATCAAAGAAAGAACATTGAGCATCACAAGGTATTAAATAAAATAGAGGGATGGAGAGAGGGATACAAAATACTTGAAATAGCAAGACTTTCATCACATCTGATTTATTTCTTTAATCATGAGAGCATCTGGCAATTAATTAAAATAAAAATCCAGATTTTTAAAAGATATATGTCCTTTGAAATAGTTTTATTATTCAATTCTTCATGAAACATATGTTTCTAATTCCTTAAAAAATAAAATATATAACCTCCTTATCATTAAAAAATGAAATCTGAAAATGCAAGAGCGTATTATACTCTGAAGAAATTCTAGTCTACTATATTTTATGGAGCAATTAAACAAGGCCCGATCAGATGAAGACAATTGAAATACCCTTAAAATGTATTATTAATAGCCTTGTAAACTATGCCCTGTCCTCTGTAAACTGCAGTCTGCATGCTTTTTTGTATATAAAGGAAAAGTGCATTGCCAGACACGATAACAGAGCTTTCACATATTCATCTTTATAAGTTCTGAAGTGGGGCACTTTTGATACATAAAAAATGACCACTGAGATTGAAAAGACATTTTAAAAGCATTGTTGTGCAGCATTTCAGAAACCTTCATTTAAAATATACAACAGCTATCTGAGATTTAAATCAGTTTAGTGTTCGGCATTACTCAGTGCAGATGGCCAAACACAGTAGAAATGAATGTGTAAAGGGAAAGGGACAGAACTGTATCTGTTGATGAAACAATGAGGAAATACAGAAAACAAATTCTTCCCTTCCAAGTCTATGATTCTGTGAAAAAAAGACAGATCGATTTGAACTGAAATCCTACACAAAAATAAGTCCTTATATTAGGAATCCCTATGCTCCAGTAGTACACAATCACATCACAGTAAAGCCCACTGAGTTCAACTCTCATAAAGAAGATCCAGCTTAAAAATAAGCAAACTGAATAGCAAAGTTTATGAGTATACAAAATTGTCTTATTTTCCATATATTAGCCCAAAGATTTGCTGGCTTTCCCCTAACTACACAAAGTTCTAAACACTGGTGAAAAATAAAATTGTTTGATTCAACATGAACACAACCACCCAAGCTCATCTTCATATTATGTAGAAGGATGTGTTTCTATTCACAGGTAAAGAAAAACCCTGATTTTTCAGAGTTCTGCCTCACCTAGAGAACATCCATATAAATAGGATTTCTCCCCTTTAAATGTATTGTTCTCTATGTAAGCAAAGCAACAAAGTAGTTAGTCTGTGAGAGGAACTCCCTTGTTCCCACATTGAAGAAAGCATATTGAGTAATACCGTGATAGAACTCTATGCTATGTTCTTACTACTGCATGGGAGAGTCAACTGGACATGTCATGGGGGGCTTAGGAATCTGGGTATTATTACCATCACACCATCCATCAGCTAGTTCATCCTTTACATAACTTGAGATTTTAAATTGCACAGATATACTTTAGAAAATGTATTTTTCTACTGGCCCAGCATTGTACACAATGGTCAGAATCATGGTGAGGTGTTACGGTAGCATTACATGACTAGCAGCAACATATTTTTATGACACCAAGTAAGGAGATATTCAGTACTTTCTTATGCAAGAGCTTTGATAATCAGCATGGCAGATGATGGATAGTGCTTGGTGACAGCTTCGCCCTCCAATTGAAACAGCTAATGATTGGCTGTTGAATGAATGGTTCTGGGAAAGTTCTTGTCTGCTGCTGCCAGACTGGACATTTCTGTCCTCTCTTGATAACACCCCAGGCTCTTTATTAAGTATTGTCACTCTGATAGCTTTATCCAGGATTTCAGCCTTTGATTCTGAGTGTGCATTCTTTTACAAACAAACAAAGCTTAGGAACCCCATCCTGTCAGCTATTTATCGTATCATTGTGGTTATGAAGTGGTTATAAATGTCTAATAATGCATATGCTGATTAGGAATACAGGCGATGGATCAAAAACTCAGCAAAATATTTACATCTTGCAAATATGAGCTGTGCTGGCTGTCAGTCTCTGCCATTTCTGCTGATATGTGATGAGCCTTGGAAGCTACTAGATGCCTCTCCTCTGTTGCTGGCTCTATGTTTAAATTCTCTCACCCAACCAGAATGATGTGACCAAAGTGCTTATTTTGTTCACAGACATTTTTGAATGACAGTGGCATATTGTGCCTTTTGTTTTCTTGCAACTTACTTCTGTCTCCCCTACAAATAGGCTTTCTTCTTTTATTCTTTGTCTCTGCATGTGCAGAGACAAGCAGAGAGTGTGGGAAGAATGGACAGAAGTGACTATAGTGTGGAGGAAGTAGATTGAAAGATGGTGCAGGCCACTGCAATTCTTGACATCCTTGAGCTGAGAAATGATACCTTTACATAACTTGAGATTTTGAATTGCACAGATATACTTTTAGGGTTTGTTTAATAATCAGAGAAGGAGATGTAGATTGAGATACCTTATTTGCTTACTGTATAGCTATCAATACCTGTGCTGACCATTTTGAAATATCAGTAATTAGAACCCACATTATTATTAATCCAGATGCTTTATCAATTCAATAACTATGAATTCTGATGCAGGTCAACCTGATTGGCACCATTATTGTGTATCTACTGAATGTGCATTTCAAAAATGCACATTCAGATTTCAAATTTCTGCAAATGTTGTGATGTAGTTGTTAGCTCAAAAGGAGAGCATCTACTGAATTTTTTAAAAAGCATTTTTGATTGAAGTATGATTACAATTAGATTGTTTTAAAAATGTTTATTTTATTTTATTCAAATATTTCCATCCCACCCTTTATTTTATTTTATTTTTTAAAAAAACTCTTGACAGCTATTTGTTGTCAAGTCAGTTTCAACTAATAGTGACTCTATGAATGAAAGATCTCTGAAAGTTCAAATTATGAATTGTCTTGCTCAGGTCCTGTAGACTCAGAGTTGTGGCTTCTTTAATTGAATCCATCTACCTATAATATATCCTTCTCTTTTCCTACTGTCTTCTACTTTACCAAGCATTATCATCTTTTTTTTTGATAAGTCGTGCCATTTTATCATATGTCCAAAGTAAATCAACCTCAGTGTACTGATCTTAGTGTGTAGTGAGAGTTTAGGTTTTGCTCTAGAGGTCATTTAGAGGTCATCTGGGGGAAGATGCAGGCCCATCTCCATCAGGCCTAGCCTAAGTAGAAGAGCCCTCCCTCCACTCCATCCAACGTCATCTGGGGGGAAGATGCAGGCCCATCTCCATCGGGCCTAGCCTAAGTGGGAGGGAAAATGTTGTTTTATGTTATATGTAATTTTTATGCTGTAAACCGCCCGGATTGGACTACCAATGGCCAGTATAAAAATAAAATGTATTATTATTATTATTATTATTATTATTATTATTATTATTATTATTATTTGTCTTTTTAGTAATCCATAGTATCAATAGAATTCTCTTCCAGCACCTCATTTCAAATGAGTTGATAGGAATGCATATTTTATCATCGTAATAAGTATTATCTACAAATATTCATGTATTGCTTGTATCCAAGATATTTGAAGTGGTCCAATACGCAATTATCTAAGAAGATATTCACAATATTTATATAAATATATGTGTGTATACATACAGATTCACTATATATATATATATATATATAGAGAGAGAGAGAGAGAGAGAGAGAGAGAGAGAGAGAGAGAGAGAGAGAGTTATTGTGGAAAAAATACAGAATGGATTTATGAAAGAACACATAGTTCCAAACTAGACTGATCTGCCCCTCTCAAATTATAGTCACACTAATTCAGAATCATTTATAATGATATAGAATTCTCAACAGATTATGTACCTGCTACATTTTTAACACAAGGAAGTAATAATCTCATATCATATATGTACTACATTATTGTGGACTGAAATAAATTATAATAATAAATCATATTATAATAAATTATCAGAAGAAATTACACATTTCAAATTGCATGTTGCTTCATGGAATTTATATAAAAAAAGTTACTAGTATTGCATTCAGAACTGTACTTATTTGAAAAAGCTCCCCTGAAAGACACAGTGGTTATAAACTTTTTGTCCATTCAAAGATATTTAAAACTCATGAAGCATACACAACTGATGTCTCAGATTTTCTCATCTATTCCCTTCAATTGTATCTAATTGTGCTCATTAAAGTAATCTAGAAATCATTTTACTTGTCTACCTAAAGACCAAAGGGGCATAATTATAAAAGCAACTTTCCCTTTATTTTCATTGAAAAAGATTTAAATGAGCTGAGGTAAGCATTTTTGTTAAGTAAAAGGTAACAAGAAAAATAAAGAAAATACAGATTAAGCAATAATTTGTATATTGAATATAGAAGATGTAATCCAGCCAAAGAATGTGAAGATCAGTGGCACAGAACATTAATGGAACATAATAAATTGATCAAATGGGGTTATGAAAGAGGGTTTTTGGTTTGTTTTTTTAAGCCTTACAGCTCTTACTGCAAAATAATTTAAGATAAAAATAGAGGCTGAAGAGATCTGTAAATAGGAACATACCAAAACACACCTGCTCATTATGTAGGACTGTGTCATATGCAGCATTTTTCTTTTCTAAAGTCTGAGCTCATATTTCTTCCCCTTGAATGGGTACCTGATTATTTAATTTGACTGAACAATAAATTCTAAATGTCCATTTCTAGAATCAACTGACAGAAGAAGAGACACAAAATGAAAACAGCAAATAGAAAACTGAAGATATTAGAGAGGGGTTGGTGAGAATACTGTATTAGTGTTTGTAAATCATTCATTGCAAATGTCAGAAAATAAGAAGGAGATGAAACATAAAGATGATTTTGAAAGAAAGGTTTCCAAATATAAACAGTAAATATTGATAGTTGCTTGACTGAGAAGACAGAAGATCTAAAAGCAGAATATACTATAATAAGCCTGTGATGTTTGGATGGTGTTTTCTTCACCAGTTTTGAAGCTGTGTGGATTTCTTTGCCACTCAGACAAAACATTGGACCTCTGCAGATGGCGCAAAGCACCATTTTGGAGGCACAGAAGGGGAGGGGCAGCTGCACGGTGGCCGCCTCAACCCCTCCCTGAGGATGTCATCAGCACACGTGCTGTTACACATGGTGTGAGCTCCAAATACATCCTCCCAGTGCTGCGTCATCATGCACTGCACCGGAAGAGGCACAAAAGAGCCATGTGGTGGCTCTTGATGCACCCCTTCTGTTGGGTCTGGAAAGACCGGCATTTTAGCACTCCTTCCAGGGCTGGCAGAAGAGAGGATTGGGGCCGAGGTGTGGGGCAGCCTCGGCCCCAATCCTTTGCTTCCCAGGGTGGCCCATGGCTGCCCGTCTGCATCCCCCCATTGTCTTGCAGGCTAAGCAATCATTGCTTAGGTGGAGGGATGATTTGGGTTTAAATTATTATCATTATTTGATGAAGATGAAAATTAACTACATATAAATATATCACTGCCTGTGTATGAAAGATTCTTATGTATGAAAGATCTACTTCACTACTGTCACAACTAGGGTTGTAAAATGGCAGAATAATTTTTCTTGTGCTTAATGAATAGTGAGCAATAAAATTACTGTTCTCCCTCCATGAGAAGTGTGAGATAATTATAGTGTCTCTTCCCTCACAAAGGGCAGCAATCACAGATTCCAATCAGAATCAGTCGGGAAATTTCTTTTGAAGTTCGTTGTTCCAAACTGTTTTATTGTTTTATGGCATCATTACAATAAAACTGCAGGAGTGCAAAAGTGTGTTAATTTTCACACTCACATCACATGCAAAACTGTCTTACCAATCAGATATTAAAACTGTGTTTTGCTGTTGTTTTTGCAAGGATTGGATTCCCGTTTGTCAAAGCTCAATCAGAAAATGTCACACAGAAGAGGATGGGAGTGAGGGGAGGTAGCTTGGTCTGGTTTCTGAAGTAGATAAAGAAAACAAGCTGGGATCAGTTTTGACAACAAGCCCTATAACTGAAAGGGGGAGTATGAAAGCTGTAGTGCAAAACTTTTCCAAGCTCTAATTCTCTTTTTTTGGTCCATCTTGCTCTATCCAGCACATACTATAATGCAATGAACTCAAGGGAGTTATAGAGTCTAGCTATTGTTGGACTGCAAGTTCCAGCAGCCCCTGGCTGGAGTAGCCAATGCTGAGGAATGCTGAGAGCTGCAGTCCAATAACATCAAGTTCTTGGAAGCTATCCAGTCAATCTATCCTGGTTAGTACTTGGATGGGAGACTGCTAGGGAATAATACTAGGTGCTGTAGACTAGCTTTCAGAGAAAGGAACTGGCAAAATCACCTTGGAGGACTCCTCAATTGAGAAAACCCTAGGAAATTCACAGGCTCCCTATATGTTCATGGGCTTCTTGAAGGCATGCTTGTGTGCATGCATGCATGCGTGCACACACACACACACACACACACACACACACACACACACACACACACTTTATAATTTCTACAGTCCCTGTAGCCAGATATCTAGCTCTGTAGTACCAGAGGAACAAAGGAAAGAGTCCTAGAGAGCACTGCTTGCATTTACATATAATCCTAGAGTGGGAAGGGACCCCCGAAGGCCATCTAATCCAACTCCTTCTGCCATACAGGAATACATAGAATCCTAGAGTTGGAAGGGAATCTTCCAAAAGCCATCCAGCATATATATGTGTGGTGTGCACACAAACACCTTCAACTAGCACAGCTTTCTTGATCCAGATGTTGTTGGACTGTAGCTCCCAGCATTTCTGAGCATTGGCTACACAAGCTAGAGGATGCTGGAACTTGCAATCTAATAATGCCTGGAGAGCCACATGTTACAATAAGCTCTGTAGCTTCTATCTCCACCCAAAATGATACTCATGACCCCCACCCAATAATTCTGATTAAAGTGGCTGCACATTTGCAACTGCTGGAACTTTATCTTTAATGGGAACAATGGTGTTATTGCCATCCACATTTCCTCTGAAGATAGCTATGGCAAATGAAATTGTTACAGCACAGTATTTTTCTGTGAGGTGTACTAGTTCTAGTATAAATTTGAAATGTGAAATTTGATTGAATTAACTTGGTCTCTGATAGGCAATAAAGGGCCATGAACACTACAAAAGACATGCTTACATGATTGCCCATTTGAGACCAATGCTAATTCAAAGCAACAAAGCAAAGGTCCGTATTAAAATCCAAAGGTCCAGCCAGGTCAAGCAGTCTGAAGGTCTAGGATTCCACAGAGGCAGAGTGACAAGGCAGTCCAAAGGCCAAGGGTTCCAGATTTTCAAGATAAGTCAGTAGTCCAAGAGTCAAGGTTTCAGGCCAAAGAACAAGAAGATTCAGAGGTTTTCACTAGAAAGCTCAGATAATCCCAGGCTCCCTGGCACTGAGGCAGACCTTCTGCACCTGCTTAAATTACCAAGCTGCAGGAGCTCAGCTAAGACTGATTGCTTCAGCATTTTTCATGAAGTCTTATTGAACATCGAAGGCCCTTCCTTTCTGCTTGATGCTAGCTGAAGGTAGGTATTGTCCCTTGATCTTCCACCATGGCTAAAGGTTTTGCTGCCAGGAGGCTTGGCTGTGGAGACCACAGGCTCTGCTGGAGCTGGCAAAGCAGAACTAGGGCTGGGCTGAGGCTCCACAGCTGCAGGCTCAGGTCCCAGAGGTGGTTCTGGCTTGTCCTCCTCATCCTCCTCCAGGCACGGCATGATATCACTCCCCCTCCCATCATCCTCTCCTTCACCAGGAGGAGGCCAAGACCGAGACCATTAGGGTAAGCAGCGATGAAAGACCTGGACCAGATGGGAAGCATGGAAATCTATGGCATCCTCCCAGGAATGCTCCTCCAACCCATACCTGACCCAGTCAATGAGGTACTGGAGGTGACCCTGATGATGGCAGGAGTCCAAAATCTGGGTCACCTTGAACTCCTGTTCCCCATCCACCAGGACCAGATAAGGTGGTGGATCTAAGCCACATTGGGCCAAACCCCCGTGTCTGGGAGCAACCAGCAATGGGGGAAGATGGGGTGGACCCGACACATCCAGGGAAGTTGGATCTGGAAGGCCACCAAATTGACCTGGGCCAGAATCTTGTAAAGCCCCATGAACTGGGCATCCAACCTCCAACAGGTCACTGAAGAAGAAGGTGTTGTGTTGACAGCCAGACCGGATCCCCCACCTGCAAAAGAGGGCTTTCCTGGCATTACTGATCTGATCCTCTTTATACACCTCCTTGGCCACCTTGAGCTGCTCTTGCAACAGGGACTGCACAGCCTGGAGTTTCTGGAGCCACTGATCCAAGACAGGGACTGACAAGGGTGGGGCAATAGGAGAGAACTCTTGAGGATGAGAACCCCTTGTGGAAAAGAAGGGAGTCTGCTGGATCGAAGCATGGACCGAGTTGTTGTAGGCAAACTCAGCCAGTGGAAGCAGGTCGGCCCAGTTCTCCTGGTGGTAACTGGAGTAGCACTGCAGGCACTGCTCCAGAATCCCATTAGTGCACTCTGACTGTCTGACTGTGGTTGGTGAATTGAGAACAGGTAAAGCGCAATGTCCAGGAGGTGCAACAGACTGGTCCAGAAATGGGTGGTGAATTGCCCACCATGATTTGAGACCACACCCTCAGGAAGGCCATGGAGCTGGAAGATTGACTGGATGAAAATCTGGGCAGTCTCCTTTGCCGTAGGGAGGCCAGCATAGGGCATGAAGTGGGCCATTTTTGAGAAAAGGTCCACTACCACTCAAATGGTGATATAGCCAGCAGAGAGGGGCAGGTCTGTGAGTCCATGGACATCACCCTCCATGGTCCCAAAGAGATAGGCATAGAAAGGGACAACAGCAATCCTGTGAGCCATCCCAGGTGGTCCTTAGCACAGTGACACACTGGACAAGTGACAATGTACTTGGCTACCTCCACCTGTGCCCAAAGCCACCCAAACTCCTGGATGAGGAGGTGTAGTGTCTTGCAGAAGCCAAAATGCCTGCTAGCTTGCTGTTGTGGCACAGCCTTGAGACCTCCTCCCAACAGGGACCAGCCGGCACAAAGAGGTGGCCTTGGTGGTAGAGAAGGCCATCATGGAGTGTAAAGGAAGAGATGTCACATTCTGCTGCATGCTATGCCACCAACCTGGACCTCCAGGGGGCTATGCCACTCTGGAGGTCATGGATCTGGTCCAGAAAAGTGGCATCTCTCAGGGAGGTGGAAAAGTTCTCTAGGCACAGAATAGTAGCCTGTAGCTCCCCCTCCAGGTCCATGGTGTGCTCTGGCTTCTGGGAGGGGGTGTCAGCCTGCTGGAAGTTGAAGCAGGCAAAGAAGAGGGAGACCTCCCATGCCATCTGCAACTGTTCCAAATTCCAATAGTCTGTGTGCTCCTGGATTAGGTGAACTGCCACCAGGTCTCAAAGGCCACCTTGATCACCAACAGCTCCTTCTCCCAGATGGTGTAGTTCTGCTCTGGAGGAGTGAGATGCTGAGAGTAAAAAGTATGAGGCAACAGATGTGATGGGCCCTGTTGGCTGGAGCAGCACAGCCCTGATGGTGACATCTGAAGCATCTGCCTCAATAACAAAGGGTGTCCAAAGGTCTGAGTGCTGCAGGATTGGAGCCAATGCAAAGCACACCTTCAGGACCTCGAAGGACTGCTGCACCACTTCTGTCCACTGAAAATGTGCCTTCCCTCACAACAGTTGGGAGATGGGGGTGCTAGGGTTGCATAGTCCTCAATGAACTTCCGGTAGAAGTTCGCAAACCCTAGACATCTGGACATCCTTCCTGATGTGAGGAGGTTGCCAGGACAGCACTGCGTCCACCTTGGAAGTATCCATGGCCACACCTTGGACAAAGACACAGTAGTCCAAGAAGTCCACCTCTTGGAGGTCAAAAGTACACTTCTCAAGCTTGGTGTAAGCCAGTGCTCCCGCAGCCTCTGGAGAATAGCACAGATGTGGCCATCATGGGCACCTGGTTGGAGGAGTAAATCAAAAAATCATCTAAATAAATGATGACAAAGTGGTCCAGATAGTCCCTGAAAACATCATTTACAAAATGTTGAAAGATGGTTGGGGCATTACAAAGTCCAAAGGGCATTACGGCATACTTGTAATGCCCATACCATGTCTGGAATGCCATCTTCCACTCAAATCCTACCTGAATCCTCATCAAGTTGTAGGCCCCCTGGAGATCCAGCTTGGTGAAGACTTTGGCATGGTGGAGCCACTCCAGCAATTCTGGGATCAAAGGCAATGGATACCAATTCTAGATGGTGATACAGTTGAGTCCCCAGTAATCATTGCAGAGGTGCAGCTCCTTGCACTTCTTGCACACAAACAAGATGGGTGCACCAGCAGGAGACTTGGAGGGACAGATGAACCTCTTCTTGAGGTCCTTCTCCAGAAAATCCTTAAGAGCCATCAGCTCAGGGTCTGAGAGGGAGTAGAGGCATCCCTCCAGAATAGGGGCCCCTGGCACCAGGTCAATGGCACAATCATACAACCAGTGTGGTTGGAGCTAGTCTGCCTCCTTCCTGTTGAACACATTGACAAAGTCCTGGTATTTCATGTGCAGAGCAATAGAGCAGGCCTTGGTATCCTCGGCCACAGCTGCTGGGACCCGGTCCTGCCAGCAGGGCTCTTGGCAATACTCCAAGGTGAACAGGACTTCCCAATATGCCTAAGAGATGTACAGATCATGCTTGGAAAGCCAGGGCATTCTGAAGACCATTCTGTATGGTGGCCAGCAGAAACTGGATCTCCTCTACATGGCTCTCAATCTCTAGGTAGAGCATGGGAGTCTGGTGTGTCACCAGACCAGACTGGAGGAGCCATCCATCAATACTCTCCACCAGCTTGGGCTCAGCCAGGGCCACCAGAGGGATCTGGTGGGGCTTAACAAATCCCAGGTCCATAAAACTGCTCGAGGCCCCCAAATCTATCATGGCCCCAAGAGGCAAGAACTCCTTGGTGAGGAGTCTGAGGTTGGCAGCCACCAACAGAAGGTCCTTCCAGGAAGCTGCACTGGAGGAAGCAAGCTCAAGAAGCTCTCCCAGGTGGTGAACCCCCTCTAAACCTAGGAGAGCCAATTTTCCTGCAGCATGGGCCAGCGTCTCTTGGCGGGACATCTCTGGGCAAAATGTCCCTGAAGGCTGCAGTACAGGCAGAGGCCTTCCCTCCTCCTGCACCTTCTCAGCACCGGTGAGCCAAGGCCGAGCCCCTCCCAGCTGCATAGGTTCCTCTGCCTAGGGAGGAGCAGTCACAAGTGGAGCTGCAGGAGCCAGTTGAGCAGGACTCAGAAGTGGCAGAAGGGTGCTCCATCGAGCCTGTCTGTGTGATGAGAAGTGGCAGTTCAGTTGAGTAGCCTGCATGATCAAGAAGTCCAGAGAAGCAGAGGGCTCAGAGCATGCCAACTCATCAAGTACTGGTCCGATAGACTGTAATGGAATTGCATTTACAAGGCACTATTCCAGTCCAAATCATGCACTATCAGGTGGAAGGATATGGAGTACTTGGCTACAGTCCCTTTGCCTTGCTGGAGAGTCTGGATTTGGTTCTCTGCCATCTTGGCCTTCATAGGATCCCTCCAGGTGGCTTGTATTTCTGCAATTAAGTCTTGCAACCTGTTAAGGAGGGAGCTATCCTGGTTCAGGTAGGGGGTAGGCCATTTGCTGGCAGGCCCTGAGAGCAGGCTAATCATAAAAGCCACCTTATGAGAGTCATCAGGAAAGTCCCTTTGAATTTTAAAATGCAGCTTGCAACTGGCAATGAAAATGTTCATTGTAGTCCTGCCTCCCTGGAATTTATCTGGAAGGGAAGGAAAGCATTTCCGGTGATGTTTGGGAGCTGGAGGGTTAATTTGTCCCTGGAGTGTAGCCACACTCTTGAGTTAATTGCTGCACCTAGGCAGAAAGCCGCAAATTCATTTGCAATAGCTCGTCCAAGGCTTGTTTCCCTTCCCTTATGCTCTTATCAGCCTAATTAAGGGTGGTGATACATTATGTCCAGGAAAGCTGCCAAGAGTGCTGATAACAGCTTCTTTTGGTTACTTTGAAGGTAACCAAAGTCTTTTGCTAACACAAAGCACGAAAGCAAAGGTCCATATTACCAATCCAAAGGTACAGCCAGGTCAAGCAGTCTGAAGGTCTAGGGTTCCACAGAGGCAGAGTGACAAGGCAGTCCAAAGGTCAAGTGTTCCAGAAGTTCAAGATAAGTCAGCAGTCTGAGAATCAAGGTTTCAGGCCAAGGAACAAGGAGAGCCAAAGGCTTTCACTAGGAAGCTCAGATAGTCCCTGGCACTGCACCTGCTTAAATTACCAAGCTGCAGGAGCTCAGCTGAGGCTGATAGCTCCAGCATTTTTCATAAAGTCTCCTCAAACACTGAAGGCCCTCTTTTTCTACTCAACACTGGCTGAAGGTAGGTATTGTCCCTTGATCCTCCTCCATGTCTGAAGTTCTGCTGCTGAGAGGTTTGGCTACAGAGCCTCCTGGGAGACCACAGGCTCTGCTGGAGACTCTGCTGGAGCTGGCAAAGCAGAAATAGGGCTGGGCTGAGGCTCCACAGCTGCAGGTTCAGGTCCCAGAGGAGGTTCTGGCTTGTCCTCCTCCTCCAGGCAGGGCATGACATTTAGTTTGGTTAGAAGGGATGTTGAAGAGGGTACAAAGACCTTTGCCTGAGAGGACAAAGAAAGTCAGATATTGAGGACAGGTTAGGCATTACTACCTCTTGAAAGCCTGCTCAACCAACACATTGGACAACTAAGGGAAGTCAGAAGAGGAGTGTGTGAGAGAATGAATGGCTGATACTTCTGCTAGCTGCAGTTTTATGCATCCCTATTAATCTATTCCATCATTGTGTTCCCCCATATTAATATTTTGGTGGTACAGGGAGTGGGCTGCATGTGACCCACTGCCAAACTGTCTGGGGACAAATGTGTCCTACTAGGGGCCTAAGCAGACGGGCGGCCGCGGGCTGCCCTGGGAAGGTGCGCCGCAGGACCAAGGCATCCCCATGCCTCAATCCAGCAGCGCACTGTCGGCACCCCTGGAAAGGAGCGCTAAAATAGCGTTCCTTCCATATGTCACCAAAAGTACGCCATAAAATGTTGCGGCGCACTTTCGGTGACCCTTCCGCTGCAGCATGTCCAGACGCTGTGGCAGGAGGTTGTCCTTGGAGCGCTGGCCGTGCGAAGGGCCGGCGGTTCAGAGGACGACTTTGAGAGGGGGCTGGGGCACTGAGCGTGAGGCTTCCCCTCCCCTTCCCTGCGCCAAGAATGGCTTTTTGAGCTGTCTGCCGAGGCCCTAAGTCTGTTCTTGCAGCCCTTGACTTCTCCATTCTCTCCTGATTACACTTTTGTGATCACAAGAAAGGGTGAGCTGCTTCTCAAAAAACCAGAATGAATTTGTTTGGGGCAATCCATGAGGCCCCAAAAGCCCCCAAGGGGCCAAAACCATCCCCCTGAATCCACCACAGCTGCACACAACAGCTGGCAGAGGTATCAACCATTGTGTCCAAACTGACTTGGTCTCAAATGGGCAATCATGTAAGCATGACTTTTGTAATGTTCATGATCTTTGTTTACCCACCCAAGATAGAGTTAATCCAATCAAGCTTCACATTTCAAAGTACTATCTTCAGGGGAAACATGGTTGGCAATGATACCATTGTTCCCCTTAAAGATGAAGTTCCAGCAATTGCAAATTTGCAGCCACTTTAACCAGAATTCTTGGAGTCATGGGTATCATTCTGGGTGAAGACAGAAGCTACAGACCTTATTATAACATGTGGCTCTCCAGGTATAGTTAGATTGCAAGTCCCAGCATCCTCTAACTGGTATAAATGCTGAGAAATGCTGAGAACTACAGTCCAACAACATTTGGATCAAAGAAGCTGTGCTAGTTGAAGGTGTGTGTGCAGACCCCTTTGGGGGTCCCCTCTAACTCTAGGATTCTATGTATTCCTGTATGGCCAAAGGAATACTCAGCCCCCCACCTTCAAAGTTGCTGGAAAATGATTTATTTTGTCCATCTTTTTCATCTGTTTCACTGAAGAGAGGAGTTGTCTCTTGATTCTTAGCACTCAGAGAAGTCTGTTTGGGAACATTGTTAAAAAATGAGAATCTAAACTAGAACACCTGTCTTTACCCAATTTTACCTAACAGTGATTTTTTTAAAAAATAATAACAATTGTGACAGTGTTTTGATAACAGGGGCTCCCACCACCCTCCTAAAGAGGCACCGTCTGAGTCGAAGTGTATTATTTGCTTTTTTGAATATGCAAATGAACTATAAAGACTATAGTATGGGCTGTTTGTACATTACTTCACCAGGACATTGTGATTTACCATACTATATCACAGCAGAAACATGGCCTGGCTCAGGGAAGAATCTTATTATGTTAAATAGTGGTGTTACATGGCAAATACATGAGCAGAATGTTTTGCCAAAAGATGAGACAAACAATTTATACCTCAATTTTTTGGGGGGAAGGGGCAAGAAAACTGATAACAAATTGTCAAAAAGCAATGCTCTTGTGCAATTGCTGTTAGAGATTCTTTTCTGTTACTGAGGATATTTGCTAGTCTTTTAACTCCTCTTGTAATTACTTGATAATGTTAAAATGCAAATTCCTCGTTTCTTTTACTGTTCTTCTGAGAAATATCAACAGTGAAAAATAAAAGAAAATCACAATGTATTGGGGCAGTCTGTTACACTGAGGCTGAGGCATGAATGTGTTTTTCAGTATCTCTGCCAGGACCTCGAGATGCTCTTGAAATCAGGAAGCAAACTCGGACAGCTCAAGATGAAGGATTTATTTACAGAGGCTAAGATATCATTATTTACAAATGCAGAGTAGAGTTCCATGATGGAAGCGAACAACCTGGACTGCCTCCTCATCAGCTCACAGCAACACTGAGCTATACAAGAATTCTTTAGGATACTCTCTAACATATACCATCTGACTCTCAACTCCTACAACTCCACAACTATGACCCACACTTGTTTACATTTAGTTGTGGCTTATATACCTTTATCTGATGTAAAGATACTTGGTTTTCATTTCTGAAAATGAAACAAGCAATGTGCAGGGTTACTCAGGGATTACATCATTATATATCACATCATTCTGGATAGTCATACATCCGCAGGCACATTCAAATACACAATCAGTAGCCTGGCTCCTTCAAGGACATTCATCACCAGATGTCCTGGCCTTGTCATACAATGAACACTCTCAACACGACACTGCAGACATTACACACTCACATCATGACTTTGCAGTTCTTCAGATTTAATAATCAGGCACCAAATGGTGGCACAGTCTTGTCTTTGTGGAGGATATAAAGTCTTGCTGGCTATTACACATTATGGTCAATCAATATGAATATTAGACTTTGATGCATATTTTGGGAAAGCTGTCTGTTGCCAGAGTCTGAAGAATTCATACTAGACAGGCTAGAATTGCTATAGTCTGGACTCTTTGTCCATCTGGAGAAAAACAAGCCTCATCCCCCCCACCCCCTGATGACATGGAAATAGTTGCATTGATTGGTTTTAAAAACAGAGACCCTATGGTGAAAGAGATGGGCAAAATAAAGTGGCTTCCAGCCATTTGAAGGCAGGGCATTTATATGATGCATGCCTCCAAAGTGAGTGGAAACCGAAATGAAGCAGTGTTCCAGGGTTACAAACTCAAGCAAAAAGAAGCCAGGATACTCCAGGAAACGGCATCGGTGCATTGGTGTGTGAGTGATACATTGAAAAACCACAATGATGGAGTCCCCCTCATACATGGCCCTTCACCCCCTTCACCCCATGCCCCCTGGTCAGACTGTCCATCATCAGGATAAAATGAAATATTGTGGTAATATTATTGAGAAATATTAACTTTAAAGTTCTGTAATTCTTCAGTTATTATCCATGAGATATGTATGATTGCTATCATGTTATAGAAGAAAAATTATATCTTCAGATAATTTAAATTAAGATAGCTTCCAACAATCTAGTGTTAATAATAATAATAATAATAATAATAAATTTATATCTGCCCCTTTGAGATCAAACGATCTCAAAATTATCTAGCCTTACAAATACCAAAAAGAAACTTTCTAAAAGCTCTTATTCATTGAAATACTAGGAATTTATTTTATTTTACAATCAAGCCAAAAATTAGTGAGAACATTCTTTTTCTTGGCTCTTCCTTCATGCTTGCAGATGGGAGTGCGATGGCATGGAGGGAAGGAGAAAGCACTCAATCTTTGCTCTCCAATTTCTTTTTTCAATCAAGTGAAAAGTTTGGAAGTTTGAAGAAATATTTTACTTTGTAACCTGTTTATGCATCTAGGATTTTTTTGTTACTGCTTTTAAGTGAGAGGCTTAAGCAGATGTCTGACACCTCTTAAGGGGTGGGGGGGGATGTTGTGTTTTATGCATCCAAATTATTGATATGCATTTACACTTTCATTTTATTCTTTGTGAGCCTGCTGAATGCCAGAAGAACTAACTGTGCCGTATGTTAAAGATGAGCTTGGCTAGGTTATAGAGCACAGCAAATGAGAATCTCAGTTGACTTGCTGAGCCTGATAGAAGCTTATATACTTATGTCTGACTAATTGGGAAAGCATCCATAAACTGTGAGACAAAGAGAACCTAAGACTATCTTATAAAGGCTAAAGGAGAGTAAAATGATATTTAACCTACATCCTTTAAAACTAACTCAACATTCCATTCACGTTTCCCTTTGAATTTCAGGTGAGCAGACAAAACAATATTCAGGAGGTTAGATTAGATAGACTTCATGTGTCAGCATAAGGTCAGTTAATTATCTCTGATTGTCTATGGTGCATAATTTGGGTTTTCTATAATGCTGATAGGAGTCTACTTTTTTTTAAAGTGTTCAGATGCATTTATTGTCTCATCAAGGATGGAGGCTGAAAAGATTGTGAGTTATTCATTACCATAATCTTAATTGGAGGAATGGGGAATAACAATAGCAACCATAATAATACTCTAGCAGCTTCACCAGCCATATCTCAGATAGCTATTATTTTAATCAAATCAGCTGGGAAACAAAATACTTATATCCAGAACATTTTACTAACAAAACACCTACAAATAACAAGCCTGCCCATTAGCAAGGTTATTTGACCTCTTTTCATCTCTCTATAATTAAAACGTTTTGCTCCTTTCCTTCACTATGTTACTACTCTTTTCAATATTTTGCAGATTTTGCCAGGCAAATTATGTTAAGAGTTATTACATGATATTACTTGTTCATTATTAATTTGGTTTGAAGCAGATTTGCTTCACAATTAGTCCTACTTGTTTCATGGAAAGCTATTTAAAAATCATTTTCTGGATTTGTTTTACCTTGTCCAGTTCCTAGAAATAGGTGTGTCTAGTGAAATAATGTAGGATGGTGAGGAGCTAGTGAATTTCCTTATATTAACTCAAGAGTGAGATTTATTTGTTTTTAGGGCTTGACTGATACTTTAGATCAGGAAAAAAAATTCAAGTTCAGATTAGCCACACACCTTGAAGTTGTTATGCATGACTCTGAAGTATGTGGCTTGGGTTATTCAATTGAACAAATCTTTAATTTGTGTGGTTCAGGGTCCTACAACTTGATGAGTGCTCTCCACTGTCTTAGAATTAATTGTGATGTCCAGATGAAAACATTGTCATTGCTGTGTAGAAACTAGAAGATTATTACTCAAATTGGATGTGGCTACTGAAAAGGCCCTACCTAACTTCCCTAGAGGGTTGAACCTTTGATAATGAAGATAAATTCTGGGTACATTCATGAATAATTTTTTTTTTAAATTCATAATAATGGAAATATTATTAGCTGTTAAATTGTTAATAGCTGAAGTGATGATTGTTTCAATCACATCTCTAGAGAAAGGGAAGGATAGGGTTTGTTTCCTCCCCTTCCTTTTCACTTCATTGGGATATGATGACATGATTGCTAGGAGCACGCATATGAAATTCTCTGATTCCTAGAGTTCTTTGAGGCAACACAATAAAATGATACCAAAATGCACACAAAACCTAACAGTCGGAAGGAAACAATTATAAAGTTATAGAAATAAATGAGTTAGCCTGCCTTCCCCCATTGCTTTCCCCTTGTGGCAAGCCAGCCTGGCAAAAAAGCCACAAGGGGTGCACTTGCCCCTCCGCAGTTCTCGTTGCCACCTCAGATCCCTCCCTTGGAAGGGAGCCAGGTGGCAGTGAAGCCATGAGGGGCACACTCACCCCTCCACCACAGTAGGGGGAAGACCCCACCAGGGTGTCACCCCTCCTATGGGGTGCCAGCTAGTGTGGTCTGCACCCCCCTGCACCTGCTAGTGACACCACCACTGCTGTGTTACTTAGAGGTACGGTAAATGGATGACAGAGAAGAAATTTGGATAATGCTTTCCACTTCCAAATTTAAGTAACAAGGTAAGTGATGAAGCTCATGTTATGTTTCAAATGGATATGAAGAGAATACTTGAAAATATTTTTGGATACAATAAGGTACACTTGATTTTCACATTTTAACACTTCTTTTAACCATAAATCAGTTCCACAAAAGCAGTGTTTTCCATGGAAATGAGTTTCTGTAAAATGTCCTGAAATGGACTAAATAAAAATAAAAATAAAAATGCAGAAAAGCTCTATAATCTCACCTAGCACAGGGAAAAAAACCTTTGAGATACTTGGCTTTCATTTATGAAAATGAAACAAGCAAAGATATACAGCTCTAGTTCTACACAGTTTAGATAGCAACTGACAGTGTAGAAACATCTGTACAGTGAGTTGTGGCTAGTACCGTTACACCTAAAAGTTTTACCTTTGAACCTGAAATGTGTACTTGCATCCTTATCCATGATTGAACCACTTGGGGGGGATGCAGATGGGTGGCCCTGGGCCACCCCGGGAAGTGGAGGATCGAGGCCAAGGCTGCCCGATGCCTCAGCCCCAATCCTCCCTTTTGCCACCTCAGAAAGAAGTGGCAAAATGCCGCTCCTTTCAGAGCTGTCAAAAAGGGCGCCCTAAGAGCCAGTGCATGGCTTTTTAGTGCCCCTTCTGGTGCAGTGCAACAAAAGGCTGTGCTGGAAGAATGTCCTGATGCGCAATGGTGTGTGGCATCAGGACATCTTCGGGGAGTGGTTGAGGCAGCCGACATGCAGCTGCCCCTCCCCATCTCTGCCTTCAGGATGGCCCAAAGGGCCCATCTGTAGAAGCCCTTGATTGTTTTAGGCAAACCATTAACTTTTTGTCAACTTCCTCTGTAACTGAACTCTTTTGGCTGAAAGACAGTTCTATCTGTCTGCCTTTCTGTCTATCCATAATCCAATAAAGATTAAAGTTGGGTAATGCACTTTTCTCCTGACAAAAATGTTGTTACTTTTGTTCATATTCGGAAAGATCTGAAAGATGCAAAAGTCTTTGCAATATGCCAGTTGCATTTCTTTCTCCATGATAGCCATTCTGAGAAATTGTAGTCCTTCTTAAACTTATGCTTGTAGTGACTTTGTAATATCAGAACACGTAAGAAGAGGGAAGGGAGGGACACAAAGAATTATTCCGCATAGTTCATGTCTGGATTGGTGAATAACAGCTGCCCCAATTGATCTCAAATTATTATTATTATTATTGAACAGAGGCCTAAATCCAGTTGCTAGTCACAATTATAGTGAACTTGCTGAAGCAATGGAATTAGCAGAAATATTCCATCTACTATCTATCAATTGATTCAATGAATATACATAAGTGGGACATACAAGTGAATTAAGGGAAACTTGTTTTACATATGTTTCAGGTAATATTAAACCAGAACTCTCCCTGGAAGCCATGATGACTTGGGCTGCATCCACACTGCAAAAATAATCCAGTTCAAGACCACTTTAACTGTCCTGGCTCAATGCTAGGGAATTCTGAGAACTGTAGTTTTCTGAGACATTTAGCCTTCACTGTCAGAGAGCTCTGGTGCCAGAATAAACTACATTTCCCAAGATTTTCCAACATCGAGCCAGGGCAGTTAAAGTGGTCTCAAACCAGATTATTTCTACAATGTAAATTGAGGTTGTCATAAATCTGGACCTAAATTGAGGTTGTCAAAAGAAGGGCCACATCATGAGAAGGTACGACATTTAGAAAAGGCAATAATGCTGTGGAAGATGGAAGGAAGCAGAAAGAGAGGAAGACCAAACGGCAGATGAATAGATTCAATCAGAGAGACAATGGGCCTGAGCTTGCAGGATCTGAGCAGGGAGGTAAAGAATAGGAGGACTTGGCGACATCTTATTTACAGGGACAGCATGAGTTGGGATAGACTTAAATGCAGCTAACAACAACAACAGGTAATATTATATAAATTGAAATCATGCATATAAATTATTACAAAAATGTCTTTCATTTCTAGATTCTTTCTGTGAATCTGTATGTGGTGGGTGAGAGAAGCAGAGAGAAGAGAGAGTGTATATTCTGAACTGACTGACAATAATCTCTTATACATATCAAGGGCCATGAAGTTTAACTTCAACACACAGTCTCTCTCTCTCTCTCTCTGTATCCAATCTCAGAGAGAGATAGAGAGAGAGAGAGAGAGAGAGAGAGAGAGAAAGGCATGAGATAATAAACACCTACTTACAAAATTGAAGGGGGAATAGAAAGTAGCTGAAGATTTAGTACAAGCACACAAAGCTTCCAACTGTGCCTTAAAAGACATTCTAAAATGAACTTGAATAAAATTAAGGTAAAGATCAGTACAACCAACAAGAAGTGGGTACTGAAAGGCATTTGTGACAGAGCAAACACATTAAATTTTACTAATAAGATTCATGCTTTTGAAATGTGTAAAATAAAGGGGATTAAGTGTATTTTTCAACAGTGTTCTTAATTAATTTCTTGCTTTTTAATTAAAGCAAACAAAGAAAAGCATCTCAAATGCATTCACAAATTAACCTAAGTGAGGGACAAAAATATTTTGTTAAATAACAGTGTGATACATTTTAATCAAGGGTTGTGTGTTTAAATTGCTTCTTTCATCCATTTGGAATGATTTTTTTTCATTATTCTTCTCTTCATTTACCTTTGTTCAGCATCCTTCATGTATACCTTTGAGGCCTGGGACATGAGCCAGAATGGTCATAATTGGTCCATGTCTAATTTGACCAGCAGATGTACTTAACTCCTTTCAAAATGGCTTTGTCAACAGAGCCAGACCTTGTTTTTTTTTAAGCTGGGTTTTTATGTCCCTGCTGCAGCTCTTTTGCATCCTTTTGGCACAGCGTGTATGCACAGTGCACCAAGAGGGCACCCTGATGCCGTGTACATGGGTGCACAGCGTCTGGGTGGAATCGGGGTGGCTGGCGTGCAGTTGCCCTGCCCCAACTCCTCCCCCAGGCTGGCCTAAACTGCTAGTCTGCATCAGCCCTAAATTGAAGCTATCGTACTTTGGCCAGATTATAAGAATGCATGTGTCACTGGGAAAGACAATGATGCTAGGAAAG
Source organism: Phrynosoma platyrhinos (assembly GCA_020142125.1). Taxonomy (NCBI): domain Eukaryota; kingdom Metazoa; phylum Chordata; class Lepidosauria; order Squamata; family Phrynosomatidae; genus Phrynosoma; species Phrynosoma platyrhinos. Next base: position 42,612,138 of record CM034708.1, on the reverse strand, counting down.
GCAGAAGGCAGGAGAAAGAGAGAAGGACCACATGCCAGATGGTATGCTCAGGCAAAGAGACTATTTGCAGACTGCTAGAAATAGTGCAAATTGAGTCCACTTTAAGGGTTAGGGTTAGGGTTAGGGAATCATGGGAACTGTATTTTATTGTGGCACCAGAGCTCTCTGACAGAGAAGGCTCAATGTCTCAGGGGGGAAAAACAATTCCCATGATTCCCTAGCACTAACCCTAACCCTTAAAGTGGATTCAATTTGCACTATTTCTGGCAGTCTACAAAGGCCCTATATTCCTGAGCCTGAAGGATCTGAGTAGAGCAGTGGAGGATGGGGAGTCTTGGAGATGTTTCATTGATAGGGTTGCCATGAGTTGAGGTTGACTCGAGTGTAGTTAACAAGAAGAAGAAGAAGAAAACAACATGCAGAATATAGTAAGAGACACCTTCCCTTGACTGGGAAACTACAGTTTTATTAAATCAGTCTAAAATATTATGTAAAATATTATTTATGTCTCAAATATTATTTTCTCTCACCTAAATGTAGACTTTCACACTTGTCTTTAGTGAATTTCATTTTATTAATTTCATTCCAATTCTATAGTTTTTTCAAGGTTCTTTTGAAATATTTTGAATTGCTTTCCTATTCTCTGATGTGTTAGCCAGCCCTCCCAGTTTTGTGTCACCTACAAACTTGATAAGTATTCCTATTAACTCATCATCTAAACAACTGATAACAATGTTGAAAGAGTGATGGCCTCAGGACAGAACCCTGCTTCACTTAACTTGAGACTTGCCTCTAGTTTGAATCACAGCCACTGATTATAACTCTTTGAACATGGTTTTCTAAACAAACATGGACCCATCTGAGGTTGTATCCATCTATGCAACATTTAATCAGTTTTATGTTCAAAAAATCATGGTGGACTTTATCAAATGTTTTGCTGAAATCCAGATAAACAATATCCACAGTATTCTCAATATCTATTAAATTAATGATTCAGTATATTTATCAGCTAGACCAACTAAGCAGCTACCTAGGCTTCAGAGGAGTGTAGTATTGATCTTTGAGGGGAACAAAATTTGGAAAGGAAAAGGATGAAGTTAAAAGTTTTAAGAGACCTGAATTTTAGCATCATAAACATAAAGATTATTCAAAATGATTTGTATGCATTTGTTTTTGGGAAAAATAACCAAAGATTTTGTATTACTTATTCCTGCAATTTAAAATAAATTTAGCCATTTTGTGCTTTTTATCATTTCTATTTTCCATTTTTGAATATTGAAGTTAGATTTTGGGGTGGGGGTGGGGGCGGGGGCGGGGGTGGGGATGGGGGCTAGCTAGCCTTGGCTAGAGTGCAAATAGTCTGGCACTAGGATAATTCATAGGATGTCCGCTTTCTCTTTTGCATGCCACACTGGGCTCCTATTTTAGGTAGTTGACCTAAGAAACCCAATGGCCTTATGATTATTTGACATGACATGGTCATGTTTTAAAATGCTGAATCACCTGGTTATGAATTTCCTGCAACCTCTTTCTGAGTTTCCTTTTCACAGTCTGTCTAATATGCATTGCTGAGTGCAAGTAATGATTTATGCTGTCTGCAAACCTTTTCTTCATGGAGTATATTTCACCCCATCTCTAACAATTCTTGCACAATAGACTGCAAGTCTTAGCAACAGTATTGAATATAGGCATGAGAAAGAAATCCAAGGGTACTCAGTAGGAATATTATTACTAGTCTTCTCATCATCAGTTCAAGCAAAATGAATTTAAAAAGCAGCACGAGTAGGAACATTACCCCCAAAGTTAAAAAATTGAGCAAGAAGCAGACCATATTTTGCACTAGTTCATTCTGCAATTTGAACCACATTTTTTTCAACTTGATGCCAGGATATAAAGACTTTAGAGTACAGCAGGGGAAATAAATGTGTGCTTAATCCATCCTGCTGACCAGTGAATGAGTACAATCCAGCTCATAGAAGAGTCCAGTAAATGAGAGAATTGGAAAAGAAAGTGGTATGCTATCTATAAGTTAAATTGTGTAGTTCCACCAATTCCACCTGTTTCTCCTCTCACAATTGCATTTCCTGATAGTTATTTGCTAGGAAAGAAATATGTAAGTGGGGGGAAATTGTAATGTGATCTGTCATTGTTGATCGCAGTGAAAAGAACCAGCAAAAATCACCTGCATTTTTTCCTCCAGAATAATGTCCTCTGAGTGGAATGCATCTAATGTACAATCTGTATCAGATTCCCAAATGTTTTTAATATGACTATTTTATCCCTATCAATATAAACAGGTTTGTTACTTTCACTCTGTGACCTGACTACATTCACCTCCCATTACTACAAATGTGACCTGCGTGATTAAGTTGATTATTTCAGTAGATTGGTTCAGTATCCATTTAGCCATAATAGAGATGCTGAGAAAGTATCATAAGCTTGTTGTCTTAGTGAGGTTTTTATACAGATATTCATCAATTTAATAAGGCTTCTTAAGGATCACAATCAAAAAGCAAATGGAAACCTTTTGCTGGCATTTTGTCCAGTCTTGTAGGCAATGGACCAATTCTATGAAATCACAGATGGAGGAAGGAAAAGGATGGATACAATGGATCTTTAATCCTACATTGTATCTTAAGGCTAGTGAAACTGGATCTTTTTATTTCTTTTTTTGTGGGTAGAAGTAGTTAGCCTTGACATGGGCTAAATCTACAGGAAATAAAAAATGATACAGTCTTTCTTCGATCTCAGTCCTGGCATGTCATACAATGTTCTTCCCAATCTTTTGAAATCAGATCTATTACATTCTGCAGGCTCTAGGGTAGTTTTTGGTAAAATCCTTCATTTTAGTCTGTGATTTTGGGGAAGAACCAATGCATTTCTTTCTTTCTTTCTTTCTTTCTTTCTTTCTTTCTTTCTTTCTTTCTTTCTTTCTTTCTTTCTTTTTTTCTCTTCCTTCCTTCCTTCCTTCCTTCCTTCCTTCCTTCCTTCCTTCCTTCCTTCCTTCTTCTTCTTTTTTTTAAACTGTGTAGCCAGGATTAAGGACAGAACAAAATGGAGTGGACCGAGGGGTATATCAGGAGACCAATTGCATCTATGATAGCCAGGAAGGCTCAGCACTATTTTTTCTTTGCATTCTGGACACATATAAACTTTGAATCTTTGAATATATGCTTGCCTTTAGATGGTCTTTTGAGTAGAGTGGTAGTGGAGCCAGTGTGGTGCAGTTGTTTGAGTGTTGGATTATAACTCTGGAATCCAGGGTTCAAATCCCTGCTTGGCCCCCTCTGAAAAAACTTGCCAAGAAAACACCATAGTAGATTCAAATTAGGGTCTAGCATTATGAACTACTTTTCTGCAAGTATGCACTATTGAATTCTGTGGAACTTACTTCTGAGCAGACCTACATAACATTGCACTGTATTTCTTGAATACTATACCTACCTTCCCATGTGTAGGAATGTAATTTACTTATGGCTACACATGCATAGGATTGCGCTCTTAAGGTTGCAATTCTGTACATACTTGCAGGGGGGGATAGTGAGGCCAATGCTGTGAATAGGGGGGAGGTAGTGGCACAGCTAATGGGGGAACAGCACTGCCAAGTGAGTGAATGCATATGAACATTATGTGAATATGTGTGTGCACTTTGGAAAACAATAACACAAAACTGCAAAGAATGTCATGTATTTTTTTAAAAAAAATATTATTTATTTATTTATTTATTTATTTATTTGTAGTCCCTGTGATTATGTTGTTGTTGTTGGGGAACCAGAAGCTGTGAATTTTATTACCATGTGATCTAGCTAGCACTTGTTCACAGGAGCTACACTCCTTCAGGCTGGTTTTGATTTATGATGAGGGCTTTGTGTGGCTTGTCCTTTTGATTCCAATTTGTATTAAATGGATTACATTTGGTTTAGAGGGGTTAAACTGAAACAATAATAGTTCATGCTGGAACTGAGAGCCTTTATCCACGTTTTCTGGTTTCATGCACTGATAGCTGTCAATGAGATCTTGTACTTTTCTGAATATCATAATGGTGTTGGGTCAGAGAGGTTATACCATTTTTTCTGGTATACTCTTTTCTTGCCTTATTTTAGATAGGCTTGGCATGGAATGATTTGGTTTATGTTGTTATTATTATTATTATTATTATTATTATTATTATTATTATTATTATTATCATTAATTTATAAAGCACAATAACATTTGCACAGCACTTTACATAGTAGAAGTCAAATAAAATAAGAATAAGAATATGAATAAAGCCTGCCAAGTGATGCACAATCTAAAACACCAACATTACAAGATTAAAAACATCTCTAAAATAATGCTAATTAGTATAAAAGGAAGACAAAGAAACAACAGATTAACAACCAATAATTTGGAATGCCTCCGAAAACAAAAGTGTCTTCAACTTGACCTTGAAATGAGCCAAGGAAGTGATAGTTCTTAGTTGTGTGGGGAGGAGACTCCAGGCATGGGGAACAGCACAGGAGAAGGGGCGAATTCCAGCAGGGGAGGAGCAGAACATCAGCTGGGTCAGGAAACCAGTGTCATAAGATCTCAATGTGCAGGGAGGGCAAGAAGGAGAGACAAGCACTGACAAATAAGAGGGAGCTGGCTTCTGGCTGGATAGGGCACCCTGAAGAGACTGCCCGCGGGACGTCTC
>CM034708.1:42590387-42600779 GCA_020142125.1 Phrynosoma platyrhinos | reverse complement strand
AAAAATCCATTGCAGGGTTACCGATCTGACAACACAGATGACATCATTCCTGAAGTGGAGGAGTGGTTTAAAGCGCAATCTGCAGACTTCTACAATAATAGTATTCAGAGGATCAAGAAACACTGGGAAAATGTATAAATCTGGATGGTGACTACGTAGAGATAAGTTAACAAGTTCAAATTAAAACAAATTTTCTGTCAAAACATTTAAACATAATTAAAACTTTACGATACCCCCCCTTCCGGCTCTTGGAATGTTCTTCCCCACAGAGAAGCTACACTAGCTCAGAGGGGTAGCTCTTTGGAAAAGACATTACAGAAGAGACCACTGGTTCACAGGTGATTTCCATGGCCAGTCTCCAACAATGACCAGAGTCCTATGAGTGTTTTACACAAGCATAGCTTCTCCTATGGAAGTGGTTGGACATCCCCCCTTACAACAGTGACATTCAGGTCAAGATCACAGAAGTGGTGCTACATATGTGGTGCCATTGGGCAAGTGGCTGTGGATTCAGTTGTGTCTTCTATTGTTTTTCTCATTCCACAAGGGTTGCATAACACAATCATTAGGTAACGAAACATGCAAAGATTTATTCTATACAATACATGATCTTGGCCAGTGTCTCACCAAGGATTTCTTAGAATGCAACATTTTTGGCAGTGGCTAGAGAGTATTACCAACTGATTTCTTGCTCTAATGGTATGGTATATCCAGAGGCTGAGGACAGTGAATTTAATCTTTGCCTTTTAATAAACAGAAACAGATTTCATAGAGGATGAACACTTTCCACCAGAACTTTTAACATTATGTTTTTTTGTGGGGGGAATCAGCAACAATAACAAACAAACAAAAATCTGAATCACACAAGCCAAACCTGAATGCTACAATGAGAAGGCTGTGGTACAGACCATATTTAAACTAGCCTCAAGAAAATATCACAAATAATTGCATACAGAGAGAACATTAACAAAAATCTAAAGAATTAATAAGAGAATGGCACGATATAGGCAAACATGCCACCAATATGCTGCAACAATTCAAAAGAAAAAATGTGAAGATTTTTTTTTAAAAAAAGAATGCTGGAAAATTAGCATTTAAATGCTGCTATGACGATATATCTTTGTTCTGTCTCAGAAGAACCAGTTACTCAAAGGGCAAAAATTATTACTATTTATCTACAAGAATGATTAGACATGTTTTAAAAATGTATTTGTTTTTAAACAAGTCTTCTGGAGAGTAACCTTGATCATTCTGAGAATAAAGATGACAACAAAAGACTCAGAGCTTTCACCTCCCACACACCTTTGCTAGTAATTAAAACTGTGTCCCATACAAAGAAGTCAATGGAGTTTAATTGGGAATTTATTGCATTATATTTTAAAGCAGAAAAAGCCTCCCAGGATGCAGCCAGGACACTGGATGGGGGAAGAAATTATTGCACAGTAAGACGCTGCTAAATCCCCCGGTGACTGCAGTGTGGGTTGCAGCCATGCTCAGCTGGCCCTGTTTAGAAAACAGAAAGCTTACATTTTCTAAAAAGGGCTGGCTGAGCCCAGCTGGTACCCAAGCTGCAGTCGCCCAGTGATTCAGCAGTGACTTACTGTGCAATAATTCCCACTCCCATCCAGTATCCTGGCTGCATCCCAGGAGGCTTTTTTCACTTTAAAAGGTAATGTGATGAGGTCCTTGATAAAAGTGGCAAAAGAATGACACAGAAGAAGTTGCATTATCCCATGTTATGTTACAATCGTAAGTTGCTTCAGCTTTACTTTAATTTTGTTAAGAGGAATTAATTGCACATAACTTATTTTATGCAACAAATTACTTCCAGGCCCTGCTTTCCATACAGACATGTGCCTGTTAAGTGGAGTTCACTGACTGAGGTTGGTACAAGCAAATCAGCGGTGACTATTCAAATCATAGCCAAAATAATTGGTAGCACATTCAGATCCCAAAATTTTAAACCTGCAAGAGATGTCAGACATTTATTTAACTGTTCAGAAGTCACTCAAATTTATTACCAGCACTTATTCATCAGAATGAAAGCATTTTTGTGTTGTTGTTTCTGAATAAGAGTAATTTTCAAAGAGAACTCCATGTGCACTCAGTGCATGAGTACATTAAATAGAAAAATTGTTCCCATCTAAAACATCAAGATCCCAAATAATATCATTTCAGCTTGTAAGGATATAATTCTTGTTGTTTTTTTCTTTTATGAATAAACTATCACACACACACACACACACACACACACACACACACACACACATTTCTTTTGTGTGAGAGTTTTTGTGCATTTTTCTCTATTTTTATTTTTATTTTTTGCATTTGGCTATTTTTATGGGAAAAATATGAAAAGTTTTTCCAAAGTTTTTATTGGAGAAAACATTTCTTACTTTTGAGCAATTTTTTTTAATTGCAGACAAAAATATTGCCTTCTTGGAAATCAGATAGTTACAAAAAGAATAATGTATCAAAATAATTCTATTTTTTTTTTTTTTACTGTAATGCTGATATTGTGAAAATATACAGTATCTCTATGGTAAACATGACTAATCATAAACCCTGATGGATTTTTGGTACTGCAACCAGAATGTTCAAATTAAGTTTCAGAAGTGACAAAACTCCACAACACTAATGCTAGATTATATGCCATTTCTTTTAATTTTATAATAGAATTTATTTCCTAACTGCACTTGGTGTTTCTCCCACCATCTAGTTGCTATGTACATTCTTGAAATGTAAATGGAAAGTTACTGGAATGTTACTATGTCAGAACATTATAGAGTTGCCCCTCCATTTTGCGGACTTTAAGTCCATGTCCCTCGTCCATTTGTGGGCAAAAAATGGAGGGGCATATAATAGGGCGTGCACCCATAGGGTGTGCCTGCAAATGCCCATGAGCACCCATGGACACACCTCCATTCATGCACATGGGGCTTAAATGTTTGTGGTTTTCCATTTTCATGGGGGAGTGGGGTGTCCAGAATGATTCCCCCATGAAAACAGAGGGGCAACTGTATTTATATCAAGAAGACCTCTCATATTTAGGTCAGCAAATCTGCATACCATACAACTGATTCTACAGCATACCACTATAGAATATCCAGATGTATTTTTTCATCATTCTGGAAAACATCTCAAGGAAATGATTGGGTTTTACTTGCAGACAAACAACCATTCACATCTCTGTATAGAATGGGATCTTGTAGCACATTTGAGACTAACTGTGTGAAAGACATAGCAAAAGCTTTCGCTGACTAGATCTACTTCCTCAGATAAGCAGACCTAGGCTGTGAAAGCTTATGCTACAACTTCAGTCACACAGCTAGACTCAAATGGTACAAGATCCCTTTGCATATAGATTGAAAATATTATGGCCAAATCCAGTGGTAGATTTCTGTATCTTCTGAAATTGCTCCAATGTTAAAGGAGCTAATTGTTAATGGAGTCAAGACTTCTCTACTCTCTATCCCACTACAGGACTCTGTAGTGCCAAAACTCTCATCTGGTGGCTTTCCTGGTCTTCTTAAACAGATCCTTAGGGTACAGAGAGGTAGGGAAGGGGTTGGCAGTTCTGAATGAAGCAGCAGAGTCAAACAGAAGTATACCATTGGGTCTTGGTGTATGAATTTAATGTTTTCTTTGATAAACAAGATAATTTTAGGTTTTTAGAACTACTGCATTAGCTGGATTTTTAAAGCATATCATCTCTCACCCTATAATATTACTAAATTGTTTAGATTTTTCTTATGCCTTTGCTGAAAAGCAGTTCACTGAATCATCCTATTAACTCTAGATAGTAAAGCTAAGCATGCATGTAAGTGCTAGCTTGAGAACAGAATTCAAACATGTGGTTTGGTTTTCTTTTCATTGTCACTTTCCATTGATTCACCAGTTAAGATACAGTTAATTGATTTCTTCAAAGACATTCACTCTTCTCTTCCTTTCGAAACAACAAAAATGGCAGGAGCAACACTGGTGATGGGGAAATGATCAGATAAGGATGATTCTATTGTATTTCATAAAAATAAAAAAATAAAAAATACCCAGACCAGAAAGCCTGAGAGGTGGAACTTTGCACCCTAGCACACTGAAACATGTCAGAAAAATGGAGAACATAGAAATTGTAAGAGAAGAAAACAGCTTACCCTGATCATTTGCTCATATGCTAGGACTGTTGCTTCCATTTCTTGAGTGTGTTTTGGATGTGAGGGTAATGACTCTGTGGGTTTTGCCAGATCCTGAGAATTCTCTTGTGAGTCAGATTTTAACTGACAGGAAAAACATTTGGAACATTGATTTTTTTCTTATTTGGGAAGACTTTTAAGAATCTGCAAGGTTTGTTTCCAGCCAGGCCTTGTTCAGATCAATGTTATTGTGGAGAGCACATAGAATTATATCAAACTAGCAACAGCCAATCAGAAGTGAGCTGATGACAGCCAATAGAATTGTGGGCTGTAGGTGATAAAGTATTTCATTGCTGACACTGAAGTTAGTCCAGGTCTGGTTGTGTAAGAGTCCAGGAGTCTGAGGGCTAAAGCTCAGAAGAAAGAGATTAGCTCTAAGGCTGAACTCCAAGTGAGGGTGTTTCTGGGATCTGATTAGCTTGAGGGCTAAGTGAATATAACAAGAACAAGTGAATATAACATCCTAACAAATGAAACATGGAGAGGGATGCAGACGTGCGGCCCTGGGCCACCCCGGGAAACAGAAGATATGGGCCAAGGCTGCTGGACGTGTCGACCCCAATCCTCCCTTTTGCTGGCCTAGAAAAGAGTGGAAAAATGCCACTCTTTTCAGAGCTGCCACGTGGCTCTATGGTGCCCCTTCCAGTGCAGCGCATCAAAAGGCTGCACCGGAAAGACATCCTGATGCTTCACGCCATGCGTAATGGCTTTTGGCATCAGGACATCTTCGGGGAGGGGTTGATGCTGCCAGTGTGTGGCTGCCCCTCCCCATCCCTGCCTCCAGGACGGCCCAAAGGGCCTGTCTGTAGAGGCCCATAGTTAACCATTATTCAAATAATTGTTATTTCACTTACAAGCTTGCCTGAACCTGGAATCATTATCCATGCTACTGTTAAATAAAGAAACCAAGTTTGGGGACTAAACTTATAGATGAAAATAAAAGTGGTTTGGTCCATCAAATATTGAGGCAGTGGTGGGATCACAATACCTATTTGACTGCCACAAAAGAAAAGTAAGTGGTGCTCATGACAGTTATGAACATTAAGTGCACTTTTAACTAAATAGGTACAGTGGGTGGGATGAGATTTAAGGATATGCCATGGCACTAGAGAAAACGAATATCTTCAACCTCAAAATTGGAATCCTTTGACACATTCCCAATAAAACACAGAGGATTCATAAGTCTTCTTTTTTTAAAATGTTTTAAAAATGTATTAGATTTATTAAAAAATAAAAACACAACAAATAATACATATAAATAGAAGACGTAGAATTCTATAACAATACATAACACTAACACACAAATCACAAGAAAATCTAAACATTTATTATCTATTTTCCCTTTTACCCCCACCCTTTATTTCTTTTCCTAAAATAAACCTATATAAAACATAAGACATTTATCTGACACCAAACCTCACACTTAACTAACAATGAGCTTCCTTTCTTGTAAGTGAGTCATCTTCATAAAGTTTCTTTGTGGCCCCTCTTTTCCTTATTTAATCAACAATAGTCAAAAAAGTATGCTACTACATCACTTAATCCATTACTAAAAATTCCCTATTATCGTCATTTTCAGCTACATCTATTAGGTTCAAAATTTTCACTCTTTACAATGTTTTTATTCAGTTTTTGAACAAAAATGTTCTCCATATTTTCCTAACAAAATTAACAATCTTCATCTTTCTTCATTATTCTAGAAATCCTTCTGTTGTTAATAAACCTTTTTGTTGTAGAAAGTTTATTACTTTTCTCGTCTTTTTAAAATTTCTCTGTGTTACCATCAGACAGTAGATGAGTAAGTTTGTCCATTTCAGCCAGTTCATATAATTTGTTGATCCAATCTTCTAGCTCAGGTATTTTTTCTTCCTTCCAATATCTGGCTAATACTATTCTTGCTGCACTAATTAAATTAAACATTCTTTTCCCATATTTTTTCCCATATTTTCATCTAGTATATTTAACAAATATATTTTTGGTTTGCATTCAAATTTTATATCCAACATTTTGCAAATTGTTTCATGAATTTCTTGCCAATATTTTCTAATTTTTTTTACAGGTCCACCAACTATGAAAAAGTACCTTTATCTTTTTGACATTTCCAACATTTATTCTTAATATTATAAATTTTTGCCAATTTGTCTGGTGTTATGTACCATCTAAATAACATTTCATAATAGTTTTCCCATAAGCTTTGGCTTCTCATATATTTTAATCTCTTTTCCCAAGTATATTCCCATTGTGCTAGTTTAATAGAATGACCAATATTTTGGGCCCATATCACCATATTGCCTTTAATCACTTCTTTCTCTAATTCAATCTTGAGTAGGTACTTATACAATTTAGAAAGCATCCCTTTATATTCTGAATTTAATATTTCCTCTAGTTCGGTTCTTCCCTTAAGATTTGCTAATTGTTTTAAATCTAATTTAAATCTTTCTTTTAATTGCCATTTTAAATACCAATGTAATTTTAAATGTTTTTTAATAGTTCCTCTTCTGTTTCAAATCTAAGTTTATTATTTTCATTTATTAATAATTTTTTGTATCTCAACCAATCTGTAATAGCTCCTCTTTCTCTCCAAAAGAAGGCCTCATGTGGGGAAGTTTCCCATGATAATTCCTCTCCAGTTTTTTTTTTTCTAACTTTCTTCCAGATCTATAAAAGTGGTTTTCATATGCAGTGATCATAGATTTGTTAGTTACATTTCTCTTTACTATAATATAAATATGCATGCCAACCATGGATCAAATTATTGCTTTCCAAATTTAGTATTTTTTCCCTTTAAGTCAACCCATTTTTTAATCCACATAAAACATGACGCTTGAAAATAAATTTTTAAGTTTGAAACCGCTAAACCACCTCTTTCCCTAGCATCTTGTAGTGTTTTAAGTCAGATTCTAGGTTTTTTTTCCCCACCATATAAATTTTGTTAAGTCTTTTTGCCAATCTAAGATAGGTTTTTCTTTAACTATAATTGGAATAGTTTAGTATAAAAATAATAATTTAGGTAGTATATTCATTTTAATACATGCAATTCTCCCTAAAAGCGATAACTCTAAAGACTTCCATTTTTCCATGTCTTTTTTTTTATCTGACTCCATACTTTTTTGTAATTGTTTTTAAAAAGATCACTGTTATTCGAGGTAATGACAACTCCTAAATATCTCGCTTTTTTATTATGTTATAACCAGATTTATTAGACAGTTCTAACTCTTCCTTTATATTGATATTTTTGATTAGTATATTTGTTCTAGTTCCATTAAACTTTAATCCCGATATGTTTTCAAAATCTTTTAATTCAGCTTTCAAAGTTTCTATACTTAATAATGGGTTTTCCAGAAAGAAGGCTAGGTCATCTGCATATGCTAAGACCTTGATTTCCTCTCCTCTCCTCTCCTTTTCTTTTTTCTTTTCTTTTCTTTCTTTCTTTCTTTCTTTCTTTCTTTCTTTCTTTCTTTCTTTTTTTTTTTTTGGACTCCTTGTATTTCTTTGTTCATTTTAATTTTTTTGATTAACCTTTCCATGATCAAAATAAAAAGTAATGGAGATAAGGGGCATCCTTGTCTAGCACCTTGTTTTATTTTTAATGCTTTAGTTATTTCTTTCTTTATTATTAAATATGCTTCCTGATCTTTATATATTGCTTTTATCCAATTTTGAAATCTATCTCCTACTCCTATTTTTTCCAAGGATTCATAAGTCTTCTTGAAGCCCTGTTGCTTTCATTATGCAAAGGGATCCTTTAGAGCACCTTTGAGACTAACTGTGCAAAAGATGTTGTAGTATAATTGTTCATAGACTTGAGAATTTATCACAGGACCCCCCATTCTTGCTGCAATTGTGTTCATGAAGGGAAGTGCACTTCTTACCACACATACCAATCTAATTTACTTTGGGCAGGTCTCAACAGGAATGCTGTGTCCATTTCTGGGTATCACAATTAAAAAAGGATGTTGACAAGCTGGAGCATGTCCAGAGGAGGATGACCAGAATGGTGAAAGGTCTCAAAACAATGCCCTATAAGAAGTACCTTAGGGAGCTGGACATGTTTAACTTGGGAAATATAAGGTTAAGAGGTGATATGCAAGGCCTGTTTAAACATTTGAAAGGATGTCATACTGAAACTGGAACAAGATTGTTTTCTGTAACTCCAGTGAATAGGACCCAGAACAATGGATTCATACTACAGGAAAAGAGATTCAACCTCAACATTAGGAAGAACATTTTGACAGTGAGACTATTTGACAGTGGAATATGCTGCCTCAGAGTGGAGTGGAGTCTCCTTCTTTGGAGATTTTTAAACAGAGGCTGGGTTGCCATCTGTCAGAAGTGTTTGACTGTGTGTTCCTGAATGGCAGGGGGTTGGACTTGATGGCCTTTGAGATCTCTTTGAACTCTAATTCTATGATTCTATGAAGATTTCCACATGTGGCTTTTAAACTGCAATTTCCCTTGGAGGGAAGTAACTTTGGCAATGCTGATCACACAATGCTACCTCCCACCCATAGCTATCCTGTCCCCCACTCAACCCATTTGATTTATGGGAGAAACCCATGAATTAACTGATAATCTCACAATGACTCACATGCAAAAGGTCATTCCTGGGGCAGATACATGAGTGCCAGCCATCTGGGGTCACTCCCCCCCCCACTTCCCCCCCACCCCTTGATAGTCTTTTTTTTTTTAATGTTTTTTCATCCAGTTCCAGAACTTTGCAACTCTGTGGCCTTAATTTAACTTTTTTTTCAAAACACCTTTTAAAGCTTGAATCATGGGTACAGAGCTCCAGAACTGTGTGGACAAGTTGGATTAAAAAAACAACACCTAAAGGCATGCTGGGTAGCACATGAGGGAGGGAGGGTTAAGGGAGAGGGCAGAAAGAGAGTGCTATGGGAAGAGCAGTCCAGTCACACAAATGAAAGAGGTGTGGTGGTGGCTGTTCTACAAATGGCATGTTACCATTTTATTTTACTTCTGAGACTGCAGTGAGAAAGGGGCTGGTGTGATAATCTCCTAGGTCTCTTCATTAGTGCAGCTGAGCTATTGCTGGTCCTGCATATTCTCTTCTTATGAGGAAGAGGAACAGACACTGACATTACAAGACTGCACAATCTTGGAGCTGTCACAGGAGTAATTTACTGCACCTGAAGATTAGCACTACACCAGTGCTATTGGAAGCTTATTGATAAGTTTTTCCATCAGTGGCAAAGTGTGGGCTAACCATGCTTCCAGAACAAGGCAGTGATGAGAGGGAGATGGCATCATGCAATAGATATTGCCAAAGGTGCTATTATCAAGTTTTTATAGCAGTTTAAAAGCCATTTGTAATAAAGTCCTTGGTTTATTTCCTCAGATGTATGGAGTGAATGCAGAAGAAATAAACTCAGGGGCTATACAGACAGCCCCTAAGGAGCGGTGTCTCACCATACCATTACTTGCCAGATCAGGGCTGTAGCAACCATATGCCACAGCCCCAATTTGGCACTTTGCCACTCTAAAAAAACTTGGCAAATGGCGCTCTTTTTTAGAGAGGCAAAAAGCCACCCTTGCCATGGCAGTGGAGGCTTTTCTGCACTCTTTTTTTTTGTGCAGCATGTAGTTGCCATGCTGCCAGAGTGCCCTGATGCCACCCACCATGCAGTGGGGTACACGGCATGATGGTGGCATCGGGGCAAAATCGTGGTGGCCGGCATACAGTCATGGTGCCATGACTCCACTCCCAGGCCAGCCCTTTTGGCCAATCTGTATAGCCCCTAAGTCTACAAAAGCTTATGCTACAACTTCTTTTGCAGAGTTATTCTCAAAGGTACTACAAGATCCCTTTGAATATTGATATTCCAGACTAACTAAATTACCACACTACCCTGTTATAGTACTGCTATTTCACTTTTACTGGTCTGACTGCCTCCTGTTGCCTTCTTTGATTTGCAGTTTGGGGAAGGGCATTTAAAATTCTCAGCCAGAGAACTCTTAAGTCTCACTGAACTACAAAGCCCAAAATGCAACAGGAGGCAGCCAGAGCAGTAAAAGTAGAATAGCAGCACTATAAGAGGGTGGTGCAGTAATGTGGTATCACTGTTATGTCTCTGAATTTTGCCCTCTGCTGCTTTCATGGTATGTCCAGAATTTCCAAAAAACTGGCCATTGGAATCAGGAGAACCTCTCTCTCTCTCTCTCTCTCTATATATATATATATATA
>CM034708.1:42518311-42530300 GCA_020142125.1 Phrynosoma platyrhinos | reverse complement strand
GAGTAGGGACCACCTGCTGCAGCTGCTCCCACACTAGGTTACTCCCCCTTAATTGCACTTCCCTTAAGAAAACAAATAAATTAATAAATAGGTAACTTAGTAAAGTGCTTCTTGTTTTAAACCCATTATCTGTGTTATCTCTTTATTCACAGGTTGGTCAGCAATGTCCAGCATAAATATTTCTGGGAACATTGCAAAATGTACTTTAAGATTTTTTTTTTTTGAATGAGCATATACAGTGGGCCCTTGGTATCTATGACATTTGGTTCCAGGACCACCCATATATACCAAAATCTGGGGATGCTCAAGTCCCATTATATACAATTGCATAGTGAAATATTGTTCCTTATATAAAATATAGTGTTCCTTATATAAAATGGCAAGATTAATGTTTGCTTTTTTTTAATATATATGTTTTTGAATATTTTCAAGCCTTGGCTAGTTGAATCCATGGATAAAGAATCCATGTAGATGGAGGGTTGACTGTAAATTTGAGACCAATAACTTTTTGCCTTCTTAAAATTCCACCACATATCATAAAATGAGTCCTTCTTATCTTGACATCTCCATTGTTCTAGAACACTTTTGACAACTTATTTGGAATTAGGAAGAACTAGAAAAGATTCTAAAATGCAAAGATATACAACTCAGCACAAAAGTCAGAATCATACAAGCCATCGTATTCCCTATTACCAAGTATGGATGTGAGAGCTGGACAGTCAATAAATAAAATAGGAGGAAAATCAACACTTTTGAATGTGGTGCTGAAGAAGGTTTCCATAGACAGCCATGTATTCCATGGACAGCCAAAAGGACAAGCAACTGGGTCCTAGAGCAGATCAAGCCAGAGATATCTCTAGAAGCCAAGATGACAAGACTTATACTATCGTAATTTGGACACATCATGAGAGGGCATGGATTGTTGGAAAAGACAATAATGTTAGGAAAGGTAGAAGTAGAAAGAGGGGAAGGCTACATGCTAAATGGATGGACTTTATTAAAGAGACTACCAGCATGACTTTGCAGGAGCTGGGCAGAGCAGTAGACGATAGCGGGGCCTGGAGATGTCTCATCCATAGGATTGTCATGAGTCGAGACCAGCACAAAGGCAGTTAACAACAACAAACCATCTGTTCATCATCTTATACAAGTTTTATTTTAAATTACTACACAAAGTAAATTTTACCTCTTTGGACCACATTTTCCCATTCATCAATTTAAATATTATGCCCAGAATGTTTTGGGCCCACTTTATCACATACTTTTTTGCAAGTTCCTCTTCTGTGTCTAATTTCAAAAGCCATTTATACACTGTCTTAAAAGCAGTTTCATCATCTTTATACAACTTTAAATAAAATTATTTTTCTCCAGTCTCTATTGCTCAATTTCTCTTATCTTTATCAAATCTATCATGATGTTGCATGTAAGGAAACTAATTAAGTTTTTTTTTTATATTTAAGAAGTATGTCTCCTGCTTTAAACTTTCAAAGGTTTTGTTCAAAATACAAAGATCATAATAAAACAACTATCTTCATTTTTTAGCTTATTTATTTCTTTAAAAGGCTTCCTGCAATTGGGTGGCTAAAATTATCTAGGGTGGGGGAGGGATAAATCTTTCTTTATTCCTATACCAAACTTGTAAGAGATTTTCTAATGCAAAGATTTTTGAATTCAGCATGTGTCCCTATCATATGAAAGACAACAATGACACCTAAATCTTAAATCTTGACCTTCAAGTTTCAAGAATTTCTAATCTCTAAGCAATATCCAGTCTTTCAACCATACAAAACAGCATGCCTCATAATACAATTTAACATTGAGAAGCTCAAAGCCACCCTTTTCCTTAGAATCATATAGTGTTTTAAATTTTATTCTGGGTTTCCTTGTCTGCAAAACAAACCTGGAAGTTTATCTCTCCCATTTGACAAAAGACATTCTATTCCAGATACCATTTCAAAACAAAAGAAAATGTCTTAGCAAAAGGTTTGCTTTTATTACTGCAATTCTTCCCATTTTTTCAAGGTTTCTTTTAATCCTCTCCCCCCAGATTATTTCATAGTTTATTTGAAACATAGTCAGCCCTTTGTATCTGCAAGGGTTCTGTTCTGGACTCCCCCCCCCCTTCGCAGATGCCAAAAGCATGGGATTTCAAGTCCCATTGGTTTTAATGGTGGTGACCATGCAAGTGCATATGCTATCATTGAGGAGAATGGGGTGGGCACGGATGCTCAGATTTGCAGATGGTAAGCTCATGGTTGGGATGGGTGGACAGTAATAAACTATTACTCTTTACTATTGTAAATCTCAGAGATTTCGGGCCTAAGCAGACCAGGGCGTCCAGGACGCCCTGGTCCGGAGCACCACAGGGCCATGGCAGCTGCACTGCGGCGCTCCTGCGGCGACCCTGAAAGGAGCGCCAAATTGGCGCTCCTTTTAGAAGTCAGGGAAAGTGCACCCTAAATGCGTTGGGTGCACTTTCCCGGACTCTTCTGCCGCAGCGCGTGCAGTCGCTGCAGCGGGAGGTTGCCTTCGGCGCGCCGGCCGTGCGGATGGCCGGCAGCTCCGAGGGCAGCCTCGGGAAGAGGAAGGGGTGCCGCTCGTGCAGCTGCCCCTCCGCTTCCAGGCCTCGGAGATGACTCTATTAGTCGTCTGCCAAGGCCCTATATCACTTTTTTCCACTTTAAAATATGAAAGTGCAATTAAAGGTTGAATCTCCCTTTACCGAAATGCTTGGGACCAGCATTTTGGATTTCAGATTTTTTTGGGGGGGAGGGGTTGGAATACCTGTGTTTGCATATGCATACATAATGAGATATTTTGGAGCTGTGACCCAAATCTAAACACAAAATTAATTTATGTTTCATATACACTTTATACATATAGCCTGGAAGCAATTTTATTCATTTTAAAATAATTTTGTGCATTAAAAAAGTTTGTGTACATTGAACCATCAGAAAGCAAAGGTCTTATCTAAGCCACCCATGAGAAAAGTTTTGGTTTTTGGAATATTTCAGAATTCTGGTTAAGGGAAAAATCAACCTGTAGTTAATTTTCCACTTCAGAAATCATGTTTAGTAAAATCAGTAAAATTTTAGTCAGCAACTATGTTTTATCACTATTCACTTTAAACCAAAAACATGTCCAAAAGGCCTTAATTTTTTCCAGAAGTGCTAAACTGAATTCAGTGCAGTTTGTGTCCTTATCACAAGATCATGAAGATGGTCATGTTCCCCTTATTGATTCTGTCCACATTCCAAAGTCCTTTTGTGCATTCTTTTGCCTTTTAAGAAATGCTTGATAAAGGTGCATGACATAATGTCACTTTTTTTTCTTTTGTTCCATGTAATATATGGTGTGTCCAGCTAGGGGAGTGTTCAGTAACTAGCTAGACATGGTTATTTTCAACTATACCTTTAATTTATCTGCTCCATCTTTGTTTTTCATTTAACTGTTCTGCAAGTTCTGCTGAATAGTAGCATGCATATACTTTTTAAAATAAATAACTAGTTAATCCTGGCTCTTTTTGGTTAATTAATTTTCAAGTTTTACTGCTGTTGTATGCTGTATTGATTTGGTTCTATCTTCCACTGTTTAGTGTTGTATTATTATTTGTTTGCTTTTTTATGTGAGCTCCTTTGAACTTTTCTATTTGGAGTATGGAATGAGATTGAAATGAACAAGTTAATAAAGCAGGCTGTGGTGGTTTGTTTTGTTTTTTAAATGTGACATTGTGTTAGTGATGATGTTGGGAAGAAATTCAGAAAGAAATAACAGTTTTTTGGGGAACAAAGTTGATAAAACAGTAAAATAAATTTAGTCTGAATTGTATTTCAGTGTATAATTTTGAACAGGGTAATGTTTGTGCTCCTAGGATGGAATGTAAGCAGCTAGCTTACCACATGCTGAATCCTCGGGGGAGGAAAACTCAACACAACCCTAATGGTAATTGAGCACGAATTTAATGTAGTGTAAGTGCTTCTCCCACAGTATGACTTTTAAAGCTGGAGGCAAATCATGTAATGTTTACCATTGTCTAGGCTTGTGGCTTGGTATGTTGAGCTCCTTGTAGTGTCAAGACTAATAACATCGTCTAGTGAACTTTGTAGTAGTCAGTGATAGCCTTAAGCCATTAATTGAAGGTAACCAAATCTACCATAAAATTTAAAGACAGGTGTTTTCTCCCTGTAGCTATAACTACAAAGACATAATTGTTAGGTTTGGGGTATCTAACAACTTTAAGGAGAAAAATTCAAAAAACAGGTAAGATAACAGAGGTAGAAAGTGTGAGGAGAAGGAGTCCATTTGATCACTTTTTTCACTGGCGCTGACAAATCTGTTTCTTAAGTTTGTCATGTAATAACTAAGAATCAAGGTTCTCTTGTAATGTGCTATCAATATTTTCAATCATAAAATAAAACATGGGGAGTAAAATCAAAACTCCCATCCAAAAAACATTAGTGTAAGACCCTTTTGAATTTTTTCTCATAATAGATAGATCATCTGATTTAAAGTGGTTTCTCTAGTGGTGAAGATACAGAGAAAGAGATTGTACAAATTAGGTACATTTTGTTGTTATTCTTGGAGTTTTGTGTGAAGATAGGACCAGTGTGAGGGATGTGTACACAAGTTGGAGTATGAACAACACTAGCAAAAGAAGGATGAGAGCCCCACTCAATATAGAATATTTTTAGGTGCTTTTTTGTTTTGTTTACTTCACTCTATTTAATTCAACAAGTACTACTTCTTGTTTGATAAGATTTTCTTAAGTGTTTTGAATCTCAGTGGACAAAGCGCACTATGATATTTTATTACAAATATATACAATACTCCAAGTTGTTATTTTATTCAGTGTTTAGAATATTTGTTTACTCCACATAGATATTACACTATGAAGCCTTAAAACTAGTGATGTGCTAATTAAACATAATTCATCCCACATATTTTTCAGCAGGTCAAGTGCTTTCAAATGTTTATTTGATTCCCCCCCCCCCTTTTTTTCATGTTTTGGTTGGGTTTGGTTGGGAAAATAATATGCAAAATAATACACATTTTCTACAAGGCAAGCTAATACAAAGCCACTTATATGCTTTTGTACACACAAAATGTGTTTCTTGGGGTTTTTTCTTCATTTACATCACTTTCATCAACCACCACTTTCAAAGGTAACACAATATTTTCCATAGTCTTATTCATAAACATATCTCTAAATTTCAAGGATAGCATATCTTTTTCACTTGGCAACAAAATCCCTTGAGATAGAAATAAGGCATTCTGGCATTGTGAGGATGTTGCCCTCTTTCAACAGGGAAAATCCAGTAAAAGTTATTCAGTACAAGACCTCATTTTGCCCACTTACAACATGCTTTACATCAGGGATAGGGAATGTACAGCCTTCCAGACAAGTTATACTACAGCTCCTAGCATTCCCATTCACTCTGTTGACTATAGCTGCTGAGAGCTGCAACATTTGAAGAACCACATGATTCACATTCTTTCTCTATAGAACTATGCAATAGCTCTGCAAAACAGGTCAGTATTATTATTCCCAAATTGCAGATGAGGAGGAGGAGGTAATGGAGGTAGAGTAGTAGTTGTTGTTGTTGACTGCTTAATTCTGTGTCCAGACACATTTGTCATGTCTTGAATGAAATATATCTCATTTTCACCAGCAACTTCTCTAAATTATTTTGATCATATAAAGATGGTGGCTGTACTTATTTTTATTGGATACTTCTCCATGAGTGTGCATTCAAGAATTACTGGGGCAATTCAAAGATGGTATAGCAATCTCAAGCTTTTGCCTTGCATTCCACAAAGCATGAAGTACAAGAAAATACAAACCCTGATTGAATCCACATAGCATACTACTTCTTATGGTGTTCTGGAGGCACAAACAAGCATCTTCATGTTGTGATCAGGGAACTAGACATACATATGTACATATTTCTTGATAATAGTCTTGCAAAGGATCATAGTAATTTTTTTTCTTCTCCTTCAGCCACCTGGGATTTATCTCTTCTGTCACCCCACAGCTGGTCATTTGGCCTCTGTTTAAATAGACATGTAGATGGACAGCCCACCAGCTTCCAAGACAGCTTGCTCCACTCTCATATAGGATGATGGATTAGGGAACTTCTGCTAATATTTTTTTGGAAGTCCTTTTTCTTGTTCCCACAGTAATTGAGGGTGAAACTATAGAGGAGGAACTGACACTACAATTCCTCCTCATGGGAGCATCACTTTTTAACCAGAAGGAAGCATCATTGGTTAGGAAGGAACTGACACGTGTATGAGGTGTACTAATCATACATGGCTCAAGAATACTCTTACAATTCTATCAACACAGGAAGACATGATATAATGGATCTGTAATGGTATTATGTATTATGTAATATATATATATATATATATATATATATATATATATATATATATATATATATTTTGCCCCCTACATCCAAATATCTTAGGCTGGTTTAATTAACAGTGTTTCACTATAGGTGAGAACATGATTTAAGTACCACTCACACAACCAGATCAACCACATATCCTGAATGAAGATTTACCACTTATCTCCATGGCTATTCTTCAAACACTAGAGAGAAACATTACAGTGGCCAACTTACTGTGGAAACCCAGGAATATATTTTGAAGCAGTGTGGGAGCAGTAGGTCTCCTATCTTCTCCAGAATATGTTAATCAAAAGAATATATAATACTTTTTCTCCAACTGAGTCCCTTATTTAATACTTTTCCTGCCAAAGGCTCTACTGGACAAGACATATAGGTCTGGGCTTTTAAATTTGTGAATGGTTATCCAGATAACTAATAAATCTAACCTTTCCAGGCAGATGTATAAAGTTAAAGGGACTAATTGATCATGCTGGCACAAAGGTGTTGTTCATTCTGCAAAGGCCAAGTTAATTCACATTGATATGATTCAAATTAACCTTAATCAGCTACTGGGCTGACTCTGATTTCATTACTGGATGTGCTGTAGTTAGACATTTCCTTCCTTCAAAATGCCCCTCAGACTTATTTCACTGTTGCTTTTTAAAATAATAAATAGCCATTTATACATCAGGTCTTATTAGTGTAATTGGCTTTAAGACTGACTTTTTTGTGTGTAGTCACTTTGGGGTCTGCTTATTTTGAAAAGGTCACATAATAAAGATTGATGTAATATAAATTAACCTCAAATAGTCCCTTCCTTCTTTCCTTAGAATGATAGGTTGCTGTAAAAACAACAACAACAACAATTTTTTTAAAGCTGCAGTTTTGTGTCAAATACAGGTAATGCTAAGATATGGTGTTTCAACAATATTTATAATATAGCATCTTAAACAATAGATCAGACTTTGTCCTAACTGATACTTGTTCTTTCTTTGGATGCTTGGGAATCAATAGGCTCCAATGGAGAAAATACAGAACTTTGTATTATATAGCTAAGCTTTAGAGCAACTATGTGAACATAAATTTTCTGTCATGATAGCAATAGTGTTCCCCACCACAATAAAGACTTCTATAAAAGATAGATATAGATAGGGATACCAGCTTGGATATACCCCTGTGATGGTGAACCTATGGCATGCATGCCAGAGATGGCACATGAAGCCATTTTCCCCAGCACATGGAGGGCGGGGAGGAGGAAGAAGAGGCATGCATCTGTTCTTCCTCCTTCCTGGCCATGACAGGCCTTCAGCTGCCTCACTGGAGGTAGTGAAGGCTGTGGATGGCATAGGGGAGGGAGGAGGAAGAGGCACGTGCCTGTTCTTCTTCTTACCTTCTCCCCCCCTTCAACAGCTGAAGGCCCAAGGGGGGGGGGAGAAGTCCCACCTTAGAATTCTCATCCCCCAGAGGGTGGGGTACTGTCCCCAACACAAGGTAACATCCAGGGCCAGAAGGCCATTTCATTTGGGCACTCAGTCCCTAAAAGGTTTGCCATCACTGATATATCCTTTTTAGAAAAAATGATTGTTCATCACCATGTGTATGCAGCTTGATGTAAAGTAACAGAACAGAAATTATTGGTTTGAGAAGAAAAAACACACGCAAACACACACATTGCCTGGACTTCTGTATTTTGTTTAAATATAGCTTTTGCAAAAAAATAAAAAAATAAAATAAAAATGCAGAGAAATTTTCATGTGAAAGAAGCAGCAAAGCCTTTCAAGCTGAGGCATTTTTCCTCAGGAAGGTAGCCATGCAATATTCAGAGAAATCAGTGAAATCAAGCTGAGGCATTTTTCACATGGTAATCCCCCATCCCAAAGCTGATGTTAGCTTTAGGATGGTGTGTGTGTGTGTGTGTGTGTGTAATGATACAAAGACAGACTCAAGCTGTCAATTATCTGTTTACTCTCTTTGGAATTGTTTCAAAGAGTTCTTTTGTGACCACATTCCCAATGGGAATTCTATTTGTGATTACAATGGTTTAAAATAAGCCATTCTTAGATGCTTGGAACTGATGCACTGGAGAGATGCAACATGAACTAAGAGCAATAAAATGGGGAAATATGATTTGACATGCAGAATAACCACAATGGGCATATGATTTATTGATTACAATGAATATTTAATTTTGTATTTAGTTGAGAGTCTGTCATATGATGCTGTATAATTAATAATTAATTTGCCAGTTGCAGTAATTTTACATATCAATTCATGTTTCTGCAGTCATAACTGGTGCTTGCCTGCAGTATGCCTTCAAGTTGTTTCTAACCCATGGCGACCCAAAGGTGATCCTATTACAGGGTTTTCTTGGTAAGATTTATTCAGAACAGGTTTGCCTTTTCCTTTTCCTGAGGCTGAGTGCACAAGGTTACCTGGTGGTTTTCCATGACTAAGTGGTGATTCAAACCATGGTCATAGGCCAGTGTTGAAACCACTGCACCACATTGGTTGTGATTCTTGGTTATATCACTTAATGCAAAAATCCCTCATTGACTATTAAACACAGATCCATCTTGGTTATTTCATGTTTGAATAATAAGCAAACTCACACATTGTGAGACTATAGTTAAAATTATTCCATATTGAAGGTAAGAAATGCCCCCAAAGTGTTACTACCATGGAAGATGCTGCTGCTGTCACCTCTTAACCATCTCTTCTCCAGGCTAAACAGGTGATATGATAGCCCTGTTTAAATATTTGAAGGGATGTCATATTGAGGAGAGAGCTAGCTTGTTTTCTGCTGCTCCAGAGAACAGGACCCGGAACAACGGATATAAGCTACAGGAAAAGAGATTCCATCTCAACAGTAGGAGGAAAGACAGATAACGAAATAGCTGCTGGCAGGATTTCAGGATGTCAGGATCAGCTGCCTATTCCCAAGCTTCATTTATCCCCCTTAGGTGTGGTGCCTAAAAACGCTCCTGGGGAATTCAGGTTGATTCACAATTTATCTTACCCGAAGGGTGATTCTGTGAATGATGTTATAGATCCTGGGCTTAAATCTGTTAAGTACGCATCATTCGACTCTTCAGTCAAGATGATTAGGAAGTTAGGCAAGGGGGTCCCTTTTAGCAAAGTGTGACATTAAGTCCACCTTCAGGCTCCTTCCTGTTCACCCAGATGATTTTGACTTACTGGGTTTTCAATTTCAAGGAAAGTATTTCTTCGACAAAGCCATGGCAATGGGGTGCTCGATTTCTTGTTCAGCTTTCGAGACTTTCAGCACCTTTCTTCGTTGGTGTGCAGTTAAGCGGACAGGTAATAGAGCCATAACACACTATTTAGATGACTTCTTGATTGCTGGGAGTCCCAATTCCTCACAATGTGGGGATTCTTTGGTTGATTTTCAGGACTTAATGTCCAAGTTAGGAGTTCCCATAGCGGAAGAAAAGACTGAAGGGCCAGACACACAGCTTACCTTTTTGGGTATAGAGATTGATACCATAGCTTGGATTTCTCGATTACCAAATGATAAATTGGTGGCTATGAGGCAGCAGGTTAGGATGATGTTGGAGAAGCAAAAAGCGACACTTCATGAATTTCAATCCCTTACAGGAATGTTGAATTTCACCTGTTAGGTTATAGTCCCGTGACAAGCATTCTGCGCGAGATTACATAGGGCTACTGCAGGGGTAGCTGCTCCACATCATCACATTAGGTTCACAAGGGGTATTCAAGAGGATTTGAAGGTTTGGGACTCCTTTTTGGAGCAATTCAATGAGACTGTTTTAGAGATCTGAAATGCTGCTTCGATCAGACTTTCAAGTGCATTCAGATGTTGCTGGTGCCCATGGCTTCGGTGTTTACTGGAATGGCCAATGGGCTGTGGAGGCATGGCCTTCTGCATGGCCAGAGCATGGTCTGACTAGAGACCTGATGTTTCTGGAGCTTTTTCCTATTGTAGTGGCTGTGCAGTTGTGGGCAAGACAATTTGTTAACAAGACCATCTGGTTTTGGTGTGACAATCAGGTGGTTGTCCACGTGGTAAATTCTGTCTTCCAAGTCCCCCAGATTCATGTGTTTGGTAAGGGCGATGGCCATGCAGTGTTGGGAATTTAATGTGCTATTCCAGGCACAACATGTTCCTGGTGTGCTTAACCCTTTGGCAGATGGCCTTTCTCATTTTCAGCTCTCCAGGTTTCGGCTGCTGGCTCCCAAGGCATCAACACACCTGATGGAGTTACCAGCCTGGCTTTGGAGCCTTGGAGATTACAAATTCACAGGGCAATCCTGAATTCCATCGGCCCATCTACATGCAAGTCCTACCAAGCAGCACTGAATACTTTTGATCAATTTTTATTGGAAATTGGGGAGGTTCAAAGTTGGCTGATTAGGGTGGACCTGATCCTATGTTTTATAGTTTATCTTAGGCATGCAGGTCTCTCACCTGTTACTATTAGGGGCAGGCTGGCCGCCTGGGCATTTCACTCCAGGGCAAGGAGTTGTTTTGATACTACCACAGACTTTAGGGTTAAAAGAGCTGTGGAAGGTTGGTCCAGAGAATCCCCTGCAACAAAGGACTCACAATGGCTGATAACTGGCACAGTCCTGGCTAGGTTATGGGAACAGTTAGCTGATGCACGTTATTCACCTGAGGAGGCGGCTTTATTTAAGTCAGTATTTGCCTTAGCCTTCTTTGCAGCATTAAGAATCAGTGAGATTGTGCCCGGATCTTATAATGATCAATCTGGCAGGGCACTTTTAATTTCAGATGTTGTCTTAACTGAACAGGAGATTCAGATTTGTATTAGGCAGTCTAAGACTGATCAGTAAGCAAAGGGTCAGTCTATTTCCTTAGCCAACATGCCTAGTGGGCAAATTTGCCCGGTGCTAGCAATGACCAATTATTTGAAGATTAGGCCCAAATTGGCATTTTATCTCTTCATATATTTGTCTGGTATGCACTTAATTCAATTTCAATTTAGGGAAGTGTTGAAGTAGACACTAAAACTGGCTAAGCTGCCTCAGGCGTAATTCTCTTTGCACTCCTTCCATATTGGAGCAGTAACAGCTGTGGCCACTCATGGCTTGAGTGAAGTTGATATTTGCTGAATTGGCTGGTGGCGTTCTCATGCATTCAAGTGATATGTTAGGCCATCAGGGAATGTGACTCCTGATCAGCCATGCTAATTTGCCTTGCTTCTATTTCAGCTGGCTTTTTTCAAAGCAAGATATGGATTGTGGGCCACAGTTTGGTCTTTTGGGCAGAATGCCACATCTTTGAACATCAGCGTGACTCTTCATTGGATTTGTCACACATTGGAACCATTCAGTGGTTTGGACAAAGGGGCATGATGTGGGGAGCACTCCTTCCTAGGATCTTGCAATTGGCTTGGTCGTATCTGCAAACCCGGGTTTTAGTTATACACCTGGAGGAAAATGACTTAGTTAAAGTTCCTTGTTTGCAGCTGACAAAACAGATGGTGAGAGATCTGCAAGAAATTCAAAAGGTTTTCCCGGGAGCTGTAATCCTTTGATCCAAGCTCCTGCCAAGGTGTAGATGGCCTGGAGCTCGCAAAGATGCTGTGATTAACAAT
>CM034708.1:42495683-42507885 GCA_020142125.1 Phrynosoma platyrhinos | reverse complement strand
CCAGCCTGTTTAAAGGATGCTGGGCACATGATTGGTTGGGTGGGAGGAAGTCCCGCCCCTTCCTCTACCACCCAGCCAATCAGGGAAGGGATCCTTTAGGATCTCTACTCACTGGTGATCTTGCATCTTGTGAGATCACCAGCAAGACTCTGAGCTATAAAGCCCTTTCGCTGCCACGAGGCAGCCACCATTTTACTCAGGCAGACAAGCAAGAAGCTTGTCTGCTGCGAAGAAGTGTGCGACCGGGAGAAGGGTCGTGGTTGGCAAGTGCAAGCCAAGGGGCTTGTACGGAGCCAGTCTGAATTCCAAGCCTTACCTCATGGGCAGAGGCAGCTTGGCTCCTTCCTTGCAGCCGCGTTTAACAGTGGTTGGAGCATTCTTTCTGCCGTGGCTCAGATCTTTGGCCTTGGCACCGCCGCGGCCTGTGGTGGATTGGTGAGCCATGGCTTGCACTCGAGAGGCCGGGACAGCTGAGGTTTGGGGGCAGCCTGACGCTTGCTTCAGGTGCCCTGGGAGGGAGCCTTGGGGATTTGGCGCAGCCCTGCCAGTGCAGGGGTGTCGTATTGCTGGGTATTTGGGAGGCCCTGAGTGGATTAAATCTCTGGGTTAAGGGGGTCACTGGCCTAGCTTAGCCTGTCTCCTGTGGAGGGGGCCATAGGCAAGTGACCGAAGGGGCTCAGTGGTAGCCATTGGGAAGTGCTACACTTGCCAGGATACCCTGGCTTGGCTTCTTTGTCCCAAAAAAGGGAGGTGGTGAGCCTTTGGTGACCTTAATTAGTGTGTATACACATGCCAGTATATTCTGGCTTGACTTTTGGGTCCCTAAAAAAGGAAGGGGTAGGCCTTTTCGGCCTTATTCAGTGGTGATACACTTGCCAATTTGCTGGCTTGGCTTCTGTGTCCCAATAGGGAAAATTGCAGGCCCTTTGGCCTTAATTGGTGGTGTTACACTTGCCAGTATATTCTGGTTTGGCTTTTGTGTCCCAAAAAGGGAAATGGTGGGCCTGTTGGCCATTAGTTGGGTCCCTTTCAGGGGACAGGTGTGCTGGTTCAGGGGACCATGATTATAGTATAATTTTGACACTCTGCCCTCAAAGGGAGGTGGGAAAATAAAAATTCCAAATTCCAGGGGATATTCGAGATTGAGTGATCAGTTCTTTCGACAACATTGGGCACTATTGATCCTACTAGGGCTGCTGTGTTAATTCTTATTGTCTAGGGGTTGTAGCCTTAGCTGAACACTATAACCCTAAGCAGCCCCTTTGTTACCTTATCTCTAGATAGCCATGCCATGCAGTAAGCCACAGTTTAAGTGGCGTGTGGCTCCTGCTGGGGCCAATGCTGGGCGGTCAGCATCGAAAAGGCCAAATGAATCCCGAATTAGGGATGAAGAGATTGCAGCTCACTTGGCACAACTAGGCCACACTATGCAGGCCTGTGTTGCTGTTTGCGAACAGCTAGCCCAAAAATGGGTTCAAGGTTCTAATCCAGAGTCCCAAGTGAGTACAGCTTCAAGTTGGGACCAAGTTTCTGGGCAGCAGGCTACACAGGTGCAACCAATTACTTCACCTGGCATGTCTTCTGAGGATGTAGCACATGGTCCCCCAGTCACATCTGCTATGGAGGTTGGTCAGACAACTGTAGCAGATGTTATGGAATTGTTAAAGAGAATTCCAGGTGTGACACAACAGGGAGCGGCTGCCCCTGTGCTTAAGCAGCCTACTTTGGTGGACTTGTATAGTTTTGTCCAGAGGGCTGTGGTTTCAGGTCAAGGTGGTGGGTCTGGACCTGAAACTTGTGAAATTTCTTACAGGGATGGGGGAAGTGTTTCTTCCATTCTGCAGATTGGCACCCGAGCAGAGGCTTTGGCACACTCGGAGGGAGCGTCACAATCATCTAGGGAGGCTGCTCAGCAATTGGCTAATACAGATTCATCCCTGCCTTTGAATTATATAACTTCTTGGCCCACTTTGGTTTGGTCCTCTGATGGCCAAGTGAGGCAAACTGTTGGTGGGACAAGTTCTTTGAATGTTTCTGTTGCAGCACCCTTGACTTCATCAGTTGCATCTCAGGTGCCTGACTCAAGGGTGCAAGCTGAGCAGCCCGTGGTCAACAAGGTAAGTGACACAAGGCCCGTGGTCACGGTGGGAGTTTTAAGTCTGGTGGGAGCAGACCGGGCAGTGGAGTTCAACCCCTATGCTGGGATGTCAGCTCCCTTAGGATCTCATCTTCCCATCTCTACTAAAGAGAGAACGTGGAAAGGGGAATACATCGACCTATTTTCATTGACATTTTGCAACCCTGAGCCAAGGATTATGGTAAAGGACGGGGTCATATTTAGTCTCCATAAAGAATTCCAGGATCACAAGCGTCCTAAGCTAGAAAGTAACTTTGTGAACTGGATGATGGGATTTACTATATACAGAGGTGTGATTGAACAAAAAGACCCATCTAGGTCTCCTGACTTTTCTAAGTACCAAGAGATTATGATCAAAGCATACACGAATTGTCATTTCAATTCGAGGGGCTCTGTGTGGCTCCAGTATGATGAACAGTTCAGGATGAGAGCTGCTTTGGATCCTTCTTTGTCTTGGCAGCATGTCCAATCAGAACGCTGGGCAGATGTTATGCTAGGGGCCTCCCTTCGAGCAGGTGTGACAATGGCTTTGTGCCCATGGTCACGCAGCTGAAAGGGCAGTATGCAAGGCCTAGCATGGGAGAGAAAAAAGTTGCAGGTTTATGTTGGGACTTCAACTCTGGAAAGTGTTCTAGGCAGCCCTGTAAGTTCAAGCATAAATGTAACACCTGCAGAGGTAATCACCCAGGCACTTCCTGTTTCAGGGGAAGGAAGGCTGTGGCTGGAGTCTCCTTGCAACCTTCCACAGAGGGAGGGAAAAATGCCAGCACCAATTAAACTGGATGTTTTGGCTGCTTGGTTGTGGATTTACCTAAATAGTGATTCCGCTCAATATTTGTTAGATGGGTTTTCAAATGGTTTTCATATTCCTTATACTGGTTTGAGGATTCATTGATTTGTGCCTAATGCACATTCAGTGAGGGAGTCACCTGAGTTAGTCAGAGAGAAGCTGGCTAAAGAGTTGTCTGCTGGTAGGATATCTGGGCCCCATCAACATCTGCCAATGCCAACACTAAGGCTGTCACCTTTGGGCATTATACCCAAGAAGGCACCTGGGGAATTCCATCTAATTCACAATTTGTCATACCCAAAAGGGGAATCAGTTAACGATGCCATTGATCCAGCTTTGGCATCGGTAAAATACACATTATTTGATGCAGCAGTGCAGATGGTATGGGCATTGGGTAGGGCCACCCTATTGGCTAAGTGTGATATAAAATCTGCTTTTAGGCTTTTGCCAGTACACCCTGATGATTTTGACTTATTAGGCTTTCAGTTTGAAGGGATGTACTATTTTGACAAGGCTATGCAATGAGGTGTTCTATTTCATGCTTGGCATTAAAAAAATAGTACATTTTTACACTGGTGTGCAGTCAAGAGGTCAGGTAATCATGCTATTAGTCATTATTTGGACGACTTCTTGTTTGCGGGAGCACCAGGTTCTACAAGGTGTGTGGATACCTTGTCGGCATTTCAGGTGTTGATGCCCGAGATGAGAGTTCCTTTGGCAGAGGAAAAGACAGAGGGTCCTGGCACCCATCTGACCTTTTTAGGCATTGAATTAGACACAGTTGAGGGACTTTCCCACCTCCCAGTAGAAAAACTTGAAGCGATGAGACACCAGGTAAGGCTAATGAGCAGTAGGACCAAAGCCACACTTTGAGAAATTCAATCCCTGACAGGGTTGTTAAATTTCACCTGTAAAGTTATTGTTCCTGGATGGGCCTTTTGTGCTCACTTATACAATGCTACTAAAGGGGTTTCCGCTCTGCACCACCATATTAGGATTACGAGCGGGATAAGAGCTGATTTGAAGGTTTGGGAGTCATTTTTGGACCAATTTAATGGAGTTTCATTTTGGAGGTCCAAAATGTTTTTAAAGGTGGACCACCAAGTACACTCCAATGCCTCTGGTGCACACAGTTTTGGCCTTTATTGGAAAGTGGGCAGTGGAGAGATGGCCACAAGTATGGATCTTAAGCTAAATGAATTTAAGTCTCTAGGACCAGATGAACTACATCCAAGAATATTAAAAGAATTGGCAAATGTAATCTCAGAGCCACTGGCAATAATCTTTGAGAACTCCTGGAGAACAGAAGAAGTCCCAGAAGACTGGAAGAGGGCAAACATTGTTCCCATCTTCAAAAAGGGAAAAAAGAGGATCCCAACAACTATTGTCCAGTTAGTCTGACATCAATACCAGGAAAGATTCTAGAGCAGATCATTAAACAGAGAGTCTGTGAACAATTAGAGGGCAATGTCATACTCACTAAAGGTTAACATGGGTTTCTCAAAAATAAGTCATGCCAGACTAATCTGATCTTTTTTTCCCCAATAAAATTACCAGCTTGGTAGATAAAGGGAATGCAGTAGACATAGCATATCTTGAATTCAGTAAGGTTTTTGACAAGGTCTCCCATATATCCTTGCAAACAAGATGGTAAAATGTAAGCTAGATAATACAACTGTTAGGTGGATTAGTAACTGGTTGACTGATAAAACTCAAACGGTGCTCAGCAATAGCTCCTCTCATCCTGGAGAGAAGTGACCAGTGGGGTGCCACAGGGTTCTGTCCTGGGCCCAGTGCTATTCAACATCTTTATCAATGACGGATGAAAGAATAGGGGGCATGCTTCTCAAATTTGCATATGACACCAAATTAGAAGGGATAACTAATACCCCAGAGGACAGGATGAACATTCAAAATGATTTTAATAGATTAGAAAGCTGAGCCAAAGCTAACAAAATGAATTTCAACACAGAAAAATGTAAGGTACTGCACTTAGGGCAAAAAAAAAAAAAAAATGAAATGCACAGATATAATATAGGGAACACCTGGTTTAATGAGACTCTGGGGGGAAGCAGACGGCGCTTTGCCAACCTCTTCCTGAACATGTAATCGGAATGCCCGTCGCTCCGCACGACTGGGGTTCCGACGGCATACTTCCGCCTCAGTGTGCACATTTGGGGTGCCTTGAGAGCAACCGGTGTGGACAGCAGGGTTTTGACTCACTTCTGGAAAATACAGGTTCCAGCCACTTTTTCCTGCCTGTCTGTTCCACCCCCCTCATTTATAATATTAAATGATATGCAAGACTGGATAATTTGATTACCACACATCACTATTTCATTTTTCCTCCTGGCTATGAAATGGTAAGAAGATCAAAAGATGAACACATTTTGGAAGAAGAGTTGCCATGTTTGCAGCCAAACTTCATCATAACATAATCATCTTCTTTGACACTGAGTAGCACTCATCTCATGCTTCCCTCTTATTCTGTAACTAGAGGTGCACAAAACTATTCAAACACAAAGAAAAATTAGTTCAACTCTTCCTGAATATTAAATGGTGTTAGTAATGTTCTTAGTCTTAAACTCATATTGACCTTTTCTACCTTCTGAATTTGTGATAATGGAAAACCAAAGAAAGAAGAGAAAGACTTAACATCTGTGGCTTTAGAATTTACCAGATAGAAGACTGTAACTATAAATTAAAATCAGGTTCTGATTATGTACTGTTGCTGTGATTTATGCTCACTGGGTCTCATAGAGCAGCATGTGGTGCCTGTCAGGCACACAATATAAAATTGCCTGCTAAAATATAAAGTATCTGCATTTTTAAAATGCTCAGAATTTTGGCAGACTATGCCAATAAATGTATTATCTGAATAACTATCAAGAAATGCAAAGTGGAAGCTGCTATATGAACACCAAGGAAACTCCTTTGTCTTGAGATGTATTAAAAAGCAGCACACATTTGAGACATTTGCTTCTGAGGAGACCTATTGAAATATGGGGCAGTTGAAAAAGATAGATTTCCTCCTTGACTTTAATATTATTTTATGCAAGAACAATAATTATAGTAGTTTCCTCCCTGCTGCAAGAAAAACTAGTACTCCTCCATGGTATACTCATGGTATTCATGCATTTTGAAATGTTGCACAGAAATTAATTTGCAGAAAGAATAATATGGGGTTATTGCACAAAAACCCTCTTTTGTGTGCAGAAAAAATGTTTCCATCACAGGAAACAGGATTTTTCTATACAGATAAATTTATGTACAAGGCATTGAAATATTAAAATACTAGGAGAAAAT
Organism: Phrynosoma platyrhinos; assembly: GCA_020142125.1. Classification (NCBI taxonomy): domain Eukaryota; kingdom Metazoa; phylum Chordata; class Lepidosauria; order Squamata; family Phrynosomatidae; genus Phrynosoma; species Phrynosoma platyrhinos. The sequence continues at coordinate 42,501,652 of CM034708.1, read as the reverse complement.
GGTGCATGATTCTTAATCTATTCTTTTGTATGCACCTTTCTCAGCTGTCAAGAAATCTGGTGAAGTTTTGTTTTGTTTGGAACAAACAAACCTGGGAACAAATGGTAACACATTTTTTTCCACGCTTAATATAGAATAATTTCTGCTAGTTCATACGTATAATACGCTGATTGATTGACTGTATATCTACACCACCCCAAAGATAAAGTTTTTGAAAGTCAAAACTAAACAAGCTGTACACATGTATAACTTTTAGTGTAAAATCTAAAACACATGAAAACATCCAAAAATAAGGTCAAAAAGCACAAACTTGGAGAAAGATTAATACATTTTAAAAACTGAATGATTAAACAAACATCTTGGAGAATAAGGCTTGTTTTGAAATATTTCCCTTCTGTATAGAAGACAATAATGTAGGACATAGGCTAACTTCTATGAGGAAGGTTTTCCATAAGTGGTTCCTCCTTCTACTAGCCATCTACATCACCTCATTTAGTCAGAACACCTGAAGAAAAAGACGCATGCAAGAAGATATGTTTTGTGAAAGAATCTTGTCCCAGCACACTAAAGATATTCAAAATTGAATGGAAGCAAGTACAGATGACAAAGCACTTGTGTAATATAATTACATAACGTAGCATTAGCTACAATTCTATTCTTATGATCTCTTTGGGACTAGCTGAATGTTCTAGACCTTATAAAAAAACAGTCTCACGTGCATTCTAGTAATTTGTATGGAAAGTTATCAGAGCATAAACAACTGTAGCAAATCTGGTTTGTTTTGTTTGTTTGTTGTTGTTGTTCAGATAAGATCATATTGGTATCTTATACTAGCCTAATGAAGAGTGGTCTTAGGCACAGAGGTCACTTGATTCTCCATCAGCAATGATAAATCCAAAGCACTCTAAAAGAATGAATTCAATATTTTAAAACAAGCTGAAAATCCTTATTTAAAATAGATTATACTGGTTTTTCACTGAACTTACGTGGCAAACAATGAAAATATATTTTAAAAATTATTTTCTGCTTGTTCTGAGGGGCATTTTTTCCAGTTTGCTATCTAGATTTGTTGGTACAACAGTGTGTGTGTGTGTGTGTGTGTGTGTGTGTGTTCACTCACATGTGCATGCATGTGTGCATGCATGCACATGCACATACACACAATTTGTAGTGGATCTAGGGAGTGGAGATGACCCCAGACATGTCAAAATTAACTACTACTGCTCCTCTAGTGGGAGATGGCACAGTCCCTCCTGAAATAGGATACCTTTCACCCATCCCAGCAGGTAGACAGACAACACACTAATGGAACATCTGTCTTACAAAATCTGCCCTGAGTCTCAATTTGTTTGTTATATAATTTTTAAAATTGGGCATTGTTTAGAGATAGAGACAAATGGGTATAATTGTGACAACTTCTTAAATCATCTCTGTAGCCCATAAAGCAACAAAGTTTTTGACAGGAATACCTACCATCCCAGAAAGGAGCTCTTCAGTGTTTTCCAGAAGCCTTTCACCCTCTTCCAGGGGCAGACCATTTAACAGATCTCCTCACTCTTGGTCAGTAAAATGAGAAAGTCTGCATCTCACCAAAAAGAAATCTGTCTACAAAAGAGAATAAATACCACCCATTTGGATCATAATCAAAATGTGTGCTTGAGAACACCAGACTCAATGCACCTTATACCTGGAGGGGGGGGGAGTGATGACAAGTTCAAATAGGCCAATGAATGTCATTAAGACCATAAAACATTCTATTGTCTTTGGAAAGGTATCCAAGATAATCCCTTTGGAAATCCATAAGCTTAAAAGAATCAATGTTGGCTCAGTCAGACAGATCCATGAACAGCATACTGGGTGATAAACCAGCAGAATCACTAGTCCACCCTCATTATCCAGTACTTGACACAAGTAGTACATCACTCCATCCTAACAATGATACCTTTATTGAGCCAACCAAAATACATGACTACATGTTGCAAGCTTTCAAAGTCACATTGGCTTCTTCATCAAGCAAACAGGAGGGGAAAAAATAAAGATGTTAGTCATAGGCCTGCATTTTCTGTTTCTGGTCTTGGTTCAGATGGTAGGGAGGGCTATTTGCAGGCTGGCACCTCTTCCTTTGGCCATGTCATCACTGGGAGATTTTCAAAGTCAAGAAAATTTAATGTCCATTTGCAATTCAAAGAAAATGTTTCCTTGGAATCCGGCATGTCTCCTTCTTTTGTGAAGCCACAGGCTCCCATGTAGGCAGAGAATACTGAATTTCTCAAGAAGTCTTAGGGAAGACTACACCTAGAAATTTGTGCCCCGTTGTCAACATTACAGTTTATAAGGAATATTGATAAGGTGTGGTGTGTTTTAAAGAAGCTGATCAACATGTCTAGAAATTAAGCCTAGTGAGGAAAAATTGAGGGAGCTAGACAAATCAGATTAGTTATGAAATAGAATCCCATCCAACAAGAGTCAGTCTTGTGTATGCCAAAATAAACTCATTGTTGTGTTGTTTCCCTCTGATTCACATTCATGTATAGTTTATGCAGAATATGTTACCAGTAGAATTTATATCCTTTAATATTTAAAAATATGACTAAGAACATCAAAGAAAGAGGTATATAGTTCTGCTGAGGAGAGAGGTTTATGCCACTGACTTCAATCTCCAGAGTGTTTTGATTTTAACACACTTCTGTTACCTTCAGACTGATGTTCAACAATGGGAAAGGTTTTCTGCTTTGAATGAAAATTGTTCATGAGTGTGGCTGCTAGGCTGGATTTACTTTCCTTCGACACCTGTTACCAGGCACCAAAGAAACTAGTCAGACTGACAGGCCCCTAGGAGCATTTCAAGAATGACAAGATAGAAATGCCTGGAGGATCTGATTTTGAAGAATAAAAGCCTCCTTGGTGCAGAGCAGAGAGCAAGCAAAAAGAAAGAAAAATAATGAACTGGTTAACAAAACAGTAGCATAGCTTTCTAAACAGAGACATAATTTAAAACAATCCAAGGCAAATGAAGGCATGATTATTAGTTGATGTATATGGGGTAGGTATTGTGTTTTCTTGCTCTCACTAGAGAGCAAAAAGCCATTAGCTTCACAGTTTTCTTGAAGATTACTGGGAAACAGCAAGCAAGAGATGGAAATATGTTCTCTCATTCTTTCAGTTTTAATGTGTCTCCATTTTAGCATAAATCATGGAAGGACAGAGTAGACAAAATGTGTGCTTTTTTTTTAATAACTATCCTAACTACTCACTTAAAAACATTACAGGGTTTCAGTCTTATTTTTTTCTTAAGATATATATATTCAGAGTTAAAGCAAAATACTTCTTACATACCTACGTTAATTGGTTCTGATAGTATGCTTTTAAGATGTAAAACCACATTTTAGGCCTTTGCAGACTTCCAGAAATAGTGCAAATTGAGTTCACCAACTGCCCTGACTCAGTGCTAGGGAATCATGGGAACTGTAGTTTATTGTGGCACCAGAGCTCTCAAAGGCTCAATGTCTCAGAAAAATTACAGTTCCCATGATTCCCTAGCACTGAGCCAGGGCAGTTAAAGTGGACTCAATTTGCACTATTTCTGGAAGTCTGCAAAGGCCCTTTGTTGATTTAATAACAGTTCATTAGACCTTGCCTATTGTCATGATTAGGAGTTCAAGAGTTTTCAGAATCTTTGAAAATGCTTCACTCAAGCCAGCCCAGCAAAAATAAATAAATAAATAAATAAAGTGGGGAGAGAAAGAGAAAGAGAAAGAGAAAAACATAAGTTCAGAATAAGACATTCATCTATTTGTCATTCCACTTGAGTTCCACACATATAACATGAATAAAATATTGCAAAGGAAAATCACCAATGCAGGTTGATTCTCCATTATATGAAATCCTTAGGTCCAGAATTGTTTTATATTTCAGTTTTGGGGTGTTTTTTTTGTTTTTTGATTTGTTTTGTTTGTGTTTGTTTGTTTGTTTGTTTGTTTGTTTGTTTTTTGAGTACATTCAGTCCTCCACATTCACTGGTTTGACATTCGTAGTTTTGGTTATTCATGAATGTTAAACCCCAAACCCCTCCCACCCTGGAAAGGCTTGGGAGAAGTGTCTCCAAGGCCTTTCCAGGGTGGGAGGGGCCAGAGGAAGGGAGCTCTCTTTTGTCCCTTGGCCCTCTCACCCTGGCAATGGCTGCCATGGGGGCAGTGGTGGTGGTGATTCATGGTTTTTCCACATTCGTGGGGGTCTTGTTCCTCTAAGCCCCCACAGGAGCCATTGAGTCCAACCCCCTGCCAAGCAGAAACACCAATCAAAGCACTCACAACAAATGGCCACCCAGCCTCTGTTTAAAAACTTCCAAAGAAGGAGACTCCACCACGCTCAGAGGCAGCCTATTCCACTGTTAAAGAGTTCTTACCATCAGAAAGTTCCTCCTGTAAATATGGTGGAATCTCTTTTCCTGTAATTTGAATCCATTGCTCCTTGTCCTAGTTTCTGGAGCCATGGAAAACAAGCCTGTTCTCTCTTTGATATGACATCCCTTCAAATATTTAAACATGACTATCCTTCTTAATCTCTTTTATTCAGGCTAAACACTCACAGCTCCCTAAGCAACTCTTCATATGGCATGGCCTCGAGATCTTGAGGAGATATCTTGGAGGCAGCCCCCAAAATCCTACATTTTCTCAAAGTCGATTGAAACCCCGCTATCTGCTTGGCCCTCTCCCATGGTGGATTAAAGGGGTGGCCATCCAATGGAATGTCATTGGAACAGCAGGTTTTGCTCCATTTTCAGAAAATGTAGGATCTAGTTGCTTTTTCCTACCTGTCTGCTCCAGCTTTCTCTTGTGTCTCTCTGTATTTTAACCTCTTCGAACTTGGAGGCTGTCTCCTAACATGAAAGGAACACCTCCAGGTGGGGCAAAACATTGCTTCAATGTTCTACAGAAAACAAAAACATTTGCTTGCGAAGGGTAGAGTGAACTTTCAAATTGTAGAGTGAACATGCTTGTGAAGGGTAGAGTGAACTTGCAAATGGTGGAGTGAACATGCTCTCAAAGGGTAGAGTGAACCAAGCCACTCTGCATCATTATTATTTCTTTCTCCTCCCCATCGTGCATGTGCACTGTCACAGAAACACACCACCTGCAACCTGAAATTACCTCCCATGTCCTATTCAGATGGCCACCGCCTTGATAAGCCACAGTCACATGTGTGATGCATCACTGCTACAGGACATTGGCGCATTGGTGTGCCAAGTGATACATTGCCAAAGCACAATAATGGAGTGTCCCCTCACAAGTCCCCTTTCACTCCATGCCTCCCTGCTGGACTATCTGGTTTTTTATGTTGTAATTGCATTCATTGCAGTTGTCACACTTTCTGCTTTGATTAGACATCACCTGGAATAATGTGTGCAGTTCTGGGCACCACAACTGAAGAGGGATATTGACAAACTGGAACATGTTCAACAGAGGATGAGCAAAATAGTGAAATGTTTGGAAACCATGTCCTATGGAGAGTGGCTTAGAGAGCTGGATATGTTTAGCCTGGGAAAGATAAGGTGAAGAGGTGACATGATAGCCACTTGATAGCCACATGATAAAATATTTGAAGAAATGTCCTATTGAGGATGGAGCAAGCTTGTTTCCTGCTGCTTCAGAGTCCAGGACTCAGAGCAATTGATTCAAAGTATAAAAAAAGAGATCCCACCTAAACATTAGAAAGAACTTCCTGACAGTTAGAGTTGTTCAGCAGTTGAATACATTGCCTTGGAGTGTGATGGATTCTCTTTCTTTGGTGGTTTTTAAACAGAGCCTGGATGGCTGTTTGTCAGGAATGCTTTGATTGTATATTCCAGTGTGGCAGGGGGTTGGACTGGATGACACTTGTCATTTCTTCCAACTATACTATTCTATGGATGTTATCACACATGGGCCAGAAAGTGAAAATAAAGTGAAAATGAGGCATTCCGAAAATAA
>CM034708.1:42411757-42428496 GCA_020142125.1 Phrynosoma platyrhinos | reverse complement strand
GAAAACCAAAATATTGGTATTTTCTAAGAGATTTGTACCAAGAACATGAGAGGTTGGAAATCAAATAATTGAGCAGGTCAAAAAGTATGTTTACCTTGGTGTCCTTTTTCATTTTAATGGGCAGTGGAGAAAACAGAGAGATAAAGTAATACAAACAGGGGAAAGATCCTTGGCGGCTATACAATCTTTCTATTATAAAAAAGGCAACCAGGATATCCTAGCGGCCTTAAAAATGTATAAAGCCAAATTAAGACCTCAGTTACTTTATAGCATATTTACCTGGATTCTAGCCTTTAATAAGGAGATTGAACGTTTGCAGACTTTTTTTCCAGGAGATTATTATCTGTACCCCCATGTATACACCATCTGACTCTCTATGCGGAACTGGGATTGAATGCCTTTGAAACCGAAGCCTGGATGATGACTTATAGGTTTTGGTTTAAGATACATTTTATGCCAAATAGATCTAGTCTTTTATGGTTCTTACTATCAGACGTTTATTATCCTAGATGGTCTAAACTTTATGAAAATAAAGTAATTTCCATGGGCTTAAACTTTGATTCTCTCCTTTTGTTAACTGAAAAGGAGTGTCTTGAATCTATTAGGGTCTGCTTTTCAGAGAGAGATTATCAACTGTCATATCCAGCACCTCCTAGGGTGTGTTCTCCAGCAATGCTCGGTATCCCTTCCTTGCAGGGTAGGATTCCTAATTATTTTCAAACCCTTTCATTGTTGGCGTTGAGGAAGGCATTTTTATTTGCAAGGTTAAATGTGCACCCCTCAAATATGACAAGGGGTAGATCTTTACAAACCCCATTTTTGAAACGTATATGCCACTGTGATCAAGCTCCTGATGTTCTCCATCATATTGTATTGGTGTGTCCATTGTATATAATTCCTAGGGGGAAATTGATAAGGAGGTTATTGGAAATGAACATCTGTTTGGATGGGTTATCAGTGGAATTTTTATTGGAAGATCAGAATCCACATATTACCAGGCTAATGGCCAATTACCTGCTGGAAGCTTCAAGATTATGGCTTAAATTTTATAATAATGATCCTGAAGTTATATTGTAAACATACTTATTTACTATAAATCTATTGTAAATCCTACTTTTGTATGCCTAATAAAGGTTAAATGAATGAATGAATGAAACCCTCTGCTATGTAGAAACTCTCAATCAAAGCATACCTGACAGATAGTCATCCAGCCTCTGTTTAAAGACCTCCAAAGGAGATTCCACCACTCTCCGAGGGAATGTGTTCCACTGTCGAACAGCCCATAATCTCAGGAAGTTCATCCTAATGTTGAAGTGGAATCTCTTCTCCTGTAGCTTGCATCCATTGTTCCGAGTCCTATTCTCTGGAGCAGCAGAAAACAAGCTAGTCCCCTCTTCAATATAACATTCCTTCAAATACTTAAACAGGGCTATCATATCACCTCTTAACCATCTCATCTCCAGGCTAAAGATAGCCAGTTCCCTAAGTTGATCCTCATAGGGTATGGTTTCCAGACCTTTCACCATTTTAATCACCCTCCTTTGGACACGCTCGTTTCTCAACATCCTTTTGGAACTGTGGTGCCCAGAACTGGACATTGCAGACTGCCAGAAATAGTGCAAATTGAGCCCACTTTAAGGGTTAGGGTTAGAGTTAGGGAATCATGGGAACTGTATTTTATTGTGGCACCAAAGCTCTCTTTGGTCTCAGGGGGAAAAAAACAATTCCCATGATTCCCTAGCATTAACCCTAACCCTTAAAATGGACTCAGCTTGCACTATTTCTGGCAGTCTGCAAAGGTCCATAGTATTCCAGGTTGGGTTTGACCAAAGGAGAATACAGTGGCACTATTACTTCCCTTGATCTAGATACTATACTTCTATTGATGCAGCCTAAAATCGCATTGGCCTTTTTGGCTACCACATCACACTGCTGACTTATGTTCAACTTATGGTCTACTAGGACACAAATGGTTTTCACATGACATTGTGCTCAAACTGCTTGGAATCCAACAGGAAAGTGACATGTACCAGCAAATAGGCATTTTTGGTAAAATACAGTAAATTCATTTCCATTTCATTCACAAATTCACTTTTTTGAGTACCTGCTCTAGTGTGAAAGCCATTTGTGGGATTCTTCCTGTTTCTGTACTTGTTGCTAGCTTTCCCATGGTTATTTGGGGTGAGTAGCCAAAACTCTTAAAGCAGGGATAGGCAATCTTTCCCCTTTAAGGGCCGAGGGACTTTAGCTCCCAGAATCCCAGGAGCTATTGGCCAACATGGGACTATTGGCCAACATGGCTGAGGCTTCTGGGAGCTGAAGTCCCTCGGCCCTTAAAGGAGAAAGGTTGCCTACCCCTGTCTTAAAGGAACAGTTGCTGAGGCAAAGGCAACTTTGCTTCTCCCTAGTCTGTGCGAATGTCTCTTCTCCCTCACCCTCCCCATTAGTCAGGGCTCTTAAAGGAACAGCCACTCAGGGAAGTCAGGGACACCAGTTGCCCAGATGGATGTAGCCTTTTATGCTGTTTTTCTACCTTTCCTACTTTTGGGGGTAATGTTTTATTCTTTATAGGGGGGATGCAGACCAGGGCGTTGGGGACCCCCTGGGACGGTGTGCTGCTGGAGCGAGGCACTCGTACAGGGGCGCACCGGCGGCGTCCCTGAAAGGAGCACCAAATTGGCGCTCCTTTCAGAAGTCAGGAAAAGTGTGCCCTAAATGCGTAGGGCACACTTTCCCTGACTTTTCCACCACAGTGTGTGAGGACGCTGCAGCGGGAGGTTGCCCTCGGAGTGCCGGCTGTGCGGAGGGCCGGCAGCTCCGAGGGCAACCTCGGGAGGAGGAAGGGGTGCCTCTCGTGTGGCTGCCCCTCCTCTTCCCTGCCTCCAAGATGACTTTATTAGTCGTCTGCCGAGGCTGTTACTTAGGTTGGATACCATTTCTTGGAAAGTAAAGGAAAGTACAGTATATTTTTATAAAGAAAATTGTGTAAATAAAATCATTTATTTTTCTGGGTGATTTCTGGCGATAAAGCTACTTAAACCTTCATGTCAGTTGCTAAAAATGTACAAGTAGTGAGTCAACTCAAGTCAATGCATAATTTATTGTCAAGTTGAATCCATTGAAATGACTTCAGTCCGAGCTAATCAACTAAAGTCTGCATCACTGGTACAGGATGGCAACATGCATTCAAGCAAGCACATGTAGACATGTTACAGAAATGAAACAGAAAGATTACATGTTTGAGGACAAGGGAAAAACTTTGCACTGCATACATACGCACTTAAAGCATGCATGCATCCCTAGCTGCCATTCTAAAAGAGTATAGTACAAATATTCAGATAATAGGAGAAGAGTTATTTTGAATTATAAACCATGGAAATTGTATCAGTAGATTCCAGAATTGCTGAGAGCACAAGTATTGCATTAATCTTCTGTAAATATAATGAAGCAGAAGAAATGTTAGACTAGAATGCAGATTTCAGGTATATGCTTAAAAAGAGTGTGGGTAATTGTTTGTATGGAACTATGTTCTATGGAAATTAATAAGATTTTGTTACAACACTCAAAATTGCAGGCTTTTTAAATTACATAAATCCATTATGTATGTATGGCTGTTGTTCTTTTAAAGAATCAACTCATTATGTTAGAAATAGCATAAATATTTGAATATCTCTTCGAGATGTTTGCATAGCACATTGATACATTTCTGCAATAATATTAATCGATGCCTTGGAATGAGAATGAATGTTTGGGGTCATTGCTACTGTTGTAAGTTCACTATCAGATTAGTATGTGTCATGCACTAAATTGACACCAGGTTGTAGCAACAGAGAACTAACAAAAGAATGTAGTGTTTCCTGAATGATGGAAGGGTCTTTGAAAAGGCAACATCAGCCTCATTGGGGTCCTAGGGACATTTAGAATAAGGATGTGGGGAGAGACAGAGAGAAAGAGGTGTAGCTCTAGTTATCAGAAACAAAAGGTACATGATTGAAGAAGCTATCTGCTCTTTTAGGTTTTCTCCCTATGGTAAACATGTCTCTTTGACTCCAGTTACTCTTATGATACACACCATATGTCTGTAGTGTTGTTGTTTTTTCACCCAAGTGAAGCTGAGAGCCCTCCTCTTCAGTTTGAGGAGCACAATAATATTTTCTGCACTTAGAATCAGAGATTTGATATGTTTATTTCTTGCCTTCAAAAGAAACAGTATTCTGAGTTATCATAACTTTAAAAAGAATAAAATGTATACTATTAATATTTGTTCATTTGAGGACTGCAATTAGTATGATAGACATATTCAAGGTGCAACATTGGCATTTGCAAAAATGGACTTGCAAAATTTTGTTTAGAGCTACTTCACAAAATAATTAGGAAAAAGTACCTGTCATGCCATGGGATTGGCAGATTTTGGATGCATGTGATGTGTTTTTACTAATGATGACAAACATGATGAGCACAATTCTACTCATGCAATGAGGAATTTATTGGGTTCTTCCCCTATGACAGCTCTGTGTCCCCCAGCTGCTTCTGAGCTATCCTCTGAAATTATGTATGATAGGGCACTGGAAAATTAGGAAGATTTTTCAAGGCTGATTCTGCAGGTGGAAGGGTTTGTCTCCACAGGCCAAATGAAACAGTTGCAATCATTTACATAGATATCACCAGGCCCAAGAAAGAACCTTGAAGCACCTCACTAGTCACTTCCACCAACAATAAAGAGGAACCATTGATGAGCATTCTCTGGGTTTGGTCTGTCAACCAGTAGCAAATCGATCTAACAGTAACACTGTCGAGTCTACAATTTATCAGAATATCATACAAGACCTTGTCAAAAAATGTATTAAAATCAAGAAATACAATATCCTCAGCATCAAGCTTTTAACACTTTTAACACACTATTTGTTTCCTGATATTGACATCAAGCCAACCAGTCAGTAGTTGCTTGGGCCATCTTTTGAAGATGGGGACAACATTCACATGCTTCCACTCTGTCCAAACTTCTCCTGTTCTTCAAGAAGTCTAAAAGATGATTGACAGTGGCTCTGGGATCACATCTAAAAGTACCATTAGACTTCTTGGATAGAGTTCAACTGGTCCTAGAGGCCTGAAATTATTTAGAATAGTTTTTACTACTTCTTCACATATTCTCCAACAACCTGATCCCCTTCAGAAGTATGTGGACAGCAACTCTTTTTATTACTGTCAAATGGTTGTATTACCTGGATCTGATGGGTGCTGTGAGACAAAACATGTGGAGAGAACCAAGCTGGGGAAAAACTGCCTCTCTCCTTTTGTAAACCATTAGTCTATACCAGAGGCATATACATTAGAGCAGAGGGCATTTCCCCTCTGCTTCCCAATGGCCTGCACTTTTTCCTGATCCAGTGTTGTGACATAATTTCCTGTTCTGGGAATTGTCTGAAATATTGCTAATTTCCACTGGAGATTTTGTGTGTGTGTGTGTGTGTAAGGTTTGAGAGGTAATGGGGAGACAATGAGTTACATTGCAAGGTAAGGGATCTGAGTGTATCTTTGATGCTTTTTGGCAGGTTTTTAGCTGAGAAAGGGCCTAAGCAGACTGCCAGAAATAGTGCACATTAAACTGAGGCACTGCCCTGGCTCAGTGCTAGGGAATCATGGGAACTGTAATTTATTGTGGCACCAGAGCTCTCTGACAGAGAAGGTTCAATGCCTCAGAAAAAAATGCAGTTCCCATGATTCCCTAGCACTGAGCCAGGGCAGTGCCTCAATTTAATGTGCACTATTTCTGGCAGTCTGCTTAGGCCCAAACTTTTTTTAAAAAAAAATGGAAGGGGAATTTAGTGGTTTGTGGGCTCTCCAGGAGGATTTTGGGACCACAGAAAGGCCTCCCATGGGATGCATGCAGCTTACAGACTGCACTTTTTCTACCCCTAGTCTACACAGTGCTTTTACACTGTCATCAATGTTACACTGTTCACACAGCATTGATTTCCATTGTCATATAGTGAAAAGAACATGTTCTCTTAAGATGTAAGAACACTGATGCTGGCCTATCTAACATTATTTTTTTCCTCTTCCCACAGTAACCAAACAGATACCTAAGGGAAGTTTCACAAGGATGTAATGAGGGCAATAACATCCTGCTCATGTTCCTTAGCAACTGGCTTTCTGAGGCATACCTCCACTAGGATATGCTTGAGAAATAGCAAAGTATAATTATGATTTCTACAAGCCATGTTTCTTCAACTGATTTTTTGTTCTTGAGAATTAATATAAGAAACTCAAGGTCTAAATAATGGGTTAAAAAGAAATCCTATGACAATCATTTCAAGAGCCATAGATGCTTTTATTGGTTATGTGTTTAACTGAGAGAGATGCTTTCAGCTCATATTGGAGAGATTTCCTCAGTGACATTAGCAACTAAGTACCAGAGATTCTAGAAGATTTTACAGAGTTGAATGCAGGCAATAGGCACTCTGTAATTACTTAGTGGTGGTTTAGTGACCTCTTAAAAGTTGGGAGGGGAAGCTAGTCTGGAAAATATTTATGATTCTTTGATAATACCACCATTCAGTGTGCCTAGCCATGTTCAAATATTCATGGCTCAGGGAATGGTCTAACATGCAATTAAACCCTGAGCTAAAATTTTAACATAAGGTACAATATGCATGTGTCGCACAGAAGTCTCCAAATTTCTTGACTCTGCATTTGCCCTAAATAGATGTGGAGATTTTCAAGTAGTGTCTTGATTACTGCTGTTTAAGGACATAATCAAACAAGCCTCATTCCCATCACAGTCACATTAGTAAAATGAAATGGGTACATGGAAACAAAATGGATACATTCTCCCTTTTGGGAGAAAGGCGGCATAGAAAATAAATAAATAAATAAATAAAACTGGTTTAGGAGCTTTCCTTATCACACATCCCTTCAATAGCATGACTGGGAATGTTTCTGCCATAGATGGATCTTTGCATTCTCTTCTATGTTCCTACTTAACCCGCTTTTCTGCCCTATGTACTTTTGTGTGTTTTTTGTTGCTTTTTTAATTTTTTTAAAATGCAATTAAGCAATTACAGTAATGCAATCTAGTAAAAGAAAGATGAAAGAAAAGAAAAGGTTAAAGTAAGAAAACCAGACTGCTCAGGAAAAACAAGATGGATGAGAGAGTAAGGAAGAAGAGGAGAATGGAACCACATGATTGTGCAATGTTGGAACTGCCACAGGAAAAACATATTGAACTTGAGGGCTAATGCCACATCAGTGCAATTGGGAGTTCATTGGTGGGTTCCCCTTGTCAATGAAAAGGTGTGCTCTAATTATGCTTTAGAGGCACAGCAGGAATGAGTAATGGGATAAGCATTTCCAAAGGTGCTATTTTCCAACTTTAAACATGGTTTAAAAGCCACATGTGATAATCTCCTAAATAAAGTAATTCACAACACTACCTGTTCTATCTATCTATCTATCTATCTATCTATCTATCTAGCTATTTAATCTCTATCATCTGTCTTTTCTATATATTGCTAGGAATGGTTATTCAAGTTTTTCTGGCCTTCATGGTTCTTTCCAACCCCATGTCTTTCTTTTCCTTCTCATCTCATCATTTTTTTCCAAGAGGTGTCACAATTTAATTCAGTTTACTTGAAACTCACTATGGCTAGTCAGAGAGACTCTTAACAGTTGTCAGAATAAAAGCTGGACTTGCTTAATTAATTGTTAACTAATCAATAGCCTGTCTTTTTCCAAATAAACCATTGGCAGCTAAAGCACAATGATGACAGTTCTTAAAAATCCTATTAAAGCCATACTAATTTAAAATGGTTTAAAAGCAGTTTAAAAAAATATGAAAATAAAATTGAAGAACCTTTCTGTAACAATTAGTCGATGGCTAAAGTCAGACTAAGTAAAAAGACTTTTGTATGCTGAGAGATAAGAAAACAGAAAGCAGTCTAGCTTTCTATGGGAGAGAGTTCCACAGCCTGGAAGCAGCCACCAAAATATGTTCACAACAGACATGTGTTCAGAGCATGTGTTCACAGCAATCTTTCCTGTGACCATGGTAAGATCAAGAGAAAACCTCCTGTGAAGGTGACAATGTAACACTGCCAAAATCCTTCAAAACCTTCCACTCCTTTTTAATGTGTGCCACCACTGCCAGCTCTCTTTAGATGCCAGCCCTCTGGCACCAACGATTCTTTGACAACCACATACCCACTATCTAATGTGTCCCAAACCTAAAAGACTTTTCTCAGTGTTGGAAGCATCCTTCTTTTTGCCACCCTGAAAAAAGCTGCAAAATGTGTTTCTAAAATCACTTCAGACAGCTGCTTGTTGAAACAAAGTAATAAATTAATTTACATGTCAGGCTGAATACAGTATTTCTTTTAGTGGATAGTATTCACAATGGATATACTATATACTTTATTAGTTAAACAGTTTGACAGTTTCTTTAGTTTGTCTTTGCAATTGTCTCTTTATAGCTTTATATATGTTCCCTTACAAAATCTGGGCTGATGCACATGGTCAAGAAGGGATGGCACAGAGCTGCTCCTGGGAGCAGTGTATCAGGGCTGCGGCAACCGCATGATGTGGCCTCGATCCTCCTTTTTGCCACCCTGAAAAAAGCAGCAAAATGCCGCTTCTTTTGGGGGTGGCAAAAGGCCACCCTTTCATCCACAGCGGCAGCTTTTTAGCACCCTTTTGGTGCAGCATGTGAGTACTCTGCACTAAGTAGGCATCCTGATGATGTGGGCTGTGTGAACGGATGTGCAGTGTCAGGATGGGTTTGGGGTGGAGTCGGGGTGGCCAGTGTGCGGCTGCCTCACTCCAACTTCACCCCAGGCTGGCCCTTTAGGTAGTTCTGCAAAGCCCCTAAGTTCTCACATAACCTTTATTAAATTTTTATATGGTATAACTCTTCTGATTTTGAACTTCATCTCCCAGAAGGGAATTTATATTTTCTCTTGTTCCCTTTCCATTTACATGTTTATTTTATTTTATATCTTCATGTTCTCCTATGTAAGACCCAGGACACTTTACATTAAAACAGAGCTTAAAACCATGAAGTTATAATTTTAAAGAACAATTAGACACAATTAAATAAGCCATCATTGTAAAACAAAGCTTGAGCAGTTTAAAAACAATTTATTGCGGGAAGTTCAACAGCCCCCATTAAAATATTTTTTGTGTAGCAGTCAGTCAGTGAACAGAGAAAGAGGGAAATGATTCAGTGTTGTGGTGTGCCTTCAAGACATTTCTGACTTATGGAGACCCTAAGGCAAACCTATCATGGGTTTTCTTGGCAAGATTTGTTCACAGGGAGTTTGCCCTTGCCTTTCTGTAAGGTTTAGTGTCTTCCAAATTTTGGTCCTCCTGATGTTTTGAACTTTACCTCACAGAATTCCTGACTACTGGCCAAATTGGCTAGGGCTTCTGGGAGATGAAGTTCAAAATGCCTAG
The DNA here is from genome assembly GCA_020142125.1 of Phrynosoma platyrhinos. NCBI lineage: Eukaryota > Metazoa > Chordata > Lepidosauria > Squamata > Phrynosomatidae > Phrynosoma > Phrynosoma platyrhinos. The sequence goes on along the minus strand of CM034708.1, from coordinate 42,419,049 downwards.
AGGACTAAAGTTTGTAAATCACCGGCTTAGAAAATATGACTTGTTCAAGGTCACAAAGTGTGTTTCCATGGCTAAGTGAGGATTTGAATCCTGGTTTCCAGAGTTGCAGTCCAACAGTTGGTCAAGTCACTACAAGCCCCCCACTGGCTCTCAGTCTGTGTGGAAGAGTAGAAAGCAGTCATTCTCAACTTCAGTAGTCTATCAGGGATATAAAAGTACTGGCCAGAATCTCATAAGAACTGAGTTGTCTTGTTGATTTGCTATATATGTAAGAAAGGTGTTCTTGTGGAATTATGAATTGTTTCAATAATTAGGTGATGGGGAAATGGTCTCTAATGGTAGAAGTTTGGGGGAATAAAAATGATTGTATCAAGTTTTAGGATCACTACAAATTCTGCCAATTGCGATGATGACTTGAACTTTGATGCTCATGAGTTATTGTAGAGATCAAAAAGACAGAGAAAGAGAAAGGGGGGGAATCCATCCATGACCCTTTGTTTTTCTTTCAGATACATTTGTTTTTTTTTAAAAAAATCCATTACATACACTTTGTGGAGGGAGATTGAGAAAGAGAGGTCACAGTATATTGTACTTCTATTGGAAACTTTAATGGGCTACAGAAATGGACAAAGGAGCATATAAAAGTGTAGAATGAAAGTTATTGTTCTTGATCTGAAATAAAATATTTGTACCAGGCCTGCATTTTATAGAATCTGGGAATAAATTGAACTTAAAAAGTAAAGATGTTCCCCGTTTACATCAAATTGTGTCCGACCATAGGAGGCAGTGCTCATTTCTTTTACTAAGCCAAAAATCCAGCATTGTCAGAGGCTACTCTGTGATCATGTGGCCAGCATGAATTGCACAGAACGCTGTTTATCTTCCCATCAAAGATGTATATATTTATCTATTTGCAGAAGCTGGGACTAGTGACAGAAGCTTATCCCATCATGCACTGAACTTATGAGCCTATTAAAAGTTTGTTAGCAAATAGCTAAAAAGAGTATTTTCCAATGTCCCTGCTGAGGATGTACCTGATCGAGTTGTTGCACAGGTGTCTTCTCAGCCAGCAGGTCAGGGCAGGTCAGGGCAGGATAACATTAATATAACTGAAACCATTCTTTTTAATCAAGCATTCTGGAAAAATAAGTTATGAACATATTTTGAGTATATTCCAATATTTCTAAAGCTATCTATTATATATCTACATGTATATCTAAGGGTCAAAATACCCTGATGGCACTAGAACTCTTCTCATCTTGGAAGCTAAGCTTGTTTAGTACTTAGATGAGAGTTGTTGTGTTTGTTGTATATCTCAAGTCATTTTTACTTATGGCGATCCAAAGGTGAATCTATCATAGGATTTTCTTGGCAAGTTCTCCAGAGTGTAATTACCATTGGCTGAGAGAGTATGACTTGCCCAAGGTCACCCAGTGGGTTTTTATGCTCAAGTGGGAAATCAAACCCTTAAATCCAGAGACCACCAACAAATGCCAGGCACTATAGGATATATTTCAGAGGAAGGAACTGGCAAAACCACCTCTGAGCATTCCTTGCCTAAAAAAACCCTTTGAAATCCATGGGGTCACCATAGATTGACAGGTGATTTGAAGGCACATACACATACACATACACACACACACACACACACACATCTATTTCTACAGATATATATCATATATTCATATCTTATTTAATATTTATTCATTTATTATTATCTCTTTCCCTATTGCCATTTGTCCCTGAAGATGATGATGATGATAATGATGATGATAATAATAATAATTTATTTCTTATACCCCACTTTTTGCCTAGACAATCAAAACAGCTTACAAATGTAAATACGAATTAAAAACATACATTACCATGAAACAATACGCCCCTTAAAAAACTAAATACAATAATAAAATAAACATATAAGATTAAAAAACAGCACACATTCTGGAGCACCAATAGGAGTGTATAGCGGAAGATGTATATCGGTGAGAAGCACAGGTTCATGTGGAGCAATCTATTCAGCAATCTATTCTGGGAAGGCCTGCCAGAAGAAATCCATCTTGATGCTGACATGGGGACTCAATTGAACTTGGGAACACAGATCAGATTCTCCCCTCTTCTTCAAAACAAAAGTAGCTAGTTTAGGCTGACTTTTCTAAAAGCAAAGGTAATGTAACATGCAGTTTGGACATGATAAGAAATCGGATAGGTGGGAAACAACAAACCACATTTAAGAGAAATACCTTTTAGAAACATTTTGAAATGCATTTGTCAACCTTCTCATGTTGGAGAAACTTTTCTCTTTTCTTTAAATTCATTTACCAGGCTGCTAAAGTGTTGTGTGCTACCACCTTAACCTCCAATAGCCCATCCTTGATATTATTTATCAAATTATTTCTCCCCTCCCTTATGCCATTGCCTTATCTATGCTGAGCGTCCAGCTGGCAGCAAAAAGTTGTTGAATACCAGTAGTAGTCATAGTAATGGCAAGTAGCACATGCATATTAGTGTTCTATTTTTGCTTCTTGAATGACGGATGATCATAATCCCATATACTTATCCACAATGAAGTACTATTGAAGCAGTAGGATTGCTATACATATGTCTGTTGCAATCTATGTCTCTTCAAGATACATTTCTGTATGTTGAAATTTATTTCACTAGCTATCTGAATGATAGATCTAAATCTTCAAGGTACTTAGTTTCAGAAACTAATTAAATTCTATTTATGAAAGTTAAGCAGGTTGTGAAATGGTATTTTCGATATGCATATTCCTAGTGCATTTTTTATTACTCTATAGCCTCAGTTCATGCACATTTACTTTAAAACAAACCACACTGAATGCAGTGGGATGTGTTTATGAGTAAAGGCTGTACAGTTTTCATCTTTCCATGAAAATGACAGATTATAAAATAATTAGCAGAAAGGGGGGAAAAAACCAGAAATGTAGACTGTGTAATTAATAAAATAAGATTCAGAAATGTGATCAAAGATCTCTGTTGAATGGCTTCAGAATACTTGCAGATTCATTGTCATGTGAGGTCAGTGAGTCAACTGCACTGGTTGTATTTTTAAAAGGTTGGATGGCTTTTATGATCATTGAGACCGTTTATAGCTGTGGAAGCTCAAATGCTGTTAAAAGTGGCCAGGTCTTAGGCCTGGGGCAGAATGATTTTTTTACAGCTTTGAAAATATATTATCCATGGGTAGCTGGAAACAGAATCCTTCCACATTATAAATCCAGTCAACTTTTGGTTTCCCTAACTTGCAATCTAGTATCCACAACTAACATCCTTCAAATAACAGCATTTATGCATTTCAAAGTAAGAAGTTCCAGAACTGCAGAGCAATTTTTAGCTAAACTAAAAATTATATGTGATATTAATTACCGGTATGTGCTAAATTGTCCCCCCCCCCTTTCAATAATACTGCATGTGTGTCAGGGGTCTGAGCCACATAATTTCATTGTGGAGGGCATTAGTCCTTTGTTCCTTTTTAGCCCTTTGTTTCCTTGTTTCTCACATAACTACAGTTGGCGCTCCATATCTACTGATTCTGCATCCAGAGATTCCACCAGTTATGTCTTAAAAATATTTTTAAAAATACAAAAAACAAACTTTGATTTTGCCATTGTATATAAGGGACACCATTTAGTTACATACATGTAGCTATATCTCCTGATGTTAATGCCCAAAAAAACTCACCCTGTAAGTAGTGCAGCCCTGTAAGTAGTAGTGTGATAAATTTACATGCCCCTGCTCATCTCCTACTCTCTGACAATATATAATTGATCATGGTGGGAGGATTACATTGCTTTAAAGTCAAGGTTTGTGAGGTATTTTGACTGCCATGTTCTTGGAACTGAGGATGCCTCTACGTTGCAAAATTAATGAAGTTTGATACTGCCATTGCTCAAAGATATGGAATTCTGGGATTTGTAGTTTTGTGAGATATTTAGTCTTCTCCACCAGAGAGCTTTACTGCCACAATAAACTACAAATCCCAGGATTTCATAGGACAAGATATTAGGTGCTGAAGTCCTCTGTGTCTGACCTATTGCACTGGCACAAAGGACACAAGACTCCTCTTTTTGGGTTAAAACAGGCTACAACTTTTATTTAGCAGTACAGGGTCTATTTACAAGAATGATTCTAATAATTTTTTGTCACATGTGTAAGTGAAGGTGTGACCCCCTCCATGTGGGTGGTCCTTCACCGCATGTGACAAAGTAAATAAACAAATAAAAAACCAATTTACAAACCCCTCCCCTCCGGAAATGACATCATATTACATCATATGACATCATTCAATTAGTAACATCATGCATTTAACTGCATGTGTCACTTCCTTTTAATTTAACATCCAATTTACCCCAACTAATTTACTTAACCAGATTAATTATTTTGTGGGGTGGGGGTCATTACCCACCACAAGAAGGGGCCAGCCTAGCTAGACATCCTCCCCCCCCACGCAAACTGCTTTAATAATTTGTTTGTAGAGTGCCTTAAGGTAAATCTCTGAACCTTCAGGAGAGAGGTGGACCCCATCCCCCCTGTACAGCTGCAGCCTATCCAATTTAATTTCATGTTCAATTACAAAAATGCCAAGTTTAGGCAACTGCTTAGCCACAAATGATTAATCCATCGTTGACCATTGTTAATTGCAGTGTCCTTGTGTACTCCAAGCCAGCTATGCCTTGGCAGGAGCTTGGACCAAAGGATTACAGCTCCTGGGAAATCTTTTTGAATTTCTTGCAGATCTCTCACCATCTTCTTTGCCAGCTGCAAACAAGGTACTTTAACTAAGTCATTTTCCCCCAGGTGTTTAACTAAAACCTGGGGTTGTGGGTAGGACTGAGCAAAACTGCAAAATCCAAGGAAGGAGTGCTCCCCACATCATGCCCCTTTGTCCAAACCACTTAATGGGTCCGATGTGTGACAAGCCCAATGAAAAGTTGCGCTGATGTTCAAGAATGTGGCGTTCTGCCCAGAAAACCAGACTGTGGTCCACGATCCATATCTCACCTTTAAAGAATCCAGATGAAATAGAAACAAGGCAGATTAGTGTGGCTGATCAGGAGTTACATTCACTGATGGCCTAACATATGACTTAAATGTTCTAGAATGCCACCTGCCAATTCGGCAAATATCAGCTTCACTCAAGCCGTGAGTGGCTGCAGCTGTTGCTGCTCCAATACAGAAGGAGTGCGAAGAGAAGTAGGCCTGTGGCAGCTTAGCCCCCTTTAGTGTCTCCTTCAATACTGCCCTAAATTGAAATTGAGTTAAGGGCATACCAGACAAATGTATGAAGAGATAGCCTGCCAATTTGGGCCTAATCTTCAAATAATTAGTCATTGCTAAGACTGGGCAAATTTGCCCACTAGACATGTTGGCCAAGAAAATAGACTGGCCCTTTGCTAACTGGTAAGTCTTAGAGCACCTAATACAGATCTGAATCCCCTGTTCTATTAAAACAACATCTGAAATTAAAAGTGCCCTGCCAGATTGGTTATTACGAGACCTGGGCACAATCTCACTGATTCTTAATGTTGCAAAAAAAGGCTATGGCAAATACTGCCTTAAATAAAGCCACCTCCTCAGGTGAATAACAAGCATGAGCTAACTGTTCCCATAACCTAGTCAGGACTGAGCTTGTTATGGGCCATCATGAGTCCTTTATTGCAGAGATTCTCTGGACCAACCTTCCACAGCTTGTTTAACTCTAAAGTCTGTGGTAGGATCAAAGCAACCCCTTGCCCTGGAGTGAAATGTCAGGGTGGCCAGCCTGCCCCTAATAGTAACAGGCGAGAGACCTGTCTGCCTAAGATAACTATAAAATGTAGGATCAGGTCTACCCTAATTGGCCAACTTGGAACCTCCCCAATTTCCAATAAAAATTGATTGAACAGATTCAGTGCTGTTTGGTAGGACTTGCGTTTAGATGGGGCAATGGAATTGAGGATTGCCCTGTGAATTTCTAATCTCCAAGGCTCCAAAGCCAGGCCGGTACCTCCATTCTGTGTGTCGATGCGTCGGGAGCCAGCTGCTGGAACCTGGAGAACTGAAAATGAGAAAGGGCATCCGCCAAAGGGTTAAGCATGCTAGGAACGTGCTGAGCTTGGAATAGCACATTAAAATTTAAATATTGCATGACCATCGCCCTTACCAAACACATCACTCTAGAGGACTTGGAAGACTGAGAATTAATCATATGTATGACAGTCTGATTGTCACACCAAAACCAGACGGTCTTGTTAGCAAATTGGCTTGCCCATAAGTGCACAGCCACTACGATAGGAAAAAGCTCCAGAAATGTCATGTGTCTAGTCAGACCACGCTCTGACCATGCAGAAGGCCATGCCTCTGCAGCCCACTGGCCATTCCAGTAAAGGCCAAAACCATGTGAGCCAGCAGCATCCGAATGCACTTGAAAGTCCTGTAAGGGATTGGAATTCATGAAGTGTAGCTTTTTCCTTCACCGACATCATCCCCACCTGCTGCCTCATAGCCACTAATTTGTCATTCGGCAATTGAGAAATCCCAGCTATGGTGTCAATCTTGATACCTAAAAAGGTAAGCCATGTGTCTGGTCCTTCAGTCTTTTCCTCTGCTAAGGGAACTCCCAACTCAGACATTAAGTCCTGAAAATCAGCTAAAGAATCCCAACATTGTGAGGAACTGGGGTTCCCAGCAATCAAAAAGTCATCTAAATAGTGTGTTATGGCTCTATTACCTGTCCACTTAACTGCACACCAGTGAAGAAAGGTGCTAAAAGTCTCAAAAGCTGAATAAGAAATTGAGCACCCTGTTGGTATGGCTTTGTTGAAGAAATACTTTCCCTCAAATTGGAAACCCAGTAAGTCAAAATCATCTGGGTGAACAGGAAGAAGCCTAAAGGTGGACTTAATATCGCACTTTGCTAACAGGGCTCCCTTGCCTAGATTCCTAATCATTTCAACTGCAGAGTCAAATGATGCGTACTTAACAGACATAAGCCCAGGATCAGTAGCATTATTCACTGAATCACCCTTTGGGTAAGATAAATTATGAATCAACCTGAATTTCCTGGGAGCTTTTTTAGGAACTACACCTAACAGTGATAGGCGAAGTGTGGACATGGGGAGCTTTTCCCCAATTATGTTCTGGAGCTCCCTCACAGAACAACCATTGAGCTCATAGCAATGAAACCTAGGACCTGTATAAGGGATACGAAAGCCTAGGGAAAAACCATGAAATAAAAAAGATGTAGCCTCTTTATTAGGGTATACCTTTAACCATGCCACCATTTCATCTAA
>CM034708.1:42370563-42382594 GCA_020142125.1 Phrynosoma platyrhinos | reverse complement strand
CTGCCCAGAAGACGACTCTATTAGTCGTCTGCCGAGGCAGTTAGTCTACTTCAGGTTTCAGTCTGATCTTTCATGAGCTACCAGAGCTATCCTCATGTGGACAACTTTGGACCACTCCTTTAAAATGTGGACTAAACCCAGAACATCATCACTGTCCTACAGACATAGAAGCCCTCAGCTGCTACAGCCTAGAACCCTGTTTGATGTCCCTTCAGGTCCTAAAAGGACTTTCAGGCATCCATGTTTGTGAATTAATGTTAACAAAACAAAGGATGAGTTCCTTTAAAGTGGGAGGGATGCATGAGGGTATGCACCAGAATGCACTTTCTTAAAAACAGAATCATGCTTTGGATGAACCTCTACCTTATTCTGAAAAGGAAATAAATGTTTTGTTTTGTTTGTAGTGCAGTGATAGCAACAGAGGTAGCAAGGAATGCAAACAAAATGTGAGGAAGCTTGCATGCTGCCCACAACACTCACCTTCCCTATCCAGAGGCTCAACACTAAACAACTCGTTTTGTGAGCATGTTAAAAGTGATTGATTTATATTGAAAACATATCTTAGGGCCTTTGCAGACTGCAAGAAATAGTGCAAATTGAGTCCACTTTAAGGGTTAGGGTTAGGGAATCATGAGACCTGTATTTTATTGTGGCACCAGAGCTCTCTGACAGAGAAGGCTATATGTCTCAGAAAAAAAAAATTCCCATGATTCCCTAGCACTAACCCTAACCCTTAAAGTGGACTCAATTTGCACTATTTCTGGCAGTCTGCAAAGGCCCTTAGTGAGAGAATATGGCTCTCCAGAAATGCAAAGAAGGCAAGGTGGGAATGACATCTTTTTAAAGAAAAAAAATATGCTTTCTAATAGCCCATGAGCTTCCAAATAGATAACAGCAGTTTTTTAGATGGTGGAGAAAAGGTGTGGTTTCAAAGATGTATTTTTAAAAAAAAAATACTCCCATTTTTTATTTATGTATGCACATCCTTGCATGGTGTGATGAGATTCTGGTCCAAATGTGAGAAGAAAAATGAGCCAGCATCTGATAATATTTGCATTTTAAAAAAAAAACAGCTAATGACCCCATTTTTCAGTGCCACAGATAAGCTTCAGGATGCTCTCATCCCTGTGATTCATCAACACAAGTCTGCTTTATCACACAGTTGTATTTTTAAAAAAAGATGGGGAATTTTTGGTAACTCTTCATAGCTTAGTGATTTCAAGAGATCAGCATTCATCATTGTGTATCTTGTCAGGTAAGATTTCTCTGTGAAAACCTTGGAATCAAACAGATCTTCCAACTTCATTAAAGTATTGCTACAGTAGTGAAATATTTACTGGTCATGTTTGTCTTGCTGACAATTCTGAATTGTAGGCCTTACTGTCAGTGCACACAGACAGTGACTGTAAGTGCAAACAATATAGCAACACAACTGACATTGTGTTGAAGAATAACAGAAAATCTGTCCAAGTCCTTAGATAACATTTCTTTCAAACTATGAGAGTTTTACGTTAATATTACTTTCTTTTATTTTACAAAATTAACTATTATTGAAACAGAAACATTCTTGTACTTAAAGAGGTCACAAAAAGGACAACTCATAGTATTTTTGAGCAAGCTTAAGGTTCTTTCTTTCTTTCTTTACTCCACTGAGAAAATTACTTTGTGAGATCTTTGAAAAGGTAGATTTTGACCTCACTGGCAGCAATGCACATTAGTGAAATGTTCACTTGAATTTTGCCTCTCATTAAGGTGGAAAATGTGGGACACAACTATTTGAAATTATTATTATTTAATTTTATTTTAAAATTGTTAAAGAAAACAGTAGCCTTGGCTTCTGTTCCTTCCTGTCATCCTCTCTTAATCTGTTGGTTCCTCTCTCTCTCTCTCTCTCTCTCACACACACACACACACACACCCACACACAAAACACATTTATTGCAATCTATGGTAATAATGTGGTTCAAATCAGTATTAAATGACCTGAAATTTCTCAGAAACAAATCTTGTATTTACAAACAAACTGAGGGACTAAGCAGACGGGCAGCCCTGGGCCGCCCTGGGAAGGTGTGCCACGGGACCGAGGCATCCCCATGCCTCAATCCTGTGGGGCACTGTCATCGCTCCTTTCATATGTCGCTGAAAGTGCACCGCAAAAGGTTGTGGCATACTTTCGGTGACTTTTCCGCTGCAGTGTGTCCGGATGCTGCAGCGGGAGGTCCTCCTCGGAGCGCCAGCCGTGAGGAGGGCCGGCTGCTCCGAGGACGACCTTGGGAGGGGGAGGGGGCACCGAACGTGCGGCTGCTCCTCCCCTTCCTGCGCCAAAGACGGCCCAATAAGCTGTCTGCTTAGGCCCTGAGATACACTGGAAAATTCTGCTTGAATTTTTATTAATGAAATTTGTTGTTTGCTGTTGTTATATGCCTTCAAATTGATTCTGATTTATCATAGGGTTATGTTGGCAAAATTTATCCAGAGGATATTTACTATTTCCTTCTTTTAAGCCTGAAAGAGTGTGAATTGCCCCAGGTCATCCACTAGATTTCCATGGCTAAATGTGGGTTCAAATATAGGTCTCCAAGACTCTTTGTACAACACCCCAAACATTTAACCATAATAGCTCTATTTAGTGAAACATCCTTGCCCATCAACCAACACAGTGCAGGCTTTGAGAAGACTATTTTCATTCAATATTAGATTTTTCCAAATGATTTCACACTCAGCCTTTAATTTCTAAAATGAGAGGCAGAAAGCCTCAAGTCTAAAAACACAGAAAACACTGTTGTTTCATAATGAAAGCACAAGGCTTTGTTGTGATCACTCATCATATGATGAGGGCATGCAATCTCCATGCAATCAGATGAATTATCATTGTTATTATCATTGTATATCTTCCACTGTTTAGTATTATGAAGGAAATTGCTAAATGCTGACAAAGTTTGGATCATATTGTCAATGCCTATATGGGACTCCTTTAGCCTCTGATTGAACTTTGATATCAAATTCCATTCTGAAAGAGATGTCTGGTCATGTTGCTCTGGAAAAGGTGCCCTAGTGCAATTTAGCCATGAAGCACTAAGGGCATATAGGCTGAAAGTATCCTTTGAAATTTAAATCTATTTTTTCAATTTCAGTGGTAAATATGGGCCTGGCATTTTTCAAACATTTGGAAATCAAAGGGTTTTATAATCTGCAGATGTCACCTTTTACTTTTAGGATGGCTACATATATTGTCCTCTTGCTTCCAGAGTTCTGGTCTTCCTTCATCCTGGAAAATTCCACCAAAGATTTCTAAGAACCTTGGAACATCACACTTCAGTCTCAGTTGGACATGCTTGACATGCTTTCAGATTTCAGTTGAAACCCCTCAGATTGCTAGCCACCCCCGCTTTCCAGGTAGTGATCTGAATCCAAGCCATTCTGCAACCATCCCTCAATTTAAAATCCTGCCCTCTGGACTAGTAATGTATTGTGCCATCCTTCAAATCACTATGTTGAATTGTGATGATGGATGTACAGAAAACAGTCCATGAAACCAAGTCACCAAGACCCACGCAGCTTCAGCAAGCTTCTTGTTTTAATGCAGAAATCAGCATGAGCAAAAATGAAATAATAATTACAACAATAGCATTTTCACTTTAGCCAGAATGGCTAAGCAGGAACAAAACTTTTACTGCTACATTTTGAAAAAATTAGTCAAGCTACAGCATGAGCAAAATATTATTAGTTAATCCATTCAGCTTAAAGGTTGAAAAAGAAGTGAAAAGCATTTTCAGAATCACAATCCCAGCCCACATCTCTCCACCTCTTTGGGTGTAGCCTTTACAGACTGATTGGTTGATCTTTCATGACGTGTGTTAGCCCAACCTCTAATTTTCATATTACATCATTTGACTGCCATTCCCAAAACATTCTTTGTTATTGAAAAACCCCTTGTGTAAATAAAACTCATTCTCACAGAATTTTAGCTTGTTAATTAGCTTTGTTTTGACTAACACACACCTGGGGCTGATTGTTGTGATCTGGCCTCAGAAAGCAGTTTTTCTCAGAAAGGAAAAATACAGACACACATCTTTACATTTCAACATCTTAACATTGACTATATATCCCATGTAACCTACCTTTACTTCATTAGCTCTTGTGTGAGTGTGTGCTTTTGTGTGAGTTTTAAAATCCTGTTACTGTACCAATAAAACTATAATTGGCCCTCCGTTTTCATGCCCCCCCTCCACGAAAATGGAGACTCACCAATATTCAATCCTCATGGACTTGAATAGGAATCTGCTGGAGTGCACCCCATTCAAATTAAAGGAGGTTGCCCTCCATAAATATTTGAGTCCACAGATCTCAAGTCCACGAGAATGGAGGGGCGACTGCACATTTGGACCTTGCACTCTGGAGTCTCTTGTTTGTTGGGATCGGGTATAAAAAGGTTTAAAGGTCTCCACTCTTAACATTGCCTAAGAGCCCTCTTGCTGCTCCCATTGAGCTAATTAATCTATCAAAATAAATTGTGATGTAATTTAAGTAACAGTGGTCCAAAACACACTGCAGAAATAATCCAGTCTGTGACCACTTTAACTACCTTGTCTCAATGCTAGGGAATTCAGGGAACTGTTGTTTTGTGAGCCATTTAGCCTTCTCTGTCAAAGAGCTCTGGTGCCACAATAAAGTACAATTCCCAGGATTTCTGACCACTGAGCCAGGTCAGTTATAGTGGTCTTAAACTGGATTTATTTCTGCAATGTGCTTTGGAGCAATATTACTCTTATTAAACTCTTTAATAATGTTACACACTTTTTTAAAATAATGTTCAAGCCTTGGAATGCTGGAAATGATTTAGGACTACACTTTCCTTGGAAGCCTAAATAATGCAGCTTGAGACCACTTTAACTGCCTTGGCTCAGTGCTAGGGAATCATGGGAACTGTAGTTTATTGTGGCACCAGAGCTCTCTGACAGAGAAGGTTCAATGTCCCAGAAAAAAAAATATAGTTCCCACAATTCCCTAGCACTGAACCAGGACAGTTAAAATGGCCTCAAGCTGCATTATTTCTGGCAGTCTGTAAAGCTTTCCAATGAACTGTGATTTATGTGGAGATTCAAACATACAAAGATATTCTACCATTCACTCATACACATAAGAACTCTGAAACAAAGTAGTTAGCTTGGAGAGGAAACAGAAGGATTTCTAACGGTGATAATTACCTGAAGGAGGCTGCTCCAATGATGAATGAGGATGGATAGACTCAACCTTTATGAAAAGGGAAAGGACAACAGAAAGAGATGGGACCCAAGTCAGAGTTCACTGTGGCGCAGTGTCACTATGAAATCTAACCAGACCCAATGTGCCTGAGATTTGAGAGATCATTTATACCCTTAAACCTAGCCTGAGGTGAAGAGTTGCTATTGTATATCAAAGGATTCCAGATGAATACTCTTTGAAGTAAACAATTCCCAAGGAGCAGAGATGGGATGTTAATGTTATCTCATCTTCAGCTGGACACATCCTGACTGATACTCATAAATCTCCTAGGTGTGAATATTCTGTTTTGCAGCTCCTAGACCTTGCCCTTTTGATCTGCAAATTGTTGTAGGTGCAGACATGATCTTTCAGGAACCTACGTGATGTGCTTACCTTGGGTCCATGGTGTTTCGGCCTTAACAGTATAGGGTGATGGCAGGGACCCACAAATTATTGTAACACTTCAAATATGGTTCCATTTTCAATTATTTTCTTGCAATAAGAAAACTGGTAAAATTGTTTGTTGTTAACTGCGAGAATGAATTTTATAAAGATTTACAATCCTGCAATAAGCATAATTTGGTCTGATCTGTTAAAACTGTTAGTTTTTGTCTTTTGTTTTGTTTTGTTCTGCTTCATTATGTCAAATTGTTTTGAATTGTTCAGATTGTTTCATAAAACTAAGTTATTTTTATTTCCTACATCCCACACTAAGATCACCAAATATAGGGCAGGTTATAAATATTTTACTCATCTAATCAAATAAGAAATATGCATATAGTCATACTGTTCTTGAAAAACTATGAAGTAAGAATGTACCATGAACAGTGGCATACACAGTGCAAAGAAAGCAATGAAAAAAAAAAACAGAGAACATTTTCATTTTAGATGCACATTGGAATGTCGGCCTGATTATGCTTGTGGTCTTTAAAAGCAAGGATGTTTAATTCTGTAGATATTCAAGAACATTGAGCCTTAAAGTATAAAATGTAGGTACAAGTTTTACATGGATCTACACAGAATAAATAACACAGTTGGAAGATTTTTAATAAATTACTGACAGTCTGTTTCCGAAAATCTGTGCATAATCCCTTGGGAGAAAACACGTAAATATAAGAGCAGAAGAAAAACTCTGCTGGATCTACTTATAGGCATATCTGGTTCAGCATTTTCTGCTCAGTTTCCAGATATATGCCTATAGGAAGCCTACTTGCAGGGCATTTTAGCGCACACTCATTCACATTCTCCATATGACAGAGATACTTCTGAAAATGGAAATAACAGGGATACACACACACACACATACACAAAAACTAGTAGCTATTGATAGCCTTTACTTATTATTTATTTATTTAATATGCCACCTTTTTCCTGAAGTGGAACCCAAGGAGGCTCACAGAAGGAAATAAATTAAAATTTACCCATGCAATTTTAAATAAAATTACAATTATCACAATAAAAACAACAAACAATAAAACATACAAAAGTTTAAAAATAAAAATACCCTTCAACCCTACAAAAGCCTCCCTCGTGCAATTGCATATTAAAAGCCTACTTGAACAAAAAGATTTTTGCCTGCTGAGAAAAGGAAAGAAGCAAGGAGGACAGTCTAGAATCCTGCAGAAGGGAGTTCCAGGGGATGGGAGCAGCCACTGAGAAGGCTCTCTCTTGTGTCCTCACTGACTGAGCCAGTGGTGGTAGCAGAACAAAGAGAAAGCCTTCCCTGAAAATCTTAGGGTGGATGCAGATGGGCAGCCATGGGCCGCCCTGAGAAGTGGAAGATTAGGACCAAGGCTGCCCCATGCCTCAGCCCCAATCCACCCTTTTGGCAACTAGGAAAGGAGTGCCAAAATAGCACTCTTTTCCCAAGCCATGGAAAGGGCGCCGCAAGAGCTGCCACACAACTCTTTTGCGCCTCTTCTGGCACAGCGTGTAAAAATACTGCACTGGAAGGATGTCACCAGAGCACTCGCCGTGTGCAACAGCAGGTGCTCTGATGACGTCCTTGAGAAGGGGTTGGGGTGTCCGGTGTCCAGCTGCACCTCCCCTTCCATGGCTCTGCAGACAGCACTTTGCGCCGTCTGCAGAGCCCCTTAGAGTTCTTGCAAGTTTGTATGGGGAGATATGGTCTTTCAGATAGTCTGGACCTAAACTATATACAGAAAAAAGCATAGGACCCTATTGAAATGTTGTGGTTCAAAATACAAGTGCTTGGAAGAAAATTTTCTTTAAAATTAATTGTATTTCTTCCCAACTAAATGTGTTTTCAGACTGACATTTTTGTTAGTGTGCTGCAGTTAATTTTCTTCCTTGCATCACCTTTCATCTCATGAAGAGCTATAGCTGCCAAAATTCTAATTTGAAATAGTTTTGTTTATAAATTGGTGTTCTTATTTCATTCCTCCTCTTGAAACCATTATGTCAGTACTGATGGATTCCAGGACTCTCTTATAACCTTTCTGTGATGTTCTGAAAGATAGCAAAAGGAGAGAGGAATAAGAATAGGGAAGGTTTGTATAAAGCTTTCAGCACAGTAGAGAAAAGAAAGGGGAAAAACCTCCCACAGCATACTTATTGCTTTGCAAAGAATCAAACCCCCTAAAATTATCTCTTTTTTATATATAGAAAATCCAAGCTGGTAGCCTAAGTTATGGCCTAGTAATTTTAAATAAATATTCAGGTAGATGAAGCGTTTAACTTTGAGAATGGTCTTTTGTATACTTGGTTGAAGAATTACATTTCCAAAATCTCCCTTTTCAGAGCATATAGGTTTTAAATCTTCCTATTAATCTCAATCAATTTGAATTTCTAACGAAAAGATAAACTGTAATTATAAAGTGGGTTGATGTTATTGAATCAATTCACAGGCCAATGCCTAAGGTTCCAGCTGCATTATCAAAACAGAGTGGCTGATGCTTGAATTTCTAGACACCGTGAAAAGGTATCTCAGAACGACAACAAAGGAATAGGAATGTAGAGTGTTTGCTGCAACTGAAATGAATGCAAATGACATTTCCCATTCATTTGATTTGCAGCAATCTGTCACCTTTTCATTTCACTCACAGGCAAAACCCAGGGGATAATATGGGAAATAGTGGTAAAATGGACAAAATCTGACCATTAAAATGTTTACCATTCCTGCATGGTGCCTGCAGATGTTACAAAATTGAAAGTGGAAAGGTGTTAGAATTGCTGCCGGTTTCTATTCATTTGAATGGCAGCAACCCAAAATACTGCTTTATGGTTTCATGTACAGGGTCAATCCATTATCCCTTACTCTTTCTTCTCTCTCTCTCTTTCTCGTGGTCAATCCATTATCCCTTACTTCTTCTTCTTCTCCTTCTTTCTACCTCTCTATTTCTCCATTTTTCTCTTAAAGATCAAACAGCATTATTGTTAGGATTATATCCCTGTGGCATGTTGAAGAATGTGTAACAAATTAAGTTTGAATATTGAATTTCTTTCAGAAGAAAGCTATTTTAGAAATAGTTTAGGAGGCATCAAATTTGAATGTGAAAGTACTGAAGGACCTTCTGGGTTTCCAAAAACAAAGATTTCCCCAAAATCAGGTGGGATGATTTTCTAAACTACATGATTAAGATGTCAAATTGCTTTCCTTTAGAATAATAAGCTTTTATATCTACCCTAAAGGCACCAGATCCTTTTTGATCTTGGAAGCTAAGCAAGGCCAGTTATGGTTATTACTTGAATGAGAGACTACCAATGAATACCAAGTGTTGCAGGCTATATGTCAGGGGAAGGAACTGACAAAACCTCCTCTTAATATTACTTGCCTAAGAAATACATGGGATTGCCAGAGAGAGAGATTGTCTAAGCAGACTGCCAGAAATAGCGCACATTAAATCGAGGCACTGCCCTGGCTCAGTGCTAGGGAATCATGGGAACTGTAATTTATTGTGGCACCAGAGCTCTCTGACAGAGAAGGCTCAATGTCTCAGAAAAAAATACAATTCCCATGACTTCCTAGCACTGAGCCAGGGCAGTGCCTCAATTTAATGTGCACTATTTCGAGATCTACAAATATGAATTATCTGAATATAAATTGGGGAATTGCATTCATAAAGGATTTTCTTTCAGTGAGTCTGTGTGGTATAGTAGTTTATTGTGGCACCAGAGCTCTCTGACAGAGAAGGCTCAATGCCTCAGAAAAAAACAGTTCCCATGATTCCCTAGCACTGAGCCAAGACAATTAAAGTGGTCTCAAGCTGCACTATTTCTGGCAGTCTGTAAAGGCTCATAGTTAAGCCAGGATTATCTGATCACTATAGGTAAGATGAAGCAAAAAATCCCATTGATGTTACATCCCCCTTAGACAAATTACCAAACAAAACCTACATGATTGTTCTGAAGATTAATGCAGGAGGAAGCAGGGAAAGTACTGTTTGCACTGCCTTGAACTCTTTGGAGGAAAAGTAATGCATACAGACAATTGCTAAGATCCTGGAGGACATGGGATATCAAAATAGGTCTGCAATACAGTACATAATTCCTCTCAACATCCTCCATATTCACTGTTCAGATGCTGAAGCCACCAGCTATGGCCATTCTATACAGCTGGTGGAGAGTGGAGAGAAGGATTGGAAAAACAGCTGATTGTGTTCTTATTGGCAGACTGATTAATAATTAACACTATCTGTTGAGACCCATTGGGATCATTTGGAAATCTCTGCAGATGATGTAATCCTCCTGTGTCTGATTGTGAGAATGTTGCTGGATGTTTCTCTGGAAACGTTGCTGGATGTTTCTCCTCCACCATCCCAGCCATAGATTAGCCAGTGAGACTCCAGTGGTGGGAGGGCTTTGGTCATTGTAGAAGATAGAAGAGAATACCAACCTGAACAACATCAGCAAGACATATGCAGGTGAGAGGTAGATTTATGTATGTCACTCACATAATACCAAACAATGTAAAACTGATTTTAAAAATTGTATTAATGGTGAAGAAAGTAATGCACAGCACTCAGTCCAGTGATTACACTAGGGAAGAAGAATTCAGTCTATCTCCTGAATAGGGTGGGGTTCATCTGGTCCATGGAATTTTTCCCCAAGTTACAATCCCTCTTTGAGACCCAGAGAAAGGCAGACTTCTCTTGGTGCAGCGTTTAGACATGCTGTGCCAAAGGAGTGCAGAAAAGCTGCCATCATGGCAGCAAGGGCACCTTTTTACCACTCCTAAAAGGAGTAGCATTTGTCAGCTCTTTTTGGAGGAACAAAGTGCCAGATCAGGGGTGTAGAGTGTCTTTGCTACAGCCCTGATCCGGTCCTCTCCGGGGAAGCACGGAGGTGCCCTTCAGGGGCTGTCTGTAGAGCCCCATAGATAGGGACGGTCATTTTAATTTTAATTTTTTTTGGAAACACACAGTAATTCCATAAGATTGATATTACTATATATACTTGTGTGCAAGTTGACCTCATGTATAAGTCTAGGTAAGACTTCAAGGTCAAAATCATGGATTTTTATATGACCTGTGGTTAAGTTGAGCGTAAAATTCAGGGGGCTATAATGAAGGATGGAAAGAGGGAAACACCACTTCCATCCATCCTTCCTCCTTCTCTGGACCTCTTCCAACCACCTAACATGCTGGAGGAGAGGTTTTAACAATGTTTTGAGAAGGGAAGCAAGTGGTGTTCAATGAAGTGTTTTTCCATGTGAAGAGAAGGCTTGCAAATTGGACTGGGGAGGGAAGGAAGTGGTGTTCAATGTGATATTTCATCTATGGAAATAGAAGGCTTGCAAATTGGATTTGCAACCTCTTTCACACTTACACAGAAAAATACTTCTGAATCCTTCTTATATTCTTTTTGTGCAATTCCACTTACAATGGACATCAGATCTTTATGTGGCAGGTGTCATCAAAAACAAAGATTTAATAGTCAAATGAATAAACATGATGCTTTTTTAGTAGAGTACTATTGCTCTATCCTGCTGTGTGCTTTCCAGAGGCACTTGGCTAGACTCACTTGGTTCTGATCCAGCACAGCTCTTCTTATGTTCCTATGAAAAAGAATGGAAATATCAAATACACATTGAACTTTTGGGTTTATCACAGCTGTTCCAATTAAAAAGGACACTGATGTGTGGTGAAGTTATCATTTGGCAGGATGACTCTAAGGCTAACTTGACAATACCTGTTGTTATATGTCTTCAAGATGGCTCTAATTGACTGGTTTATGTTTGTTTTGTGTTGATTTTGTTGTTTTTGCAACATTTATTCAGATGAGGTTTCCATTGTCTTCCTCTAAAGCTGAGAGAGTGAGACCTGCTCAAGATTACCCAATGAGGATTTTTTTTTTTTTGTATTTGTTTTTTAATTTGTGAAGTTGTAGGCTTTCATGACCGGCATCCATAGTTTTTTTGTGGGTTTTTTTGGGCTGTGTGACCATGTTCTAAAAGAGTTTCTTTCTGACGTTTCGCCAGCATCTGTGGCTAGCATCTTCAGAGAAAACTTAAATGGAAAAGTATGGGTGTATATATACTGTGAGACCCTGGGTAGGGAGGAGTGGTTCCCAGGTGAACTGTGTGTTGTTCTGTGTTGAATAGGTATTGTTCTGTGTTAATGGCATAGCTTCAGGATATGCAATCAAGGATATTGTCTGCTATTCCCATGTAAACTGTGTATTGTTTTGTGTTGAATAGGTGTTGCTCTGTTGTTAACGGCATGGCTTCCAGGTGAGGATATGCAATCAAGGAGATTGTCTGCTGGGAAATCCCCTGACACTGGTTGGTTTTCCATTTGCATTTGCTGAGTGCTGATTTTCTTATTTT
>CM034708.1:42343136-42365407 GCA_020142125.1 Phrynosoma platyrhinos | reverse complement strand
TACCTTACATTTCTCCGCATTGAATTTCATTTTGTTAGCTTCGGCCCATCTTTATCAATAACTTGGATGATGGGATACAGGACATGCCTATCAAATTTGCAGATTACATCAAATTAGGGAAGGCAGCTACTATTCCAGAGGAAAGGATCAGAATTCAAAATGACCATAACAAATTAGAAAGCTTGGCCAAAACTAACAAAATGAATTTCAATAGGGACAAAGGTAAGGTATTATATTTAGGCAGGGAAAAAATGAAATGAAAGAGATTCCACCTAAACATTAGGAAGAACTTCCAAACATAAGAGCTGTTCAGCAATGGAATACACTCTCTCAGAGTGTAGTGGAGTCTCCTTCTTTGGAGGATTTTAAACAGGGGCTGGCTCACCATCTATTGAGAGTGTTTTGACTGTATATGACTGCATAGCAGAGTGTTAGAGGGGATGGCCCTTGTGGTATCTTCCAACTATATGATTCGGTTATCTCCCTCTCTCTCTTTCTTCTCAACACACACACACACACACACACACACACACACCAATTTGAGAAAAAGGGGGTATATAAAATAAAAAAATAACAAAGATTAGATTGTCCACCTTTGACTGAACTGGCTATTGTTTGATGTTCTTTACTTGTAAAGTGCCATGTACACATATGGCACTATGTAAACAAATTATGACGATGAGAAGGATGGGGATGATAGAACTATCTAAATAGGTTCCTTGATGTACAAATGGATAATAGTCTAGTAGAGCAATGAAGGTCCAAGGAGTTATAGGTGATGGGCAAAGATTACTTCCTCCCTATTTCAATCCAACTAGACAAAGAGAGGGTGGGATAGCATGTGGAAGGAAGGAAATGTTCCAATTAGGTCAGAAAGAGAGACAGAACAAGAACTGTCCTTCACCTCCTATCGAATTTCTATTATTCCACAGTCTTGCTTGTCCTGGGATCAAAGTGGAAGCTGAAGAGGTAGCCGATCACTAGAGAGATAATTATATAGTGAAAGACAGGTTAATCTCACACACACCACAATTACTTACAATTAAGATATATTTACAATTAAGAGTCCTGGTGGCACAGTGGTTAAATGCCTGTATTGCAGCCACTCACTCACAAACCACAAGGTTGTGAATTCAATATCAGCCAGGTGTCCCCCATCCTATATCTATACATTTCATTGTTTCTGCCTTTTTTCATTTTTTTAAAGTTAAAAATCCTGTAGATTTGTAATCCCAGAAGAATAAAGCCATCATGTTTTATATTTCTAAATTTCTTGTGCTGAAATTTCCAGTGGTTCTATAAGTCAGAAATGACTCAAAGGCACACAACAAAATGAAATTTGAAATTAATTTGTATAATGCAAATAGAAAGATATTAAATAATATCCAACTATTATTCTTTCCAGTGTGTACTCAAACTTTTTTCCATGTACACATATCTCTCTCATGCAATGACAGGAAGAGAGATAGTGAAATGATAGCCTTTAGCAATTTTCTCCAGACTAACCCCATGCACTTTGGATGTATTATTCCAGAATAAATTGTTTTACTTAACATTATTTGCATTTTTAGTGTGACTTAAATCATATGTACAATGTTTGGCCCTTCATGTTACATAGAGACTGTAGGGTTGATCAAACTGCTTACCTTGGCAGGAAGTCCTTCTTCATAGGAGGTAATGAAAGTGACCAGGAGCATAACATTACATTTTACCAAAAATAAAGGGATCTTTTTGTCCTGGTAGGAATGGCACTTGAGATTTGCCATTACCCAGCAGAATGAAGACAAGATAATAATGGACTGGGCTGTAACCAAAATGCAATTCATTTGCTTGGTTGATTTGCAAGGCTGTAATTTTAATTATTTTGGACCTGATGTTATATTAGACATGATGCTTCAAATATTTTCTGACTGCTGAGTGGGATTAGAAGAGTTTTTGCAAAAAAAGATCCCAACAATTTACACATTTTAGAAGACTTGTGCATATATTTTATTAAGTTTGCTTGGCACAAACAAGCCAGTTAAAGATGTGTCAAATTGCACTATTTCTACAATGTAAATGCACTCATAGATTGGGTAAATGGAGAGCAAATTTTCCATTTCTTCTTCTACCACTAGTCTCCAGAACCATTTAATCCTTTTACACTGTCAGCGACTCCTCTGAACAAAGTGTGATATGAGAGTCAAAGGGAAGGTGAGAAGCATTGTAAATTAGGAATCTGTCAAGCTGAACAATTATAGCACAATGTTTCTAGTTTAATTACCATGGCTGTATCCTGTATAATTCTGGAGTTTGTAGTTTGGTGAGGTATTAAAGGTCTCTAGAAAAGAACTGTAAATACCCTACTTTAATCACAGGACCCCATAGGATGTAACCATGGCAACTGAAGTGGAATCAGTGCTATAACTGTCAGCCTCGGCAGACGACGAATAAAGTCGTCTTGGAGGCAGGGAAGAGGAGCTCCAGGGGCAACCTCCATACAGCCGGCACTCCAGGGGCAACCTCCTGCCGCAGCGTCCTCACACGCTGAGGCAGAAAAGTCAGGGAAAGTGTGCCCTACGCGTTTAGGGCACACTTTCCCTGACTTCTGAAAGGAGCGCCAATTTGGCGCTCCTTTCAGGGACTCCGCCAGTGTGCCGCCGTGCGAGTGCCTCAGTCCAGCAGCACACCGTCCCAGGGCGTCCCCAACGCCCTGGTCTGCATCCCCCCTGTGTTGAGTGAAAGGACCCTAGTTTAGGTACTTTGCCTTCATAGTATCCTTAAAGGTATAGAAACAATAAATGCATAAGAAATACCTCTTGCACAGAGCTCAGTTCTATTGTTTACATAATCCCATCATGTAGAAGGATCCTAGGATTATCTAAACTAAGCTAGGTTATCATTATTTTCTTGATTAACTACTAATCCTAGTGAGATCAATGGAAAAATGCAATCTATAGTTTAATAATATGAGAAAATAGCATGAAATTCAAAATCCTTACAAATGAAAATAATAAATAACTTTGATTGAATAAAGTATTTGAACATGCAAAAACAATGCCCTCCATAAATAGTTTAGAACCTTCATTTGATTAAGAAATAGCTTGAAAAAAGATTTAAAAATAGCTGTGTTTTAGAAAATCTTATATGCATATATTTTAAAAATGTATTACGTTTATACAGCATATAACATTTGAGACAAGCTTTGTAGTTACATTGTATATATGCATTTGGTCAGCTGAAAATAATTGTTTATGTACATGCCTCCCTCTGTGTGTGTAGCAGCTAGGTCCAGAGCCCATTTGTGTATTTAGACCTACTGCAAATGAAGGGACTTAATCATACATATACAAATGGAATTCATTCTTGTACATATAGATCCAATTACCTATTATGTGTGTATAGCTTGCACTCTATTCCACGGTTTTCAAATTCTTTCCTATTGTAGGGGAAATATGTTGGAGAAAAATAAGGGAACTAGTGGAAAGAGCATTAAAATAAATTAAATAGATGAAGGTTCATTTACAGCTGTCAATTAAACAGCTGAAGGCACTGGTTTAGGGAAACAGACAAATCACCAGCACCATCATCCTGTTTATTTTTATCCCTCTTTTCACCCAAAATTGAGATTCAAAGCTGCTCACAATTTAAAAGAACAATACAGATAAAACCATAACCTTAAAAAAACTCTATTTACAGTATTAAAGCAATTCACACTTCAGTAAAAGAATAAATATAATTTACATGGTCAAAAAACTCTTAAAAACAGGTTGGTTAAAACAATACAGCACCCCAGCCTATTCCTTAAAAACTTATTTATTTATTTTAAAAATCCATTACAGCAACCCTACAATGAGGGAACCTGCAGCTCCTGCAGTTGTACAGAAGAGAGCAGGGGAAAAATTGTGTAACCCTAACCCTAACCCAAGACTTGCTGAAATCCTCTCTTCTGCACATATAATCCCCTATAGTAGAGATTAGTATTACAAACTACATAAATCATAAAGTTATGCTACAGTGTTATACCCGCTTAAATAAGGCCAAGCCTTACTTGGAAGGGGCTTGGAATATTACTTTTAGAAATTAATTACAGTTAGAGTGCTAGATCTGACTGCTAGTCCTAACTTAGGAGAGCCATAGGAACAATGGAAGTATATTAACACTTATATAAATTCCATTGATTCAGGAATAAACTAGTTGGGACCAAAAGTTGATTTATGCATGGGCCAAATAAAGTGGTTTTCAGCCACTTTGGGGTCATGGCCTTTAGATGATGCAAGCCCCCAAAGTGCTCTGAGACCATGCTAAGGTAGCAAGAGGCAGACCTTTTAGGAGCAAATTAAGTCCACTCCTGCTGGCAGCTGTTACGGACTGAGGCGACAGCCCATTTTGGAAGTGGGCTATATGGTTGCTGTGGTCCCAATGTAATCAGTACCAGAATGGACAGAGGCTGTTCCTTCCAGGCTGTCCTTAGCCATAGTTCCAGTCCCTCTCCCTCATATAACTAGTTGTTGTTAATATTTTTAAAGACAGCACTTTTCTTTCCTGTTTCTTGAAAATAATTAGGTGGAATCAGATGATACAGTTTGGAACTTACTGTCAAGAAGTTTCTCCTAATGTTGTAGCTTGCATCCATTGGACTATCATATCACCCCTTAACCATCTCTTCTTCAGGCTAAACACACCCAGCTCCTTAAGTCTTTCTTCATAAGGCATGGTTTCCAGACCCTTAACCATTTTGGTTGCCTTCCTCTGGACACGCTCCAATTTGTCAACATCCCTTTTGAATTGTGGTGCCCAGAACTGGACAAAGTATTCCAGGTGAGGCCTGACCGAAACAGAATAGAGTGGCACTTACTGTTATGAGCACTGGAAATCTTCCCATTTTGTGGTGAGGGCTACCCCTCTATGATCCTAAATGTACCCTCCATGAGCTCCCTGATGTCTGGTCACATAGATATGTGCTGCCATGAGCTTAAGGCTAGAGCCTACAGAGGCAGTTTGGGTGTTGCAATTAAAGGGAATTCCCACTTCACATTCCAGGAAGGCTGGGTGATTTACAGCCAAGATGTTTTGCATCCCTGCTGGAGAATGCGAATTTACAACCACACACCCTCTTCACAGACCTCTATCTCAGTGATATTTTTCCATGCAGATTCAGCCCTTTGATGCAAGACACATGGTCTTTACCTGAAGATAGGTTTTGCCTTACAAAACATCCCCAAATTTCTTTGTTCCTTGTGCTAGTATGGAGTGCAGGGAGACCCCATGTCTCTCTGACTCTACTAGTTTCGACTCATGCTGCCTTCCTAGCACGCCGAGCAGCTGAGTCCCAATTCCAGCCATGAGACCACATCTTTAAGGATCAACAACTCTGATGGTAATTATCCCTTGAGTGAATTTCCCACCCCAAATCACCCCTTATTTTCCATTTTCAAATGTGTGTGTGTGTGTGTAAAAACGTGTGCATTGGTGTATTATTTCCCCTAATAAAATGCAATTCATATAGATAATTCTGTTTCTGTAATCCTTGTCTCTATATCTTGGTATAAAGGTGGTAAACAATTCCAAAGGGGTGTTTGTAGCTCAGCCCATTAATTTAATTGAGCTAACTAAAAAATCCCCTTGAGAGCTTCATAGCTACATTACTTCCCTTGATCAAGATACTATACTTCTATTGATGCACTCTAAGATTGCATTGGCCTTTTTAGCTGCCACATCACACTTGGCTCATGTTCAACTTGGGGTGTACTAGGACTCCTAGATCCCTTTCTCATGTAGTCTCATTAAGCCAGGTGACCCCCATTCTATATCTATACATTTCATTTTTCCACCTTAAGTGCAGTACCTTACATTTCTCCCTGTTGATACTCATTTTGTTAGTTCTGGCCTGGTTTCTAATCTATTAACGTCATTTTTAATTTTGATCCTGTTCTCTGGGGTATTAGCTACTCCTCCTAATTTGGTGTCATCTGCAAATTTGATAAGCATGCCCTCTATTCTTTCATTCAAATCATTGGTAAAGATGGTGACATAATTAAAATAAGAAAAATGAGGAGACCATAAGGTGATAGTAGAGGGAGGGAAGGGGGAGCGGAAGAGGAAGACCATTGAAATAATACGAAGCCAGAGATCTATATAATTATGAAGTTTTGCAAATCTCATGAAATCTGGTCCTGTTTCCTTCCACTGGTGATCTTGGCTTAGCTCATTTCTGGTTCTCGCTCTGCCTACTACTGGCAATTGATATTCACAGACTACTCAAAATTAAGACCTCAGTGGTAAGATAGGCTCCAACCACAAGCCTATGTTGAGTGGTAGCAACTCTAGAGTTTCTAGCTGAAGACTTTCCAAGCTCTATCTCAGGACTGAATATGGGCTTTTTGTAGGCAGATCATGCACATTCCACTCCTACAAGAAAGTAATAATATACACTACACCAATAATGTATAAGTTGCTTATACACAGGGTTTTAAAAAATATTCTCTTAGTTCAGTTTTCAGTCATAAAAATGATTGATAGAATCAGTTTTAGGTATTTTTTAACTACTGTCTAATTGTTCTGGACTGCAGCCTAAAATCAAGTATTTTAGACTAAGGGGAAAATATATTTCTAAGCTATTTGCTGTAGCTTAATTAGCCCTCACTTAACATATTGCCAGATATTTAGTGTTAAGGGATAGCCCAGAATCCAAAAGAATGTGAAATTAGATGAGGAGATACTGGCACTGCATATTTGCCAAAAAGGTTTTAAAATAAAAATGGGGTGAAGGGTACGTTTGCTGGATGAAATGAGATGCTCCAGTAGTTAATAGCACTAAGTTGTTGGCAAATGTTATAACAAGTGCAAGCTGCAGCCAGATCTGGAAAATAAAGCAATGAGATACTGCATTGGGTAAGCTAGGGTCACAACTATGAAGAATATGCTTACAAAGGAGAACTGCACTCAGCCTAGTCCAGTAAAACTTAATGCAGAAGCCATCTAGTGACTGATTGATAATTCAGAGCACACCTAACTACATCTTGCAGTGGGAGGTAATTGTTTCCTATCTACCCTTGGCAAAAGATATTCAGATATTGATGGATACCTTTCCAAGTCATTATCCCACTCCCACTCAGTGTTCCATAATTCTAGATGAATGTTGTCTTGTAATTAATTCAGGAGATCTTGCCAGTGTGTGGATCCTCATTTCTGGAGAACCTCCTAGACTATACATTTATGACCTAGATTGGCGTGATTTACCTGTAACTGTCTCATTCTACTAGAGGCTGACTTCCCTGGTACTTGCTACCTCCAGACACAGGAAACCACTGTTGGTGCCAATCAGACTTCTAGAGAAGTATACCACAATCAAGTTGTCACAGAAAAAAGGTCCTCCCCCATGTGTTCAGACAGTATACTGCTTCTATTTGTGGAATATATAATTACAAATATAATAATTGGAGTTATAATTAATGCAAGTTGTGTAGTGATCTGGGTAAAAATCTGCAAAATTTAATCCCTGGAAAAAGTAAATAATGGTTTAAAAAGATATATAAGGTCTAAAGTATAAAACACAAATCTTTCTGTGTTGTAGAATATGTGTGTGTTACCAAGAACCTAGAGACTGCTTAGTTCCAAGCAGAACAGTAATGCAAGTATAAACAAGATATTAAAGTATAAACAATGTGACTAGATTGATAATAAACTAAAAGCAGGTTCTACAGTAACAGCAGATGCAGTCAGATGGCTGATGGAATCTGATGGAAGGTAGTCAGAAGCCAAGATCTTATGGTACCTGATGTTATGTAACCTCTAGGGGAAGAGAATTATTGTTTACATAAATGGAGTATAGTGAGCAGTCTCTTGTTTTCACTAGACTGGATAGATCAACAGATAGGATAGGAAATGTATAAAACACAGAAGAGAGAGAAGTGACCGAAATCTACCTGCAACATATGAAGAACACTGTTGATAACAACTGTGTTGCTCCTAGCTGATAACCGAGACATGTTGATGGACATAAAGAGTAGTGGTAAGAGGGATAATATTTTCTCTCAAACAGGCTATGCTAAATGATATGTATTTCTCATTATGATAGTAATAGAGGCTGCTAGATAAAGCAGTCTGCAAGCATGTTAACCTCTTGGACACATGCATGATGAGATGTACAAATAAATGTTTAACCCTTATAAAAGCATAATACCTGACTTGCCATATGATGTAATGTAAAGAATGTATAATGCCTTATATGCAACATGATATAAAGAAAGCAATGTGCTCAGACATTGGCAAGTCATTGTTTTTCCCCAAATTCAAGTGTATACAATGACATCACTAGGAGGGTACAGGGGATACAGACTGCACTGGGTGACACCGGAAAAAGGACGGGTATCCCAACAGGCTGGGTATTCATTTTGCTGACCTACAAAAGGATGGAAGGCTGAATCAACCTGGAACCCTGCCGGATCAAACTCAGAACATTGTGGCTGCAGTACCAGCATTTAACCACTGTTCCACCAAGGCTCCTGGTAGGCCAAATAGCCTAAAAGATTGACAGAGAGCCTACTTATTCTTCCATATGATCATCTTGACATTCCAGTGCTTTAGGAATGCTTAAATAGAATGTTGATTTTAACTCTGCCTGTCTGAATTTCCCACTTGGCCATGAAAACCCACTGGATGACCTTGGGCAAGTCACACTCTCTCAGCCTCAGAGGAAGGCAATGACAAACCCCCTCTGAGTAAATCTTGGATTACTATAAGTTGGAAATAACTTGAAGGAACACAGTAACAATGAATCTGGATTTTACAAAATTGTATGACCAGACCAAACTGGATTACAAGTTGGACACCTAGGCGGCCAGAAGGTTATAAAAGGACCCCCAATAGAAACAGATTAGCTCACAAACAGTAAAGAACCTTCAGTGCTTTAGTCTAAAGATATAGGGGTAAGGAGCCACACCTGTTTCATAATATTTTTGCCACAACATATTTGAATCACTCTTTCCTGTCCACTGAGTAAAATAGACTACATGAGTTATGTTGCAGATCAGCTTCATATTAAAACTGGGTATCTTACTGAAAATATATTTTCTACACAAAAATAAATTAAGAAGAAAATCTAAAGTTGAAAATAGTGCAGAAAGTGTAAATAAAATTGTATGTCAGTTGGAGGAGGAAAATAAGAAAGGAGAAAGAAGGAAAGGAGGTAGGAAAGAAAGAAGAAAGTGAAGATTTTTAAAGGGTCAGAAAAGGAAAACTAGATAAAGAAAAGGGGAGGGAGGAAGAGAGACTTGGGTGAAAAATTAGAATGTATTTTAACAGACAGTAAAAATACAAAAACTTGGGTTGATACATGATATTCTACAGCATGTTAAGTAAAGAGTTCAACCAATTGATTGTTTTTGAATATGTTCTCAATTGCTGAGATAGTGAAAATAGATTTCAAGGAATTATAGTTTTCCTTTTGAAATAATTAAAAGTGCAAGTAGGCCACAGTTTTAATTTTATCCTGCTGATGGTTGGTTTCAGTGTTCTAATTGTAATAATTATTGCATTAAGGGGATCTAATGTTAACACTTCAATTTATGCATTATGCATTATGATTTTATAATTACACAAAGAATTATATTTAATAAAGTGTCTCTTGCAGACATCACAACCATATCTGTCCTTTTTAAATTTGTCTTACCTATGAAAAAGGTGGCATCTGTCAGTGGAGTTGGCAATCAAGCTGACTGATTAAAATGCTCTACTCAGATAGATTCGTATATCAGCTGATAAGCAGTGCTAGAGCATTGTGGCTGGGTATTGTCCACTATCTATACTGTATTATCAGACAAGAGAGACTTAAATCACCAAAGAATGCTGTTAAGTAGGCAGTGGAGGCTGGTGGCTTCAAGGTGAATGGAATGATCAATCAGTGCCAGGCCTATTTGAAACATTCAAGGAGCTATCCAAGGTCTTTTGGAGAACAGTATTCAAGATCTTGGACAGCTCATTCAAAGTTCAATCTAAAATCTTAGGAAGCTGATATGGAAGCCACTAGGCTTGACATAAGTTGAACTATCTGGCTCAAGGTCACCCAAAGACTTTCATGCTTGTGCAGGGATTTGAACTTTGATCTCCTTGAAACACTGCACTATACTGGTTTCTGGTTCTTGAGCCTCAAAGGAAAGAAACAACATTCTGATCCTTTCTATTCCCAAGGAAGCTCTTCACCAGTTTTGTTTCATGCACAAACACAAGAGGTAGAGGTGTCCCTCAGAATAGATACTTTGGTCTAATTCTACATTTGTTCTTTGGAAAAAGGAAAGGGTCTGAATACAAATGGTGGTGAAAGAAGGTCTTTTCTGTGAGTTCTCTATAAAGACTATTATGTACAAGGTGTGCTCTTTGTAGAAATAGAAGAGGTTTTCACTGTAGATTAAATTGAGCAATAAATACATCATTTCCTGATTAATCACCACATAACTCATTCAGATAATTTGGGGGTCCATTTTCTTCCTAGTTCCCCACTGGATGACAGCATTGACACACTGCCAGAGATTCAGAAAATATGCTATGTCACATCTAGTTTCTGTTTTGGCTGGCTTTCAGCTGTGTTTTTGGCATGGGGGTGCTTTGAATGGTTGGGGGGAGCATATTATTGTGATTTCAGGATTTTAAAAGACATTTTGTGGGATCTGGTGGTGAAAAATTACTTGTAAAGTAAATCTTTTAGAGGTGTATAGTAGTTTTGGGCTGTTCTGCACAGGTTATGGGTCCACAAAAATAGTTAGGGACACATGTGGCCCTTGCTACCTGTTTCCTTTTCTGTTTCATTTTATTTCATTTTTCATTATTTTCTTCTTTCTTACTTACTGATTATGTCATGCATCCCACTTTGGTTCCCAGTTTACACAATCTCCTGTAATGCACATTTAGCAAAATCTTATACAATATTTTCAGCCTATCTTGCATACCTCTAATTCCTATCTTATAATTTCCTCCTTTTAATGAGTATGAATATTTAAATGCTATGAGCTTCCCTTAGACATAAATCTGAATAAATTCAATTACCTTTTAGAGAAATAGTTTATTGCTTTGAGGTTAACTGTGTAAGAAACATATTGTCAAATTAAAGGCCTTTTGAATTCCAGCTGGCTGATCTGTATGTATTTTTATTGTGTAAAACATCTGTGGTACCTCATCTAGCCTAGAAGCTCAGGATCCTTAGCAACATATATTAACACTCACCAGGTTATACCTCTGAAAAGCCAGCTCTATAAGCAACATTGAGATATGGCTCTTTACCGATTATATATAAATTAAAAACCATGATCCAAAGATTTTTCATTTGAAGTTGTATTAAATCCTTGTCTATGGGCTTACCTTTGATTATGCAGTTTAAAAGTTAACAAGGCCTATTCAAAAACGTTTTAAAATATTTTTTTTTAATAAATACTGGGTCATACTTTTGTTTGCTTATTTTGTTTCCACACCACAGAAGAGGCACAAAAATCATGTTTTCACAAATATGATTCCAAGTGGTGTTTTTCAGAGAATTATGCTTTGGAGAAAATTGCATGGAGGAAAAATCAGGTGGATTTCACTTAGATTGCATTCTTTTCTGCTCAACCAAAATGTTAACAGTTACAATGCAGCAATTCCTTTAAAATTCTAGAATTTTAAAACACAAGGAATTATCCTTGACATCGGCAATCAATATCTGCTTGAATTGAAGGCAAAACAAGTAAGAAAGGGCCCTCTCATCCCTATCTGTTCTTCATCTCTTATGTTTTTGTCTACAGCCATCAGGTAGAAGATTATATTTCTCTTGTCATCTCCCCCAAAGCAGACCAACACTCTCTAGGTCTAAGGCATGTAGATAATGCAGGGGAGCTATCAGAAGTATAGGGGTAAGAAAAGAGAGAAAAAGAAAGGTCCCCTAAAGAAACCAAAACCATGTATAAAAATATTTACTGGGGGGAAAAACCAGAGAAACATGTTTTAAAATCTGAATGAACAACACACATTTTGAGGGTGGGAGGCAGACTTTCCCTTGTTCAAGCATAAAAGCATTTTTGCTCTCTCTCTCTCTTACTTGGGATAAAGGAAGATAATTGATTGATTTACCATCATGTGGGAAAACTGACCAATCAGACTGTTGCTCCTCACTTAGCCCTAACTTTTGGGCCAGTTCATGCTTGGTGGCAACCTACTCTCTCACCCATTCACTTCAGAGTTAACACAGACTTGTATTGTTGGGCTATTCATAATCTCAGTATTGGTTGCATACTTCATGTGATGGCCTGAGGGGGAAATTCATTTTCATGCTTTGGCTAACTGGACATATGATGTACAATTTGTCTTTTAACTGATCCTGATTCAGCCACTTAGCAATTATTGAATTTGATCTGACTGTTTTATTTCATTTAGATTTTTTATACCCCATCTTCAACTACCAGGACTGTCAGAGTGTCTTACAAATTTTTAATTTGACTGTTTTGGCAAGATCTAATTCTAATCTGTTGGTCATCTGACACTTCTGGCAACAATGTGAGATAGGGACACCTCTGACCTAATGGGGTAATACCTGAGTGGCTACACTTCATGGATTTTTATATAAAAGAGCATTAATTCATATCCATCCACCATATGGCTAAAGGGTTGAACCATTTTTTGTCACATTCCCAGATTGTATTTCAATAGCTTGAGATTTGCAGAGAGAATGGGTACTCTTATTTGAAGTTAGGAAGCAGATATTACTGGGAGATCTGGAACAAGATGTGAAGTCCCTTCTGGCTATCTTAGTGGGGGATATGGGTTCAGCGGATGCTTACCCCTTATCCATGGCAGGTAGTGGAAGGAGACAGTAGGAGTTGGGTGAACAGCTATGACACCCATTTGGTGAAGGAGAGGTCTCTGGAACTGCCCCTTCAAGTAGTGAGATAGAGAAGGAGGGAGGCTCCCTTGTAACTTGCCTGAGGGTTTCACCCTCACTAGAAGTCATGTGACTTGGGAGCTGGATCTTTGGGTTGGCCTCCCAGATGATCCACTAGGGAGCAACCAGCTTTTTGATTTCATCCAGATGGAGCTGGGGAGGATGTCTGGGAGAGATCATTTGTCCCAGCTACTCCCACACTAGTTCACACTTTTGCACATCTCAGAGAATAAAATTTAAATAGGTAATAGTTAAATAAAGTAGCCCATATTTTAACCCATGCCTGTGTGTGGTCTCATTGCATGGGTTGGTCATCAATACAATAATCAAAGAAACAGAGTAATACATATTTGGCTAACATAACTAGAATATGTTTCATTCCTATCCTTCCATTATCCTACTATCTAGTTGTCTAGTTGTCTCAATTGATTTTCCAGTTCCTTTTTCTCTTCTCTTCCAATATCCCAGCCTTCTAGTATCCTAATTGCTTGCCTATCTGCCTCTGGCATTTAAAATCTCTCCTCAGTCTTAACCAATCTGGAGGGTAGGTTCTTCTTTTACCCTGCCAACTAAGTTTCTGTTTTCTGAGAAAAATATCTTTACCCATTTATTAATCTTTATAAAATTCTACTTCCTTCCTTGGCTTTTTGACCTCTGTTCAACTTTTCACCCTACTGTTTTCTGGGCTAAACTTTCTGACCTTTTTATCTTAACTAAACCTTTAAACCATTAGTCTGAAAGTGACTAGCCTATGGGCTCATGCACTCACATAAACACATTTAATCTTAATTTATGATATGAGAAAAACAAACCAAAAGCCTCAAGTGTAAGACAGTTGTGTTCCTTCACACTCCTGTTTAGAATAATTGATCAATTCACTTTAGTAAAAGAGAGGAGACAGCTCTAGCTAAACAATTTGGTACACACATTCCATATTTATACCAAACCTCACAGAAAACTCTGGCTCAGAAAACTAGATCTGTGTCCTTTAAGGAAGATTAAAAAAATATTTTTCAAGAATGAATTCAATCAGAGTAGAACTGAATAAGATTACTCATACAGAATATGATTATACAATCATATTAGCTATTCCTATGGTTCTAGTATTGGGCAAAATTTTGTTCCATTCATGTTTATTTTTACTTTTTTTGCATGATTTGTTAAACATTTGTTAGTGAGTGTAGGTAGTGGTGTTATTCTTCAGGATGAAGTTTTCCCTACTTCCACAGCCTGCAGCAAAGGAGGGATACATCTTATCTTTAGGGTTATATATACAATTATTCATGAATAAATTATACACCAGGCCACTGTGGATATGTAGCTTGCCTTTTTCACACTGACATTGCTGAACTATTTGTTGAACTGTAGCTAATGTATTGTAGCACAATATTATCCAAATCCAGGAATAAGCAGTTGGATAGAATTATTGTCCAGAGCTTAAAAACAAAAATAAAAAACACACAAGAAACAAACAAACAGAACAAAGGAGATTAGTAAAACAAAAAAAAAGCATAATTAAAACAATAAGCACTCTCATACAGTGTAGGAAAAAGTGACTACTAAATATGCATAATGTGTCTCGTGTATGTACAAAGTATTTTAGGCACAAAACAATATTAATTATTTTTTACTACTAGAAAAAAAAATATTGGCAACTTGGCAACTCTACACAGAAATGTGTAGTCAGGATGTGGGCACTTCCCTAATACAAAGGGTTTCCAGAAACATACAGCTTTGCAACATCTTTTATTCATATTGGATAAGCACTGTTACCAGCTAGTATATATGACAGTCAACAAGGCTACTGTGTACCCAGCTGTCACTTTATACCAAACATTTTAAGACCACATCAATGCTTCAAGTGGGATAGAGTGCCATAAATCATTACTTCCCAGAAATTAGATTCCTGTATTAAAGAACAGCAGCAATGAGATGAATCCCAGAAGGAGTATCATACTCAGCACTGACATTGCAAGTCCCATTGCTGTGTTTGGAACTGAGAAGTGAAAATCAATGTCTATTAAAGTGCCAGATGCAAATTACAGCTTGCTGGAGGCTTATTGCTAGAGAGGCCCTATAGGAACACAATACATGAATGATGTATCATATCCATAATGAGTACTAAATGTTTTTAGAGACTTCATCTGTAAGAACATATAAAGAGTGAATAAATAAGATTCATAGATGGACAATAAAGCCTTCCCAGTTCTTACTTGAGAAAAAAAATGAGAAGAGAAAAATATAAGCCAGGAGTTTGGTTTTCCAGTAGCCATTCTGGGGTAACAAACATTGAGGTAACAAGAAGCCATTGGGGTAACAAGAAACCATTGAGACTGGTGCCTCTAATGTTATTGAAGCACTGAAACCACTCTGACCTTACTCCAAACACTGAAAAAGTTATCCAAGTTCTTGATCTTATTTTGCTGACAGGGTTCAGAAATCTGGATGTATTTTGCTGACAGGGTTCAGAAATCTGGATGTTGGAAGTTCAGACTGAAACCCAAAGTGAACTCACAACCTCACTGACATCACAGGCAGTTGCTTCTGGTGATGAGCAGCTTACTACAGGTCTTTCAGTGAGATTAGTAGTGGCAGAGAGATTTCCATGCATTATCAGCCTCATCCAGTGATCAGACATGGAATGTGTGCATATCATACCATACCATACCATACCATACCATACCATACCATACCATACCATACCATACCATACCATACCATACCATACCATACCATACCATACCATACCATAGTATGAACCAGGCAAGTCCTCTTGTGATGAGCACTCCATAATTGAAAGAATTCTACCAAAAAGGGTTCTTTCATGGTTGTCTTTCATGACACTTTCCATGACAGATGAGGTAATTTAAAAAAGACTACAAAGATTATCTGAATGAGGATAATCTCTTCATTACCATTCTGTAGGACATGATGCTTATATATCTGCTTCTGTCTGGTTTTCTGAATGTACAAATCCAATCCTGATGTCTATCCAACTCCTATGGGAGCTTTTCACCTTGGATCGTCATCATATTTTGAATATATTTCTAAAATCCCCTAAAGTATGTTCTTACTTGAAGTTGCAAGGATTAAATCAGGAGTGAACTGCAACCACATTTAGACACTCCTTACATTTTACTGTACCAACAAAGCAGCAGTTTTCAGTGGCTACAACCTGGAGTACAGCTTTAACTTTTAAAAATAATTATAGTATGTGGGGTGAATTGAGAAGATGCTTTTCTCCTGACTGTTGCTTCCAATCCCAGATGAAAAAGTCTTGAATAGGAAGAGCCATGATTGGTCCTATCAACTTGGTACCATCACTGTAAAGCTTATAGCTGGTAGAAAAAGTACCACACACACACACACACTTTCCTTCCATAGCTGTTATTATTTGCCCAGTTTAGTTCATTTGATAAAATTTCCACTGGAATTCTGTTGGCACATTACACCATCATAACAATATGAGCAGTGGTGGCAGAAAGAAAAAGGCAATAAGTATGCAGCTGTGAAGGAAGGAAGTCATTTTTTCCCCTGCTTTCCTTAGTTGCTACCTGAAAAAATACAACCACCACAAGATTTCAACTCTTCTTTTGGTCACTGAAATCCTGCTGTGAACATTATCAAAAATGATATGGGGTAAGGGAGGAAGGGAGCAGTTTTATTCAGTTTAAAGAGAAATCTGATCCAAAAACTTCCTAAAAACTGCTCTGAGCATTGTAACTGCAGATTTCCCACTATTCAACAGGATCCTAACTCGAAAGATTAGAGAAATGTTCTCCACTATAGGGAATGTCCATGCACTATTAAACTAGCACATTTAAGAAGGGTAGTGAAAGAATTTTAAATGTTTTAAAGACTAGCTGCATATTGAAAATTGAGTCCACTAATCTTTAGACTACAATTGATATTTTCCTGTCACTGGATGATTTTGGTTTTTATTTTATCTGAGTTTAACAGCTATGCATAATGCCATTTTCCAAAAGAGTAACCAACATTTCCCCTTCACTGCCACCCCAAATGCCTGTTTTCAGCAAAACACCATTCACAAGTTACAGTTATTTCATTTCCTGTTTCTAATGCAGATTTATGTCTGAGATCTCTCTAAACATGCAAGATGTAATATTTCACTGGGGATCATAGCCAGAAGGAATCACAGTGTGTAACTTATTCCAAATCTTTTACAGCTTTTTATCCTATTTTAGGAGATGTTGCCAAGTGCTTCATTTTTTTTTTCTAGTATGTGCCCCCATCCAAGCTTTCTAAGGAAGGGAAATAATCCAAATTGATATTGCAATTTACATTTTCAGGAACCAACCTCCTTCAAGACAAACATGAGAAGTGAAATGTTTATACATGAAGCAATTAGAAAGACCAGATATTGAGACTGATCTTTCAGTTATTACCAGGATGGGGGAAAAGATCTTAGTAAAGTGATTTGAATGAGTGCAAAGACTGCTTGTAGCAGTAGTTATTGCTCTTATAAGCTGAGCTGGTGCTTAACACAAACAACCCCTCAATATTGGCATTGCTGTGGTTGTTTTATTTTTTTAAAAAAAATAATAATAAGACATCACATGATACTGTATTGTAATATAGTATTTTAAGTTCAGCACACACTATTTGCTTTTTGTAACTTATTCAAATATGCATGTCCACCATATATCAAAGGCTTTAAGATTCATGTACACAAATAAAAGAGTTGCTTGGCAACAAGGAATGTTTATTAGTGGGCAAATATCTCAAATAACAATGAAATTAGTATAACAGTGCAGTTTCCATGCAATCCAAGAGAAGAAATTCTCATCACACTATTCTATTCTTACTACAGTACCCAGTGTGTGTCTATCCAGTAAGCTAAAGTCATGTCCAACCACACTCTGAAATTAAAAATATTGAATTTTATTCAATAACTTGCACAACAGCTACTAAAGGAGCTCAGTGTTTAACTGACAAAGAGAATGGGATGTTGAAGCTAAACTGGCATAAAGGAATGGTAGGATGATGTTAAAAGATAAGATATTTTCCTTCAGATTGCTTTACCCCTTCAGACAGCAAATTAGGACTGTTGAAAAGAACAGGCCAGACCTGAGGTGATCTGCCAGGAACAGCCAATCAAATATGACAACAATGAGGGATCTTATATTAATATCTTTAGTGTGCCATGAAGCCATTGTCTTTGTTCATATATTTGCTAATGGGTTGGAATTTGTAAATATACTTCAATTCAGCTGCTTCTCTTTCTAGTCTTCCTTTGTAATTTCCTTGTTTAAGGATTGTTTAAGGGCTATGACCTATAATCCCTTACTGTATGTCCAGGAAGGATGAATCAGTTACTAATAGATTTATATGAAGAAGGAAAGATAAAGACAAGTCTAGGGTAATATAGTATGCAACAGAGTATCAACCTGAGGCAGAATAAAAACCTGTCTGCAGGTGAATAGAAAACATCAGTGTGTTCCCTCTTTGGAATGGGGTATGTATGAGTGGTGGGCCAAGTTTGCAATTGTGGAGAGAAGATAGAGTTGGGCCAGCTGAGCAACAGCTGATCAGGAGTGAGCTTATGACAACCAATAGAATTGTGGGTGTAGGTGATAAAGAATTGCTGATAGTTGGAGTCAGATAAGTTCTGGTAGGATAACAGAAGACAGGGACTATGAGGGGAAAAGTCAAGTAGTGAGGGACTTAGTTTGAATATAGCACTCCAAGTGAGGGAGTTGCTCATATTTTATATCCTACAGGATATACTTAGCCTGAGGGCTAGTATAGAAATAATGGTGGAAGGATAACAGTAACTAAGGACAGTGTGAGGGTCCTAAATAAGAGTAACTGGTGTTCTCTAGATAAAGAGTTGTGTAAGTAAATGTAACAAGAACAAATGAATACAAGATCATAACAAATAAAACATTAGCCATCATTCAAATAAAGTTTTATTGTTGTTTAATTACAAACTTGTCTGAACCTGGATTGAATTCCCACACTACTAAGAGGTGCATAAAGTGAAACAGTTACATCCGTAAATTGGGGTTTCATGGGGATTTGGCTCTAAAAAGAAGCATGGTTTAAGAAACCAAATAAGCAGAGTACTTGCTGTGGCATAAGACTGCCAGAATAAGAGAAAGTAACAAAGGGCCTCTGCACATGGGCCCTTTGCAGCATGTTGGAGGCAGGGGAGGGGAGGGGCAGCTGCACGCCAGCCACCCCAACCCCTCCCTGAAGACATCTTGACATCCTCCACGTGTAGCGTCCTCACGCGCTATGGCGGAAGGGCCAGAGAAGAGCCACACTGCGATTCTTGGGGTGGTCTTTTGCCGCCTCCAATAGGAGAGGCATTTTGCTGCTCTTTTAAGAGGCGGCAGACATGAGAATCAGGGCCACTGTGTGTGCTAGCAGCGGCCCCAATCCTCTGCTTCCCACAGCAGCCCAGGGCTGCCCATCTGCATTCCCCCAAAGTGATCTTGGTGGCAGCAGACAGCTCTCCATCTCTGATAAAAGTACCAAAGCAAGATCACACTAAGATAATATCTTAGAAAAGTGATTACTGAGGTAAAAATTTGGAGTAAAGTAGGAAATCATTGGTTTGCCATCAAGATCCAAGTGCTACTTGAATAACCATCTGATTAGAAAGCATTTAATAGTATTTCCTGAGGTAAATGTTTTGGGTATTGGTAGGAAATACTGATAAAATGCCTCCAAAGAAATTAAAAATTCCAGTTGAAGAATGGGAGCTGGTTAAAGAAGAAGTGGTGGCTAATGTGGACACCTCATTAGCTGAATCTCCTGAGAGTGTGGGGATTTGGAAAATAAAAGAGAGGATTGAAATGGTCAGGATTGAAAAGGGAAATGAGAGACTTTAAAGAGAGAATGAAATACAAAAAGACCTTGAAAAGGAAAGAATGAGGTTAAGACAAGCTGAATGGGAAAAGAAGAAAGAGAACAAGCTTTAAGACATGCAGAGATTCAAAATGAGAGAAGAGAAAGGGAAAGAGAGAAGGAATTTGAGAGAGAAAAGATGGATCATCAGCTGACACTGAGACAAATGGGGGAGCCAGTATCTCAAATACATACCATTACAAGGTAAATTTTGTTGTTAACTGCCCTTGAGTCAACCCATGGTGACCCAATGGATGAGACATCTCCAAGACACCCCTGTCCTCCACTGCTCTTCTTAAATCCTGAAAAACCCATACTCATGATATCCTTAATAGATTCCATCCATCTGGCATGTGGTCTTCTTCTCTTCCTACTTCCCTCCACCTTTCCCAGCATTATTGTATTATCTAATGAATCTTCTCTTCTCATGCTGTGTCTGAAGTATGACAACCTCAGTTTGGTCGTCTTGGCTTCCAGGGAGGTTTCCAGCTTGATCTACTCTAGGACCTATTTGTTTGTCTTTTTGGCTGTCCACAGGATCCTCAACACTCTTCTCCAGCACCACATCTCAAAGGAATTGATTTTCTTCCTATCATCTTTCTTAACTGTCCAGCTGTCACATCCATACATGGGAATACAATGGGTGCTATGATTCTAACATTCATGATGAGTTCTATATCTTTGCATTTTAGAATCTTTTCTAGATCTTTCATAGCCACCTTCCTCATTCTTAATTTTCTTCTGATTTCCTGACTGCAGTCCCCACTTCTATCAATGTTTGATCCCACATATGAGAATTATTTTACTATTTCTATTTCTTCATTGTCTAGGTTGAACTTGTGAAGGTCCCCAGTGGCCATTATTTTTGTTTTCTT
Source organism: Phrynosoma platyrhinos (assembly GCA_020142125.1). NCBI lineage: Eukaryota > Metazoa > Chordata > Lepidosauria > Squamata > Phrynosomatidae > Phrynosoma > Phrynosoma platyrhinos. The sequence goes on along the minus strand of CM034708.1, from coordinate 42,344,773 downwards.
TATGTTCAACATTAAGCCTGCCTTTGTACTTTTTCTTTGATCTTCCTTAGTAGGTATTCCAGGTCTGTGAAGCTTTCTGCTAGTATTATGGTATCATCTGCATATCTTAGATTGTTGATATTCCTTCTTCCTATTTTCACTCCTCCTTCTTCTGTGTCCAACCTGCTTTTCTTATAATATGTTCTGCATACAAGTTGTGAAAGTATGCAACCTTGTTTGACATCCTTGCTAATTGGGAACCATTCTTTTTATCTGTGTTCTGTTCTGACAGTAGCGCATTCTCCTGATTACACATTCTTCATCATAACTATTGAATGTGTTGGCACTCCCATGTCTTTAAGGACATTTCATAGTCTTTCATGATCTATTGCAGTCAAAGGCTTGGCTATAGTCTATAAAGCACACGCTGATTTTTTTTTTAATTCCTTGGTATGCTCCATTAGCCATCTTATGTTTGCAATGTGGTTCCCTATTGCCTCTTTCTTTTCTTAACCCCACTTAGACCTCAACCTCAAATTGACATGAAAAGACTCCCAAGATATTATAAAGGAGATAACACTAACTCCTTCTTCACAAACTTTAAAAGAATTTGTGAAGAATTAAAGATAAAGGCTTAGGAAATAATAATAATAATAATAATAATAATAATAATAATAATAATAATAATAATAATAATAATAATAATAATAATAATAATAATTTATTTATACCCCGTGCCTCTACTGAGCAATCAGGACAGCTTACAGCATTAAAAATCCCATACAAATAAACCACAATACAATAAAAACAAGCCAAAATCCCAAGACCCACCCATCTCTTTAAAACATATTTAAAATGATCTCACCAAAGTGACAATAACAACAATAGAGAACAATAACAAGCAAAGCAGCAGCTGAAGTAGAGGTTGAGGAAGAGAAGATGGGCTAACTCCTAAGTCCGGGAATTTAATCAGGAAAGGCCTGTCAGAAGAGATCAGTCTTGACAGCTTTTTAAAAGCTGCTTAAGGTCATAATCTGATGGATCTCATCCGGCAGGCCATTCCACAGTCCAGGAGCGGTTACCGAGAAGGCCCTCTGAGAGGTTGCAGACAGCCTCGTCTTTATCAGCTGCAGCAAATTCTTCCCAGAGGACCAAAGTGCACAGGAGGGATTGTATGGGAAGAGGCGGTCCCAAAGATAAGTTGGATCCAAGCCATTTAAGGTTTCAAAGGTAATAACCAACACCTTATATTGGGCCCAAAAAACTAATTGGCAGCCAGTGGAGCGACTTTAGTACAGGTGTTATATGGTCTCTTCTTGATGTACCCGAGACCAATCTGGCTGCCATGTTCTGAAATAATTGAAGTTTCTGGACCAAGCACGAGGGTAGCCCCATGTAGAGCACATTACAGAAATCAAGATGAGAGGTTACTAGAACATGCACCACAGTTTTGAGGTCCCAGGAAAGGGTGCAGCTGGCATATCAGCCGAAGCTGATTAATCATCTGGAGCGATGAGTCCAGGAGCATCCCCAGACTGTGAACACAGTCCTTCATGGAGAGTGTGACTCCATCCAGGACTGGAGGTTGTATCCCATTACCTGGTTTCAGCGCCGCTACTGTGAGTACCTCCATTTTTTCTGGATTCAGTCTCAATCTG
>CM034708.1:42279356-42297989 GCA_020142125.1 Phrynosoma platyrhinos | reverse complement strand
GCTTCAATTCCTCTTCCAAGAAGTGGGGTTCACAGATGCATTTTGCCAAGTCTACCAGTGTTTTTATTGTGCTTCTTTTTGATCCTGGGTGATGGTTAGAGTTCTTGTGCAGGTATCTGTCTGTATGTGTGGGTTTTCTGTATACTGTGTGTCCCAGACGTTGGTTTGGTTTGCGGATGACTAGGACATCTAGGAATGGCAGTGTTCCTTCCTTTTCTTTTTCCATAGTGAATTGGATGTTAGGGTGGATGTTGTTCAGGTGATTCAGGAACCCTACCAGATCTTCTTCTCCATGGCTCCAAATGGTGAAAGTGTCATCCACATATCGAAACCAAGTTGTGTGCTTTTTTGGTGCTATTTCCAGGGCTTGTTTTTCAAAGTGTTCCATGTAGAAGTTTGTGATCACTGGGCTTAGAGGGCTTCCCATTGCTACCCCATCTCTCTGTTCATAGAATCCATTGTCCCACTGGAAATAGCTTGTGGTGAGGCAATGTTCAAACAAGGTTGTGATGTCCTCTGGAAAAATTTGTCAGATGAGTGTCATGGTGTCCATTATGGGGACTTTGGTGAATAGGGAGACCACATCGAAGCTGATTAGTATGTCTCCTGGTTTAATTTCAAGGTTATTGATTTTTCTTATGAAGTGATTTGAGTCCTTGAGTCCTTCTTTGTTTTTGTTTGTGTTTTAAATTAACCCACTTTGTTCCTACAAAATTTGGAATCCTTTGTTTCTTTTTTCATGGTTGATAAGGCTTCAGAGGACTTTTAAAGTGATGTTTTAATTCACAGTCATCTGATAAGGCTGGGAGTCATCCGATAAGCTGCTTTTGTGATTAATGAAGGCTGTTCCTCCATCAACCTGGATGAGTACCATATTTGTGACTCCACCCCTTTTTGCCTCTGCACAATAAGTTTTTTCAATAAGCTACAACAGTGTTTTTTTTTTTTTAATGGAAAGGAAAAAATGTTTCAGAATGAACCCTGGGACAATTAAGCAGAACAAGGCCTCCAAACAACTCAAGATTGACAAATTGCTTGACTATGAGAGAACCGTGAGTATCTCAGACTTAAGCTCAATGTTTATAATTCCCATTACTAAAAGTTCCTTGGCTTTGGATAATGAAAGTGAAGCTTTATTTGTACCTTTTGAAAATTCTGGCAATGATTTGGCTGCTTTTCAGAGAGGAGTATCCTTGGAGTCAAAAGGGAAAGAGGAACCTGTGCTTGAGGAATTGCTCATATTGAACAACAATCATATCCTTGAGACTTTGTGACCAAACAATGCCTTTTAACAACCCATACTGTTATTTCAATCTATGAATGCTTAGAAAAAATGGTAATCCACTGGAGCTTCTTAAACTCTCCTTTGATAATTTTATACACAAACATACAACTTTAAAAGAAAGCTTGGGTAATCCAGAAGTAGAGGGCCCAGCAAGAAAGAAAAGTTTGGGTGCAAAAAGAACAGAATCAATGATTCTAGGAACAGTTCATCAGCTGTTTTAAAGGATCTGGAAAAAGTGAAATGTAACAATATTCTGCAAGCCAACCAAGGGCCTCTACAGATGGGCAGCCATAGGCCGCCCCAAGAAGCTGTGGATTGGGACTGAGGCTGCCCCATGCCTCAGCCCTGATCCACCCTTATGGTGCCTCTGAAAAGGAGTGCTAAAATAGCACTCCTTTCAGAGGAGCCAAAATAGCCACCAGAAGAGGCACCGGGTGCCTCTTCTCTACTCCTTCCAGCTCAGCGTATCCAGACACTGAGACAGAAGGACGTCATTGGAGCACCTGCTGTGTGCAACAGCGGGGGCTCAAATGACGTCCTTAGGAAGGGGTTGAGGCACCTGGCATCTGGCTGCTCCTCCCCTTCCTGGGCTTGAAGATGGCACTTTTCACCATCTGTATCTCCCCCCCCAAGTCTTGCTGCAAATCACCTACAACAGAACAAACAATGGCAGATGGAGATCCTATAGAGCTATTAGATTTTTCTCTGAGCAAACTTCTACATATATCCTTATAGCATTGATATGATTTCTGTGGACTGGCTTCCCAGTATATCTGCACATAAGAGAATTGTGCTAACATTTGAACAGTCTACAATTCCTCTTATGTTGATGAAAATTAAGGATTTTTTTCTCCAACTTTCAAATAATACCAGTGCAGGTTTATAGAGACCTGACTATTACTCCTTTAATTACCCTTAAGCACAGCAATGGGGTGTTTACCAAGGAAAGGAACACTTGTTTGTTAACATCTAAAGAAACTCCTAGCAAGATCGTGCCACAATCAGGACCAAACAAAACTTTTAGCATTGTAACAGAGAAGCAATTTGTGGGCCTAAGTGAAATTAGGGGCTGTGCAGACGGGTGGCTCTGGGCTGCCCCTGCTAGCAGTGGATCAGCAATGCTGCAGCCCCAATCCTTCCTTTTGCCACCCCTAAGAGAGCGGCAAAATGCACTTCTTTTAGGAGTGGCTAAAGACCACCCTATGAGTCAGTGCCACAGCTCTTCCATGCCCTTTCGACCCAGTGTGTCTGCACACTGCGCTGGAAGGGCATCCTGATGCTGTGTGCTGTGCAAGCGGGCATGCAGTGTCAGGATGGCATCAGGGTAGGGTTGGGGCAGCCCCCAACTATCAATGAATATCATAAAGACATTGCTTCTAGACTGGATGATCTTAAGAGCATGCCTTTTAGTATCAAACATTTGGCTGAACCACTGGTGAATTTAGTATCGACTGATGAAGTCCCTCATGTTGAAAGGGATCTGGAATGGGGCTTTATTGATGCTTTACTAGCAATGGATCAAGATGATCTGATAATTACAATTTCAGCACAACTCTTGGAGCCTAAAAGGGTTAACAATATAATTGCTTTGAAAGAGTTGTCTCCTAAACAAAAAGCCCCTGTACAAACAGAATCCTTGGTTATTTGTGATAATACTGATTCAACCACACCAATTTGACAATTAAATTTACTATCCTGGAATATTATGGGCTGGATGAATAAGTTCCATGATGCAGCTTTTGCAACTTACCTACAAAAGTTTAAAATTCTATGCTTGCAAGAGACATGGGCCCACAAAATTAATATACCATTTCTCCATGGATTCTGCACTTTTTCTGTTCTGGCTCTTAAAATAAGTACTAGAGGCTGTGATAGTGGTGGTATTATTATATTTTTCTTAGCTGTCCTGCAAGTTGATATCCAACCATTGGTTAGTTTCTATTCACAATATATGCAGGCTCTCCTTATCAAAAGTAGGGATTTTGGTTTTCCCATTTGTATAAATGTTTAGATTCCACCCGGCATATCTAAATGTTCAAGTCCTAATAGCATCTGGAATTGTCTATCTGAAATCCTTACCTTCCTAGAATATCAATACCCCTACACTAGGAACCTGCTGTGTAGAGACTTCAACCCAAGAACTGGAGTGGGGTTGAAACAACTGGACGGTATTAATTTTGGTCAAGACTCTCAAGACACATCGGCTGTTAGGGTTTTTCAACATACTAGAACAAATAAGTTAGTTCTGAGTTTTTTAGAGATCCTCTCCCTGCTCCACCTGCAATGTCTTAATGGAACTCATTATGACAAAACATTGGGTGTCTATACCTATATCACCAAAAGAGGAGCTAGCACAATATATTATATTGTGGTTTCTCTTAATCTGCTTATTAACATTCATACACTGGAAGTTATCAGCAAGGTTGAAAGTGACCATTTTTCTTTGTCACTGTTATTTAATTTTGAAATGTCTCTCCCCCCATGTCTTTCTCAAAATCTAAATGGAATTCATGTCGGTGAGCAGTGGTCAATTAATTTGAGTGCCTCCATAGTTCAATTATTTGAGAGTAAAACTTTCAAAGCCCTCTGTTAATAATAATAATAATAATAATAATAATAATAATAATAATAATAATAATAATAATTTTTATTTATAGCCTACCTCTCCTTGAAGGATCGAGGTGGGTAACAATCACAAAAATACAACAATACAGCTATAAAACAACATGATAAAATGGCAAGATCACCTTACTTCCAATTAAAATTAACACTGCATCATAAAATACATTCAATGAATAAAATTAACTAAATTAAACAAATTAAAATGAGGCATCATAGGATGAACAAGTGCAGCCCACATCAGTATCATAGAATGATCAATTGATCAGTCAGGGAAGGTCTGCAGAAAGAGATCCGTCTTGACAGCCTTCTTAAAAGTGTCAAGAGACATAATGTGACAGATCTCCTCCAGTAGGTCATTCCATAGTGTGGGAGCAGCTGATTAAAACATCCTTTGGGTAACTGCAGCAAGCCTTGTCTTCCTTGGTTCCAATAGGTTGATCCCTGAGGACCTGAGTGGTTCAGTGAATCACAGCAGGCTATTGTAGATTCTAATAACAAGTTCTGGGTGGTGGGTACTTTAGTAAGCTCCCTTACCTCATTGAACATCTGTGCTGGATGAGAATTTGCAGACAATGCGTGCAGAGGAGAAGGATTTCTTCACTGCATCCATTGCCACTCCATAGGAACTAAGAAAGTTGCTATGGCAGGTCTTGTCAAATAAAAGTTGAGTCAGCACTCTAGTCGTCTAGCCTGCTTCATATTTCTAAGGTCTTTCATGTCCCACAGTTTCCGATTTGAAGCAGGCTGGAAAGGATGCTTAGGAACTATTGTGTCTATAGCTTTGGTAAGATCTCTATTCCAGGTATTGACCAAGATCTTGACAGAATCACCGGTATCACCAGGTGACAGGTTCCATCAGCTTTCAAGGGTAGACCATTCTAATAGGTTCTCCACCCCCAAACAGTTGAATAGTGGTATCTATTCCAACCTTGACCAGGAAATGATCCGTCCATGACAATGCGGTGATGTCAGCTACCTCTGCCCATGGATGTACCTTTTCTGTACTAAAAACCACATCAAGGATATGGCCTGCACAATATGTAGGCCCAGAGACTAATTGGGATAGGCCCATGTTTGTCATGGAAGCCAAAACATCTTAGTTGCTAATTCAGATATTTTACACAGATCAACAACACAGGTAAAATTCCAATGGATTGGAAAAAGAGCAAAGTTGTCCCCATTTACAAGAAGGGAGATAAGCAAGATCACAATAATTATTGGCCTATTAGTCTTTTGGATATTGACTCCAAGTTATATGGTAAATATCTGTTAAATAAATTAGGGGACTGGGAAACTACTAATCATGTTATTCACCCTGAACAGGAGGGTGAATAACATGGAAAGGTCAAGGTACTATTGACCATTGTTTGACTCTTTATTTTTTATCCCAACAAGGAATGTTAGGCCCTACCAAACATTTATTTGTTGCCTTTGTTGATTTAGCAGCTACTTTAGACTCTATTGATAGAAACCTGTTGTGGCATAAATTGGCTAACACTGATTTAGATACTCGCCTGTTGTTTTTAATTAAGGAGCTTTAGGGGCTAAGCAGACGGGTGGCCGTGGGATGCCCTGGGAAGCTGCACCCCAGGACCGAGGCATCCCCATGCCTCAATCCTGCGACGCAGCTTCACTGCCCTTGAAAGGAGCGCTAAATTAGCGCTCCTTTCACAAGTCACTGAAAGTGCGCCACAAAAAGCTGCGGCGCACTTTCGGTGACTCTTCCACCGCAGCGTGTCCGGAGAAAGAGCATGTCCGAAGAGGAGAAAAACAATGTGGTGTTTTGAGAAAGGAAAAGTACTGACCAAACCACACAATGTCAGCATGTTGACAACTTGGCAGGTCACATAGACAATGACATCAACATCAGGACTAAAAGTCTGGGAAAGTTATGTTAATCCAGGTAACTAAAAGGTCCACGCCCAAGTGGGTGGTAGCTTGGGGGGAGACAAAATCCTTTGTCTGTGTATTGTGTATTGCAGAGAGAGAGAGCTGGGAGGTATCTGTGGTTCATTTGGTAAATCGCTGTGTTGTGTGTTGCAAAGGATTGTTTGTAAATATCCAAGAACTGCAAATAGCTTATTTAGTTGTAGCAATAAAGCATCATTTTATTTGCCTACAATTGGAGTGTTTTCCGACTGCTGGTAAAGCTGGACAGCTGAGGCAGGAGCATCTATGGGAAGAAGTCTGGAGGCGTGCAGGGGAAGAGTCAGCTTTTCCTGTCATCTCTGCTGGATGGTAAAACTACTACAACACACATCATCCACCATACTTAGATTTTGTTCTAAAGAAAAGGTAAACATTAATTACACTAAAGCAAAGGTGATGGTGTTTGGGAAAAGACATTCTCATTTCCAATGGTCTATTAATGGTTACCAGGTTTCATTTCATAGAAAACCGCTCCTGGAAGCCCCATACAGAAGCTACCAAAGCAGTAGCCCTGAGATCTATTAGACCAACCCTCAGATTTTATAACACTGCAAGAGGTTCGTTGGTTGTTCCAACGCTGAAAATATTTCAGAGTAAAGTTATTGCCCAGATTCCCTATGGTGCTGCTGTATGGAGATAGGATGACTCTCATATGTCTAAATTGGAGTCCTTCCAGAATACCTTTCTTAAGAAGACTTCCTCCAAGTACGCTGGCAGCTTTGGTCTGGCCAAAGGTTGGGTTTCTATCCATCAAATCTCCCATTCACTTTTATTTTATTAAATTACTGGAGAATAGTAAAAGATTCCTTTAATCTAATTGTTAAGTTTGGAATTCAAGATATCACAAGTTGCTTGAATTTTATCCTATTCCACTTGACAATTTTCTTATCTTGAATTCTAAAGAGAAGCTTCAGGAATACATCTTTCACCATGGTGCTCAATTGGACAGACAAGCTATTAATAATTCTAATTTTTCCAAATGGTACAGATTCTATAAACTTGACCATCAAAGGTTTGTTTATTCAACAAAATTCACCTTCCCAAAACTTAGGCAAGCTTTTACAGCCCTTTGTTTCCACAGCATTGTAGAAAGAGAGAGCTGGGAGGTACCTGTGGTTCATCTGGTAAATCACTGTGTCATGTGTTGCAAAGGATTGTTTGTAAATATCCAAGAACTGTAACTGTAAAGCTGTGATTGATGGCAGATATTCACACACCTTTTTGGCCCTCTGCCTATGTATTTGTGGGGCCCCAAAAATTAAGGATTTGCCTCAATATTTGTTTTCATATTCATTATATTCTGAACTGAGAGCCAAATTTCTGGGATATATTCTGCTACATTTGGATTCCAATACTGTTTCAGAAAAGTGTTGTTTTTTTAAAAAAAATTCTGTCCGATATTGACTCTATGGTAACTCATAAGGTTTCTCTTTTTGTCCTGGCAACAATAGATTTGGGCTAGATATATTGCTGACTTTGTTGTTGATTGCTCTGGGAATGCTCTCACTTAATTATTGTTTTATTGTCTATATTAAAACCAAATTGAATTTTAAATCTTTTACATGTAAGATTACTATGTAATTTATTTTAAGTTATACTTTTATTATGCTGTTTCTACATGTTGCATTGTATTTTAACACTTGGTATCCAAGCAACCTTTGGTCTAAACAGTAATTAATAAATAAATGACAAATGACATTCCTGTAGAGGTATGGGGAAATAATTTTAGGGAAATTTTTGATGTGGCAATGCTAAATTTAGCACCAATGACAGATCCATTGTGCTTCAGTTACAAAGGGTTCCACCCTGGGAAACAGTGTCCATTGAAAATGTCACTATTTTAGCTCCCAATTCAAAAACATCATGGCTCCTAGAAATGACAATATGCCTACTGAACTCATTAAATATTTAGTATATTTTTAAGTTTGTCAATCAACACGATCCTTCATATTTTGAGCTAAGACTACTGAAATTAAAGTGATGATATCATTAGAACAGTAGTTCCTTTGAATTTGCTTTAGATGAGAATTTCATGAAACAGGGTTGTTCTATTGTTCTGTTGACACAATGGTTTTGCAGTTTTCATTTGGAGCAGAATTATTAGTTTAGAATCAAGTTACCTATCTTTGTTATTGCTTTGTAGAGTTTTAATTAGAATTCTCAGAATTTAGAGGAATAATGTGTTTTGCAAAGAGGGTAATATCTTTTAGATGCACTAATGTTCTTCACTTTGTTTACACTTTATTAAGGAGAGGAAAGTGAACAAGAATTTGAATAATCTTATGTGTTTGATCTTTGTATTAACAAAAATTGCACTACAGTATGAAGGGAAGACTGCTCATATTTCAAGGCCTGAAATTTGTAAAATGGGTTACAGTTGTTAACAAAGATGAATATCAATGTTTTTAAAGATCCTGTTTGGCCCTGTAAACTCTGAATCAAATGAGACATGAGCTGTGAGTTTAAACTCTCTAATTTCCTTTTCACAAAAACACCTGCAGAAGGCTCCAATTTGGACCAGGGCTATGGCTTAGGTCAGGGGTAGGCAACCTTTCCCCTTTAAGGGCCGAGGGACTTCAGCTCCCAGAAGTCTCAGCCATGTTGGCCAGTAGTCCCATGTTGGCCAATAGCTCCTGGGATTCTGGGAGCTGAAGTCCCTTGGCCCTTAAAGGGGAAAGGTTGCCTACCCCTGGCTTAGGTAGAGGTGAGATCTTCCTTTCTGTGCTGAAACTCTAGTTTAAACTAGGAAACCTGTGGTTGTTTTATACCCACTCCCTACAAAAAGAATTCTAAGGGCCTAAGAAGACAGCGCAAAGCACTATTTTCGAGGCCAGGAAGGGGAGGGGCAGCTTTATGCTGGGTGCCCCAACACCTTCCTGAAAACGTTGGAGCAGCTGGCCCTCCGCATGGCCTGCACTCTGACGATGCACTTCCGCTGCAGCGTCTGCACACACTGCTGCAGAAGAGGTGCTGAAGGTGCGCTGGAGGCCTTTTGCGGCACACCTTCGGCATCCTTCCTGGGCCTGGGACTCTGCGCCACGGGGATGAGGAGTGCGGATACCTCATCCCTGATTCGCAGCTTCCCGGGGCGGCCCCATGCCACCCGTCTGCTTCCCCCCTAAATTAAGTTTGGCAGTCACAAATTCTTTCACAATCCATGCCTTGTGTTTTATAGGAAGACATATTTTATACTGTTAAGCCTAGAGGTTTGGCATCTTCATTTCTTGAAACAGTAATAACACAATCTCATATAGTATAATACAACCCCATGAATATTAATAATAGCAGCTTCATTTATACACCACTTCATACCACATTAAGCAGTCTCTAAGTGGTTTACAACTGTAAACTAATTGAATCCAACAAGCTGGGTACTCATTTTAGCGACCTCGGAAGGCTGCAAGGCTGAGTCAAACCTGAGCCCCTGGATGGGATTGAACTCACAACCTTATGGTTTGTGAGTGAGTGGCTGCTATATTGGCATTTAACCACTGCACCACCAGGGCTTTTCTCAGAAGTAAATTGTCTGAGGGGTGCAGCAAGCCAGCAGCTTGGAGCAGCCATGGGCTGATCCAGCCCTTTGAGCCATAATTAAGCTCTGGGGACCACGGTGACTGGATAGGCTGGTTTCAAAGCAGGCTGCTGCCACAATCCCAAATAAGACACTGGCAGGAGTGTTTTTACTGCTTCTTTTGCTGAGGCCCTTAGGTGGCCTCAGAGTGGCTTCTGGCCAATCCAGGGGCATGCATCATCTGCATACCAAACTGCTGAAGCAGTCAGAAGCCACTCTTTTTGGCCTGTCTGATTTGAGCCATAATTTAAAAGAATATTAAAGACCAGTCTCTTCCATCAGGCTTACCAGATTATTTTTAAATTGTGGATTTTAAATTATGCATTTTAAATGTGGAATTGTTTTAATATGTGTATATCTTGTCATTTTAAAATTGTATATATATCCATTTAAATTGATTTTTTTAACCTGTGTTTTACTTGATGTGTTTTAACTGATTGTTGTGTGTCTGTTAATTGTTGTTGTTCCCCGCCTCGATCTATGGGGAGAGGAAGACAATGAATAATAATAATAATAATAATAATAATAATAATAATAATAATAGAAGAAGAAGAAGAAGATCTGTATGTGTAATTGCTCTGTGTTATGTAGAATGTGATGTGGTGGTGAATTGCAGAACAGAGGACTAGTGTATTCCCCTAATTGGTTTTATCCCTTTGTCATGTATATAGAATGACCATTTGTCCCTTCTGGAAAGCTGAAAAATTGAAAGGGCTTCCTGAGTGAATTAAAAATTTTCCTGAAGTCTGGTCTTCCTTTTTGTGTATTTTTTCCTCCATGTGCCCTCTCTCCTGGTCTGCCCTCTATCCATGGCTTCAGCTTTGCTCTTTTGTTTACTCTTTGGGTCTAACCTCTAGATTGTCCCTGGACTCAGGCACCCGGTCTGCTCCCTAGCAGTATACTATGTATTCAAATGGTGGCCTTGTTTGTCTGTGCTCTGACTTTTGGCAGCTCCCCAGCTCTGATTTTTGTTTAGTTCCCATGGTCCCATTACTGGGCTAACCCCTGCTTCCTAGTTTCTAACATACTCTGGTTTCTCTTCAGATCATATAAATCTTTTGCCTTTAACTGATGTTTTCTAACCAATTGGTTAATTGTCTTTCACCTGAGCTGCCTTGGGTCTCAAATTGGGGAAAATGTGGTAGAAAGAAAGAAAGTCCTAAATAATAAAGTAAATCATATTTTTGTGGGTTTTTCAGGCTATGAGGCTGTGTTCTAGAAGATGTTTCTGATATTTTGCATGCATCTTCAAAGAACACAGCCTCATAGCCCAAAAAACCCACAAAAGGCTTTCAAAGCTGGATGCCAGCTTTGAAAGCCTTCAATTACACAAAGGAAATCATGTTGGACAAAACTGATTCGATGTAACCCTTGTGACATTCCAAATCATTAAGTGATTGATTGATCTTCTTATCAATGTGCATTCCTGGGATACACTTTCACTGCAATTTCCATAGCTATCACTTTATTGTTGTTGCTGTTATTGTTATTGTTGTTAATGTTATTGTTGCTGTTATAAACATCATAATAATCAGAATACACCATCTTTTATCTAAGCTATCTAAAGAAGTATGTTTGAAAGGAGTGAGTAAAAGTAATTTACTTATGTAAACACCCACATCACTGTGAATCAGTTGTGACCTGATGAGATTTCTTCAATGTAAGTAGGGTTACTGACTGTCATCTTTGAAATGGAAAATAACTTCCTGCATATAGTCAGCAAAGAATGGACCTTATGTCCATATGGAGCACTGACTCACATCTGTTGGCATCAATTGGACTAAATCTATTTAACTTTAATTGAATTGTGCATAAAACTGTATCTTTAATATGCTGTTAGTCCTTGACTGTTACGTAGCCTCTCTGGTGCTGCACATTCTGTTCCTAATCAAGAAAGTATGAGATTTGAAAGGCAAGCTTTTTCTTCTTCATAGAAATGAAAAGTAAAATGGATTTATTATTAGTCAGGTTCACAGTATAGAAGTGTTCATAAAGAGTTGAAGAATGTCTGCTTTAACTTTCTGAACTAACAATACTGGGGTGTTTTTCTTCAAAGATGTTTGAAAATACACTAAAATGATTAGTATGAAGCATGCTTCAAATGAAAAGAGGAAAACAAAGTGGAATAATCAACAAACCAGAAGTTCTTGCATGTCATTTTTGAAATCACCATGTGTAACTGTTCCCAGTTGACTATATATTTTCTTGTACATGTAGATCTCTTCCCATCATCTGCCCTTGTGGAAACATTTATGTGCAGTTTTCTTAATAGAACAAGAGGAGCCCTGAAACCCTCACAAGTAAAGCAGCACCCAGCAGGGAGGGGGAGTGCCCCAAGCAACCCCCTTTCTGCTGGGCACTAGTTTACTCACAAGTAAATTGGTGCCCAGCAGGAAAGGGAGTGCTCTGATAGTACAGGGGATGGATCTTCTGAGGTGGCATGTGCTCCCTTCCCCTCTACTGCCCCATCCTTTTCCTGATGAGGAAGAGAATGCAACAGTGCAGTAGGAGGTCAGAGCACATGGGAGGGGGGCATGAGGACAGTGTAGGGAAGGGCCTGATTGGGTGTCACCCTCTTTCTGGGGTGTCACCTGATGTGTGCTGCACCACCACACCCCCTAATGATGCCACTGCCCATAGCCCCCCTACGCAAAAATAAACTTTTTTGCCCAAAGATGACACCAAATACCCTCTGTGGGATGTGGTGAGCATTTTCAACAAGTTTAAAGTCTCTCTGACTATTTTAGGTACATAAAAGGGTCCTTTTTTTACATCTGGAAATGAGTGAAAATCATTTCCTGATTCCACCCCCCATCACTTCATGGGCCTAAAATAGTCCATTGACACTCAAATGTGGCAAATATGACTGCATCTGGGGTAAAATGTGAAAAAATGTCATTTTTGATCACTTAGGGGGAGTCTGGGAACCACAAAAACTGCACCAGAGGCCACATGCAGCCCACAGGCCACACTTTTGTCTACTGTTGGTCTATTCACATAACATGAGCCAGCTTGGGCTGTTCATATAAGCCTGTCGGTGGATTTCTCTGTTTAAGAGTGTGAGTTTTCCAAATTCTTGAGTAAAATTTATTTAACACAATGTATTTCCCACCATAGCAGGTATCTTCTGAGGTCTAGTATTCCTTTTACTCCCTACCCCCAAGAAGACTTGCCACACTACTTTAGAATGCTCTGCTTCAGTGGTAGAGTTAATAAGTTTCTTAATTTCTTTTGGAAAATAAAAGAAAAAAGAAAAAGAAAGAAAGAAAGAGAGAAAGAAAGAAAGAAAGAGAAAGAAAGAAAGAAAATAAATGTGTTGGTGAACTTCCTAAAATGGACACTGAATACTCAAAGGACTGTTTGTATTATGCATATGCAGACATTTAAAGAACAACAGGTTCACCTTAAATGCATTAGGGGTTAATTAGCTTTTTAGTAAGCAGTTCTTCCCTTATTCCTTTTCCATGCATAACATTTATACTAGACCATCAGGGGATGGTTGGAAGCTGTAAACATAAATCATAATACCATCTACAATACTGGCAACATAACTGTTTAAGGTTCATATAAAGCTCAGGTCTTCTTTCAATGCAAGTGGCTTTAAAAAGGCCTCAGCTCCTTGCTTAATGCAAATCAGTCTATTTATATATTTCCATATGACCATTTCATTTTATTCTAATTGTTCTGTTCAATGGGTGTTTTCCTTCCTTTTCATGTAATTTTCAGCAGTGAAAGGTGAGAGGTATCCTAGACATTATTACCACTTCATTTCAATATGAACTTTTTATAAATATTTGTGGCAAAGGATATTTAGCTGAGCATATGCAAAAGCAAAGAGGGGGAGGGGAGTCAGTTCATGCTGGGTTCGCTTGTCTGAAATGCTTGGGACATGAAGTATTTTGGATTTCAGTTCCTGTCCCCAGATTTTGGAATATTTATATACACACAATGAGTTATATTGGAGATGGGAATCAGTTTAAACAACATGACATTTATTTATGTTTCATATAAACCTCATACACATAGCCTGAAGGTAATTTTATACAATATTGTAAATACTTTTGTGCATTAACCAAAGTTTGTATATATGAACAATCAGAGAGTAATGTTGTCATTACCTCAGCCACCTATGAAAAACATTCTGGATTTTGGAGCATTTAGGATTTTGGATTTTTGAATAAGGGATACCTAACTTATAGTGACAATTTATTCATTTAATTTAATTATTTTTTAATGCAGTGCTGTTATTTGTGTTGTGTTCTGTCTTGCCATTATGTGCCATTGAAATCATCTAAATAAATAAGTCTATCTCTATATGCTCTTACCCAATGCATGCTTAAGTGTGTAAGATATAAATACATGCTTTATTTATTTCTAACAGAGATGGAAATTATATGCAAGAACAACAGGAAACCAATACATTATTTTGTCATCATAATCCCTTACAGAGCCTTCCAGCCTGATCTCTAAATGTATTTGCTCAAAAGATGTTCTATAGGGTTTAATAAGACTTTTTTTCCAAACCATTATGTTTTGAATTATAGGCCAAAGTGGATGTTGATACAATGGCTTGGGAAGTGGGGAGGGGGGGGGAATCAACAGTTTGAAATATTAGCTTTCATTAATTCTAATGTAGACATAAGGCAAGCTACCTCTCTGTGTGTGTGTGTGTGTGTGTGTGTGTGGCCTGCAAAATATTGGAAACAATGTTAAAAGTGGGCAGTTTGAGTTACAGGAAAATGGCCTAATTCTCTATTGCATATAACTATTTCTACTCCCCACACCATTCAAGACATTCTGTTCATCTTCTATCCTGTGGTAGCTATAAAATGCCAAATGTTTAATTAAATGTTCCCTCCAACCAGTCATAAAAGACCCTGTATTATGCTTCCAGCTTTACAGTTTTCACCCAAGAGCAGCACAATCCTTTCAAATGTTAAAAAAGGCCCTTCTGAGTTTCTTTTGAGTTTCCTTGCAAAGCATCATACAAGAAACACAAATGAGTACACACATACTTTTGTGAACTAGAGTAAGACTGAAACATGCCACTTAAATCTGGAGCACGGAATGAAACAGAACAGAAAATCAAAAGGAAATGATGTTCCCTTCCATGAACATGGGACAAAATAAAAGAACAAAATTGGAACATCTGTACTGTAGTTAATGTACATTCATTGTTCTCCACTGACAATAAAATAGGTAATATAAAGGATTCCTACATTAATTATTCTGTGTTGCAAAAAGAAACCCTCTACTCTTCATGTGTGCTAGCACATCAAAATTTCTTCTTGTTTTACTTCAAGCAGACATATAGCAATAGCAAGGAAATGGAAGAAATGACAATGTTTAACCATTCTCAGATAATTTAACAGAATTTAGGTCCTTGAGCTACTGAATCAAGTGACATTTCAACTTTGCCTTACTAGAAGCAAAAAGCCGAAGATAGTTTTGTCTCATCCTAACTAGCTAATGAACAGTTCAGGTAAAAGAAGAAGTCTTTATCTCACCATTTTGGAAGAAAGTTGATAGAGCAGGGAGATAGGAGATTGGAGAGTAGTATGAGAATCTTTTTTGTGTGAGAAAACTTCCTAAAATAAGTGAACTGAATCACATGATTTGTTTACCAATTTAAAAAGGTATTTATTACCCCTGTGATTCAGCAAGAACCAAATGGGATATTTAGAAGAGAGGACACAGCCGAATATGCATGCAGGGAAAATCCTATCTGAGTAGGGGGAGAGAGAATGCAAAGATTTTCCAGCAATCCCCTTCTCATTCTGGACTGACATCAAGGATTATCATCTCTTCACGTAGTCTCTGAAACTGATCCCTTGGTAGAGACTTGGTAAGGATGTCAGCAATCATAACTTCAGTGTTGCAATATTCTAATTGAACAAGCCCATTTTGACTCATTTCTTGCACCTTGTGGAAGGCAATGTCAATATTCTTCTTGAGTGGTTTCTCCTTCCAGAAACCTTGATACAGCTTTGATTATCTTGCATCAAAATTGTTAGTTTGGGTTCTGTTATCCCAAAGTCCGGAAGTAAATTGTGCAGTTATTTTATTTCATCACATGCTGCCTTTGCTGAAAGGCAAAGAATCTCCAATTGTGGATTGCTTCTTACTTGTCCTACTTACAGTTCCTGCACCATAAAAGAACGTGTTTCCATTGGTTGATTTTCTGTCTGCCAGGTCTGCAGCCCAGTCTGCATCTGCATAGGTGCATCAGTTGTGGATGGTCACAGATTGGCAGCATCAGTTTGTGATTTGTAGTTTCTTTCAGGTATCTGGCAACTCTCTTTTCACTGCAGTAAAATCTCTTTCAGTTTGAGAGTTAACCTTTCTTCATAAGATACCAACAGCATTTGCAATATCAATTCTGGTGAAATTGGCTATTTATAGAAGTTTTCCAACTGCAATCCTATACTTTTCAGCATTCTTCAAAGGTTCAGATTCTTTAGTGTCCTTTAAGAATCCTACTTCCATTGGAGTTGGCATAACATTTGTATCTTTCAGACTAAGACAGTCCAGAAGATCCAGAATCTTCTGTTTTTGATTAAGGAAGAAATTTCCATCATTTTTTAAAATCTGTACTCCCAAATTCTTGATATCAATCTCAATCTTGATATTCTGGATTACATCATCACTATCTGCTTTATCCTCACTGCACAGGATCAGATCATCAACATAACTTGTGATATAAGTCCATTTATTATCTCTGAATCTCTTGAATACACATTTGAACCCCACTTTGAAAAAGAAGCTGTTTCAGTTTGTCACTCCATGCTCTAGTGGCCTCTTTTAAACAATACATGCTCTTTTGCAACTTGCATACAAAATGTTCTTTTCCATGAACTGGCAATCCTGAAGGCTGTTCCATATATAGCTGCTCAGAGAGATCACCATAAAGAAAAGCTGTCTGGACATCCAGACATTGAACATTCATTTTCTTGCTGGCTGCGACAACTAGGAAAGTTCTGGTGGTCATGTGTGTGACTCATCTGGCAAAGGTCTTGTTGTAGTTTTCACCACATTGTTGACTGCAGCCTTTAGCCACAATTTTTGCTTTGTATCTCTGAATCTCCCCCTCTGCATCTTGCTTTGTGGTAAAGACCCATCTATATCCAATTGCTCTTTTTCCTTCTGGCAATTCTGACAAAGTCCATGTCTTGTTTTTATATAAAGACCACATCTCCTCACTAGCAGCTTGCACTCATTTCTCAGAATCTGTCTTTGGCAGTCCCTTTATATTTTTCTAGTCAGAAGGTTTTGGAATCCTTTCCTCTGTGGCTTGATAATAAATCTGTCAGGTGGCACACTTCTATTGGAGCATTCTGACCTTCTTACCTGGACTTGGATACTTGGCTCTGCTTCTTGCATGCTGTCCGGTTCCTCATTGTTAGGCTGGCCCACTACAGGTGTAGCCCCTTCTGTATGTAAGACTTCTGGAGGATGAAAGAACTCTGCATATTCTGGTTGCTGGTGGGAGTTTTCGTCCACTGCAAATAAATCTGGATAGACATCTTGGTTTGGATTAGATTTGGGCTGTGGTCTTTCATCAACATTAACACCACTTGTTAATTTTATTGTACATCCGTCTGGATTTAAAATTCTGTAACCATTTCTAATATAACCAATAAAAATCTCCTTTACACTTCTGCAGTCAAGTTTGCCTCTTTTCTGTTTGGGAATGTAGGTGTATGCTTTGCTTCCAAAAATTTTCAGATGGCTCAGTTGGGGTTATATCTTTGGATATAGTTGGCAGTCAGTTGCAGAGGTATGTTGCAGTCATGATGGCTTCAGATCAATAGAGTTTAGGCATATTAGCTTCCAAAAGCATGGTGACTTCCATCTCCTTGACAGTTCAGTTCATTCTCTCTGCCACACCATTTTGTTCTGGAGAATAAACCTGTGTGGTCTTTGGCTCAATGCTATGTTCCTTTAAAATATCATCAAATTCACCATTGACAAATTCAGTGCCATTGTCTGTACACAGGCTCTTTGGTTTATAGCCAAATTTATTAGAGACTCAAAGTACTCTTTGAATTTTTGAAAAGCTTGACTCTTCTCTCTGAGAATGTATGTGTATGGATACCTGCAGAATCATCAATAATAGTCATAAAGTAAGAGTTTACACCTGCAGACTTTTGGCCCAGAAAGATCATCATATAGAAGATCCAGAGGCTTGGTGGATTGTCTCTCAGTAACTGATAGGTATGGCACTCTAGTGGCCTTTTCTTTCAAGCATTCTAAACACTTTCCATTGTTGGAGTATGCTTTTGAACTTAGTCTCTTGCAAGCTCTTAATATTTTCCACACTTTGATGAACAAATCTGTGATGCCATAAAATTGAATAATTCTTATGATTACATTGAATCACACTGTTTGCAGACGAATGCAAAATCTGCATTTGCTAACAACCATGAGATCCCAAATTTCTCTAAAAATCATTTTTTTTTGTCATGAAAACCAAAGCATGATTACTTTCTGAAACTGTTGCCTCCTGATGTTGTGGTTTGAAGACTACAAAAAGAGGCTTCTAAATCTGGTACATAGTAGGCTTCTAAATCTGGTACATTGTAAGGTCTCTATCCTGTCAGGACCAAGTTTTGTTTCCAAAATAACAGTCCCTTTTCACTGAGCAAAAACTTATTGACTATTGGCAAGATAAACAGGAAAAGTTACATTTCTATCAAAATCCACAAACAATTCTTTGTTGTTGAAGTAATGTACAGTTGCTTCACTGTCCACAAGAACTGCATTTTTATATTTACCTCCAGCAATTTGAAATAATTGTTCATGAATCAAACCAATATCAACATGACTGGAAGATCTCTGTTTAGGGTTAAAAGCTGCTTTCTTAAAATTGCCTTTCTTCACATGTGGTTTTTGCCTTGTTAACATTGTGTCCATTTGTTCTGGGAGAAGAGGCTTTGATATGCAAGTCTTCATTAACAAGTTGAGCTAATTCACTGTGGCTTTTGTATCATAGTTACCTTCCATCAATTTCTGCCTGTTTTGAAATTCAATAATTTGAGCAATAGCATCTTGCAAAAGAACATATCCTTTAACTTGCAGAGCATTGATTATTGGAGAATAATATTTTGGAAGGATAGCCAAAAATGGTCCAAGTTTTGCATGTTCTGGGAAAGATTCCTCAGGTGATGTTACTCCAGACAAAGCTTCCACAAAACCATTGATATGCTGATTCAAAAATTGAGGATGA
>CM034708.1:42229806-42242713 GCA_020142125.1 Phrynosoma platyrhinos | reverse complement strand
CGGGTCTCAGAGACGGCCCTATTAGCCGTCTGCCGAGGCCCTTAGTTTCTCATAAAACATATACATGAAATCCATATTTTGTTCCTAAGCCTTCCAAGTTCCAAATTCTTTTATTGTTCAGTTTTATCTAATCAGTACTCCAATTCAAAGCGCAGGCATAAAAATATAATCTCAAATTTGGGAGAGCTAATCCCCCTCTCTCTGTGATGTCTTGTAATACTTTCATTTTTAGGTCAGGGGTAGGCAACCTTTCCCCTTTAAGGGCCGAGGGACTTCAGCTCCCAGAAGCCTCAGCCATGTTGGCCAATAGTCCCATGTTGGCCAATAGCTCCTGGGATTCTGGGAGCTGAAGTCCCTCGGCCCTTAAAGGGGAAAGGTTGCCTACCCCTGCTCTAGGTCTTCTTCCACTCCATATAAAAATGGAAATATCCTTGTGCCATTTCATGAAGGGAGAGTGATTTGTTATGACTGGGAAATTCTGAAACAAAAAGATCATTCTTGGAAGTATCATCATTTTAATAGTTGAGATTCTACTAACCATGAGATATTTAGTTTACTCCATCTATTTAAATCCTTTTTGATCTCTTGCCATGTTTTTTAATAATTGTTTTTGGATAGGTCTGAATTTCTATTTGTAAGCATAATACCCAAATATCTCACTGTTTTTTTTCACTTCAAATTTTGTTTTCTCCTTAATATCTTTTATTTCTTTCTCAGATGAATTTATTGGCAACATCATTTTCTTGTTTTTGTTCACCTAATACAGGGATAGGCAACCTTTCCCCTTTAAGGGCCAAGGGACTTCAGCTCCCAGAAGCCTCAGCCATGTTGGCCAATAGTCCCATGTTGGCCAATAGCTCCTTGGATTCTGGGAGATATTTCCCTCGGCCCTTAAAAGGGAAAGGTTGCCTACCCCTGGCCTAATATCCTGATATTTCACCATAATCTTCCAATATCTTCATTAAATTTGTAATATTTTCTACAGGATTAGCCAAAGTTATCACAACATCGTCTGTGTAGGCCCTTAGCTTATAAGTCACTCCCTTTACTTTCACACCTTCTATCTGACCATCAATTCTAATGTTATCTAGTAACATCTCTATTGTCAACAAAAATAAGGGTGACAGCAGACATCCCTGTCTCACTCTTCTGAAAATATTACATGTTTTTGATCTTTCTCTGTTAATTATGATGTTAGCTTCTTGTTTATTATAAATCATTTTGATCCATTTTTAAAAAAAATCTCCTATATCTCATTTTTTCAAAATATAGATTTTGAAGGCAAGATGCAGTCTTGAGAGGTATGAAATAAATTATTATTTACCAAAATTCAAATTCAATGATTCCTAGATTGGTAGCCCCCTATCTTAATTACAGTATCAGAGTATATATGAACTATGAATATGGACTTGAATCCTCAGTATCAGCTAAGAGGTTATCAGTGATCTAACTTATCCTGGCCACCCTCCCCCCAAATAACTGACAAAAATGTTATTCACCCATACTCTGATCACTAACAGAATGAACCTCCTTCTCTTCATGCAGCTGATGCCTAGTAAAGTAGGTTGTGGGGTGCAGGGGAGTTATGATTGTGGCAAAAGTGTCAAAATCATTGTAGCTATTGTGAATACAAAACAGTAATGAAAGAGGCAATACTTCTGTATTCATGACTGCTACTTTCTCATGATTATGACACTACTTACATGATTGCAACTCCTCCAACCTCACCTACTTCACCACACATCAGCTACAGAGTTGTAACATACTTCATCAGGCATTATTCTGCTGACAATTGGAGCATGGAAGAATACTGTTTCTTCAGGTTTTGTTGGGGGCTGGGGGTGTCAGGCAAGGAAATATTACTTAACTAAGTATAGTATCATCCCAAATCCACAAAACAATGATACCTTTATTGTGCCAATCAAAATGCACATTATACATGTTGCAAGCTTTCAAAGCTCCATTGGCTTCTTCATCTGGCAAAGGTGTTAAAATGAAATAGAAGAAAGCAAAGACAAAATGATGATGTTAGTCATAGCCCAGCATTTGGTCAAGATATTGAGATTGCTGTCCTCAGTTCAGATAGTATGGAAGGATTTTCATGCATGTGGGCTCCTCCTCCTTCTGGCCATGTAAGTAGCGGGTAATTCAACCCAGGAAATAAACTTTAAGTTCCATTAGCAATACAAAAAGCTACTTAACTGTATGTGATCCAGGATTCCAACTATAATGAGTTTGAGCAAGGAGGTTAGGCTAAGGATATTTTAAAGAATATTTTATTATTATTAAATAATATTTTAAAGGATTTCAGCAATGTCTTGAAATCATTATGTTTTCTGTTGTGAGATATCCTTAACTTTAGATTTTTTTAAAAAAAAGAGGAATTCTATTTACACTTTTATGATTAAAGTTAAATGACAAGCTGCTTTGGAAGCTAGATGGGAGGAATGCTAAACAAACAAACAAACAAATTTCCAGAACAACTCCAAATGTCTTTGAAAATATATGTTATTAGGATATGTCCTGTACAGGATATAGTAAATTAAGGGCTGAAATAGACAGCCTGGATAGGGCGGTATGAAATTACCTCACACAAAGATGGATTGGAGCTGTGGTAGCCATGCACCATGGCCCCAATCCTCTGAGGCACCATCCAAAAAAGGAGTGTTTTTAACTGCTCCTTTTTCAGCCATGAAAAAACCACCTTTAGCAGCTCCTTTGTGGCTCTGTGTGTGTTTGGGGCTTGTAGCATGTAACCACCATGCCCCCAATATACCTAGAAGCTGGCTGATGTGCAGCTGCTCTAGGTGCCTTCAGGGTGTTATGGGGGCGTGCACCCTCTGCATGCTATGTCCCCAAGCTGCCTGCAGCCATCCTGAATGGAGCTTTCAGTGCTAGTCTGTATCAGCCCACTAACCTTTAAATTTCCATAACACCCTCTACAGGTTTTCCCCTTTTCTAATGGGTTTTCTGTCAATAATTTTTTTAAAAAAAATAATAATCAAAGTTTCTTAAAATAATGATGTATAAATCTTCCACAATCATTCAGAGAGGAGAAAAGAGGGGCTGATGGTGAAGAGCTTGGATGAAATATATCTAGTAATTAATTTAATTCACTATGTTCTGCTAATTACATATCACAAGATATTCATAGGAAGAAAAAAAATCCATCCATTAATTTAATTAAATATTTAGTAGTGTCTTTCAGTGTGTTTCCATGTAAAGATTTAATATATGCCTCTAAATGCTGCCCTTCATGATGTACAATACAGCTACATTGGGCATTTTTGTCATGGCTTTCTGTATCTTGAAGGATATGTTTCTTGCTGATAGTATGAGGAGGTAGTCAATAGCTACTAGTCATAATGGCTATATATTAGAGCCAGCTTCAGAGACAATGGACCTTTCAGTATTTATTACTGAGGAATATAGGCAAGAGGAGGCTAATGTGCTAAATGAAAATAACAGTGGTACTTTTCTCTCTCCTGGGTCCTGCTGTGGGAGGGTCCTTTCTGGATACTCTACTATGGATGGAGAGAATATACAAAAACATATTAGGAAAATTTATTTATTTATTTATTTGAGTGTTAGTGAAGAAGAATCTTTGCAGTTCAGGACTTATTTGCTGAAAAAATTGCACATTTTATTTGCACATGAAATGTTGCTTTCTGTGCAGAGAATGCTGTAATTAGGGATTTATTCTGCATAATTTCACACATGGTTGATTTACATAGAAAACAACATTTTCTGTTTGGGAAATAACATGAAAAAACAAAATCATTTTCAGTGCATGTGTGAATTTTTCACGGAATAAGTCTCAAATTGTGGCTTTGAAAGCTGTGTGGTTTTCAAACACTTTCTCACAGAAGAAAATTATTAAAATTATTTGTTGCATCCTTTGAGAAGAAACTTAGTGAAAAGTTGCATCCTTAGCCTCCACAGACTAGATTGGGAACTTTCATAGATTGGATGATGATTTACATCTAAGAATGTGAGCTGGCAATGAACATTTAGACAATAAGAAATTATGAGTCCTATTCTCAGGTTCATGAAAAAATGCCCACTGTCATTAAAGGAGGGTTAAACTGGGACACAAATGAGAGTAGATACTGAACACATACACTTTCAGCACTAGCCTAGCTATGTGGTTTTCTCTGAGGATTTCCTACCTGGCTCAGGTAATGCTCAAAAGATCCAAACATATATATGCTCTGTCATCAAAATGCACTCTTTGCTGAATGGAGTGAATGAAAGAAATAACCACCAAGTCAAGTATAAATTTCACCCATTAAAATCAATGACACTAAAGTCAGTCATGATTTATGTAATTCCCACTGAGTTTCATTCCCATGGAGCATTCTGTCCCTAATTTCTGATAAGGTGTCATTAGGTAGGTGGCCCATTTCTTAAATAATGGCAAAGCTCTCCTCTCTCTATTTCCTTCCTTCTTTCAATCTGAAAGAAAATATGAGGACCCTTCCTTAAACACCTCATCTTTAACCTGATCTTTCAGCAAAAGGTTTCTATGTTTTCTGAAAGTCACCACTTCTCCCTTCTTCTCTCACACACATACCCTTTTGGAGGGACAAATAGCTTTGTAAAAGTGAGGAAAGATATTTAGCCCAAACAACTGTTTTCCTTCATAGTCTCCAAGTTTATTTATTTTGTGGTTTATGTTTTAGCCACTCAAAAAAATAGTGCAGAGAAGTAACAGCAAGTCTACCTCTTTGAGAATCTCAAGCATCTGTTCCCAGTCTATTGAACTTTTTAAAATGTCAGTAAAAGGTTTGCTGCCTCTTTTGCTCATTCCTCTCAAAATCCATAGATACATGGCATTGTGTATTTCTGTTTTGCATGCTTCATGTGCATCACTTTTTATAACCAATCTCTACTTATCTTACTTTGTCTTTGAATTCTTTGAAATGTTGAAACTAGATTTACTGTATAGAACCATAAGCAATTACAAACAACAGAGAGTTATGTTTAAGTTTTTCTGCCCTCTCATGTTAAAGCAACATGGGGGGGGGGCTTTTCATTATGTGTCCATGAGATAAAATAGGTGTGTATGTTTGTATTGATGCACACATGCACATATGTGAATTTCTAAATGTGATTTTCTCACTTTTGTTTTAGCTTGGGAAAGTTACTTACTAGTTTGCATTAGCCAGGATCACCCTGTATGTTCCATGGATTCTCTTCCATTGTTGCATTTTCTAGTTAACACCCACAACATAATGTGAGGCTGCAATGCAAGGCCTAACATGAACCAACACTTGGAACATTTACTGTGGTGACAACACAATACCTATAAAAACAACAAAACCTTGCAAGCACCTCACAAAAGGAGTAAAACTATCCTTTTAGAGTGATATTATAGTATAGTTATGGTACATTTTTGTTATTGAGTACAGAAGTTACAAACAACATTTTTGAAACTAGTTATTTTGAAGTTCTGGATAAGGCAATGTAAATTTCAGCTGCAGACTATATCATTACAGTAGTTAGTCTAAGGACCTAAGTATAGGAGCAGAAGCTCTTGAAGAAATAGAAGATTATATTAGTAGTTTATCCAACAATGTCTCTAGTGAATACATCTAGTAGCATGAAGCTCTACTGCTTCTTTCTGAGTGTTTGTTTAAAAAGAAGCTACCTGCAACACTAATCAGTCATTTTAATTTAGAATCTAAACTGGGTTTGAGCCTGGTTGGATAGGAGTACACCAGGAAATAGCATGGATTTCCAAAAGAATCTGGGCAGTGCTGTCTGTGTTGATAGTTATAGGCTAGGTAGACCACTAGTCTGAATCACTATAAAGACAAAAAGGAAAATTTAAAAATAGATATTTACTTCTTCATTAAGACTACTGAATGGATAAATATCTACAAACTACATTTTGATTAGTTTCCAGATTTCCACATATCCCCTTCTTCTTCATCTTATTTTGTAAAAACAGAAAATTCCAAACCCAGCCAGCTTGGATTAGAGATAAAACCCATCTTCACAGTTCCCACTCCCTTTCCTCAAAGTCAAATTTCATTTAAAGAATGTCAGAAAATAACCTCTCTGAGTTATGTTAATTGCTAAGAAGCCCTTCATCTGCAAAAGAGGGAACAATATGCTGAAGACATCTTAACATTGACTTTCAAATTGCTCTTCTTTAACATTTTTTTAAATAAATAAATCAAAAGTCTTTAAACCACTTAACAAGCAAATGCACTCCAAAATATGTACATAAACACAGGGCAAAATTAAAACCAATTGATCCAAAAGCAATGTTATCTACTCCTTTAAGTCATATTCTGGCAGTGCAAATAAGTAGTAGAGGAAGCATAGGAAAGCTGGACAAACTACTTACTGAAGTTGCATGAAAAGGGACATTGAAATATTGCTTAAGGGACTTCAAATGTTATGGAAAAAACAACAATAGACATGCCTGTTAGAAATGAACAAATGGGGAACCATCATTTTTATTTACTGTACAAACAAGAACAGTATATATATATATATATATATATATATATATATATATATATACACGCACACGCACACGCACACGCACACACACACACACACACACACACATACAGAGAGAGAGAGAGAATAATAATAATTAGCTTCTAAGAATAATTGAGAAGAGATGAGGGGTTTCAATTTGCCTTTGGAAACTTAATATTAAAAAAAATTGAGGACAAGCAATTTTAAAAATGAATATAAAGCTTTTCAGAAAAGTTTCAGCTCTAGAAATATACTTTTAGTTCAATGACAATATCTACTGGATACAAATGCAGCCTTTCCACCCTTAAATATTAAGGAATTGTAACATAAGTTTATCTACCCTGAATCCAAGAGGAAAAGGGTGGGGGAGAGAAAAGTTAAATAACAGTAATTAAAAGAGCAACTGTAACTTCAGTTGCACCAACACTATAGAAATAATGCAATTTGACACCACTTGAAGTGCTTTAGCTCCATCTGATGGAATCCTGGGATTTGTAGTTCTGCATGATCTTTAGCCTTCTCTGCCAAAGAGTGATGATGCTCCACAAAGCTATAAACCCCAGCATTCTGTAGAATGGAACTATTGCAATTAAAGTGGTATCAAACAGCATTATTTCTACAGTGTAGATGTACCCTTCCACTGATGTGCTTATTGACTGGTTGAAACAACATCTGTCTGTGCTGCATTGAGAAAACAGCTCATCTTTCCTGGAGGCTTTAATACAAATGACACATTCTTTGAACTAATGGAAAGGAAATGAAAGACACAGGTGTAGGCACTCTCAGCAATTCACTGGAAAATGGGACAATATCCTCCCAACACTTTCTCCCTAGTCAAAGTGGCAAGACTATGGAAATGGTATCATCCACCATTTGTTCTACTTCGTATTGTTCTGTTAAACTGCAAATCCAATTCACTCCTACCTGCAAGTAGGCACCATATGAAAAAAAAAACTTTTAACAAATAATAACTGTGGGGTATGGAGGGAAGATAGGCTCTTAAGTGACTTTCAAATCTTGTTTTGCAATTTAGCTCAACGGGATACTTCTGAGTACAGTGGGCCCTTCGTATCCATTAGAGTTTGGCTCCAAGATGTCCTATGGATTAAAAAAAACCTGTGGATGCTCAAATCCCAATAAATATAATCACATACTAAAATGGTGTCCCTTAAATAAAATAGTAAATCAAGGTTTGGAATGTATATATTTTTGGAATATTTTCAAGCCATGGATGATTGAACCAGCCAGATTGAACCAATCTGTGGATATGGAAGACCAACCACATTTATTTATTTACTGGATTTATATTCCACTTTCCTCCCAAAATAGGATTCAAGGTGGCTGGTATTGTGCTGTATGTGACTGTTTTAACATTTATAAATCAAAACTGCTCAAACTATGCAGCCATTTTACAAGGATTACACTACAGAGATTTTCCTAAACCGTTTTGAACTTAAGAAAACTTGGAACAATCATGTTTATCATTTTTGATGCTGTTTCACCAGTGAGCCAACTGCTTGTGTATATTGGTAATCTGTGTACAAAGGAACTAACAATTATTATATATATGGGTACCATTCCTACAAAATCCAAAAATGAGAGAACAGGGGAAACAGCTGGCTAAATCATATAGCTAATCCTGACTAGAGCAGTACTATTGAACCAATGAAATTTGTCTGTGTGTTTACTCACATTTTAACATTTTAGTGTGTTTTGGATCTTACTGGGATGTTGCTGAGAGATGTAATCTGTCCTTTTCCCCATATTTGACTCTGCAAGACTTTGCCTCCCCCTCCCATGAAAGATGAGAATTGTATTTGCTTGTGTACATACACTGAGAAAGGGCATATGAAGAGAGTGTGGAAAAGAGGAGATGTGTAAAATATATCTTTTATTCAAAGCAAGCAATCTTACCTTAGCAGAAGGCACATTCCTTCAGGCATTACTTACAAGTAGTTACAAAGTTTAAAAACAGCCTAAGGGCCAAAACAAATGGCCCTGAAAGGGTGGTTTGAAACTGCCCCTTCCGAAGATGGGTTGGGACTGTGGCAAACACATGTCACAGCCCCAATCCACTTTGAAGAGGGCCAAAAAAGGAGCAGCAAAGAACCTCTCCTTTTTTTGGCTGGCAAAAAGCCAGCTTTGCCACCCATGCCATGGCCAGAAGCTGGCTTCATGATGTTCTAGTGGCGTGCAGCATCTAAACACCATGCCCCTGAAGCACCTGGAAGCTGGCCCATGTCTGGTCAGCCGGGCAGCTTCAAGCCAGTTTCAAGCTAGGTGAAGCCACCTGGACGTTGGTGCAAAAGGTGTCTGTTTCAGCTCTTAGTCATAGTAATATTAGAAACCTCTCCTTTTATACTCCATGGCTGACCCAGTGGAGGAACACCACTGCTTAGAGAGTTTTTCATTGATATTCACCTATAAATTAATTTTAAAAAATAATAATTACTAAAAAATAAGAAAACCAGAAGTGGGGAGAGAAAACTCGCCTTCTTGAACTACTATCGATTCCCATTGTTCATGGAACTGAACATTGGGAATCAGGAAGAAACACACATCATGATGTTAAAATCTTTCCTCCACTCTTAAGGATTATTCCCCTCTCAAGAAAAAGAAAAAAAGAAAACCCTTTCAACACAGCAATAAATATAAACTGTGAACTTGCTATTTTGAAATTCACTGTGTTATACTTTAAGCAACTTTTGGGAAACCACGTTATAGAAAGGCAGCTAAAAATATTAACAACATACGTAGAGTTCAGGCCTAGCAACTATTCTCAAGTCTGAATACTTTATAGAAGTATAGGGAATTGTGCAAACCAGTGGGAAAGAAAGAAAGAAAGAAAGATCTGAAGTCGAAGGCTTTCATGGCCAGCATCCATAGGTTTTTGTGGGGTTTTCAGGCTCTGAGGCTGTGCTCTAGAAGAATGTATTCCTGACATTTCATCTGCATCTGTGGCTGGCATTTTCAGTAAGCCATATCTTCTCTGAAGATGCCAGCCTTGGAAGAGACCACAAGGGCCATGCAGTCCAACCCCCTCTAATGCAGGAACTCAAAATCAAAGCATCCCTGACAGATGGCCATCCAGCCTCTGTTTAAAGACCTCCAAAGAAAGAGACTCCACCACACTCTGAGGGAGTGTGTTCCACTGTCAAACAGATCTGTCAGGAAGTTCCTCCTAATGTTGAAGTGGAATCTCTTTTCCTGTAGCTTGCATCCGTTGTTCTGGGTCCTATTCTCTGGAGCAGCAGAAAACAAGCTAGCTCCCTCCTCAATATGACACCCCTTCAAATATTTAAACAGGGCTATCATATCACAATTTAACCATCTCTTCTCCAGGCTAAACATACCCAGTTTCCTAAGTCATTCCTCATAGGGCATGGTTTCCAGACCCTTCACCATTTTAGTCGCTCACCTCTGGACTCCAGTTTTTCAACATCTTTTTTGAATTGTGGTGCCCAGAACTGGACACGGTAGTCCAGGTGGAGCCTGATCAAAGCAGAATATAGTGGCACTATTATTTCCCTTGATCTAGATACTATACTTCTATTTATGCCACCTAAAATCACATTGGCCTTTTTAGTGCTGCATCACACTGTTGACTCATGTTCAACTTGTGGTCCACTAGGGTTCCTAGATCCCTCTCACATGTAGTCTCAATAAGCCAGGTGTCCCCCATCTTATATCTCTGCAATTCATTATTTATTTATTTATTTATTTATTGCCCTGGGTGCAGTACCTTACATTTCTCTGTGTTGAAATTCATCTTGTTAGCTTTGGCCCAGCTTTCTAAACTATTAAGATCATTTTGAATTTTCATCCTATCCTCTGGGGTATTAGCTATTCCTCCTAATTTGGTGTCATCTGCAAATTTGAGAAGCATGTCCCCTGTTCTTTCATCCAAGTCATTGATAAAGATGTTGGATAGCACTGGACCCAGGACCGAACCGTGTGGCACCCCACTGGTCACTTCTCTCCGGGATGAAGAGAAGCCATTGCTGAGCACCCTTTGGGTTTGGTCAGTCAACCAATTACTAATCCACCTAACAGTTGTATTGTCTAGCTCACATTTTACTATCTTGTTCGCAAGAATATCATAGGGACCTTGTCAAAAGCCTTTTTGAAATGAAGATATGCTATTTCTACCGCATTCCCTTCATCTACCTAACTGGTAATTTTATCAAAAAAAGAGATCAGATTAGTCTGGCATGACTCATTTTTAAGAAACCCATGTTGACTTTTAGTGATTATGGCATTCCCTTCTAAATTTTCACAGGCTCTCTTTTTAATGATCTGCTCTAGAATCTTTTGGAGTATTGATGTCAGACTAACTGGAAAATAGTTGTTGTGATCCTCTGTTTTCCCCTTTTTGAAGATAGGGGCAATGTTTACCCTCTCCCAGTCTGCTGGGACTTCTCCTGTTCTCCAGGAGTTCTCAAATATTATTGCCAGTGGCTCTGAGATTACATTTGCCAGTTATTTTAATATCCTTGGATGTAGTTCATCTGGTCCTGGAGACTTAAATTCAGCAGTCATCAGCAGCTAAAATCTGAAAGCAGTTTAAAATTTATGTTCCTGAGTGGCTTTGTTTTCTGTCAAATGGTTATAGAAACTCTGATCTGGTCAGCATGGTCTATCTGTGGAAAAAAATGTCTTAGCTTGAAAACAGTTTCCTTTTTCCTTTATAACACAATGTCTTTGCATGAGAAAAAGTATGTTGTGGATTTAAAGGAGAGATCCCCCTCCTTTTCTTTCCACTTCTCAACTTATTGTTTTAACATGGAGAACAATATCATTGGCCTTTTCAGAACTTTTTGGGCTCCTATACTGCATAGCCTATCAGGCAGGCATGGCGCTCACTGTCCTACATCCTGTAGAAAACTAAAGAGTTTTGATCTGTTGACGTATCTCAAATGTTGGTCCCTTTAAACAAACTTCACTAGCTAAACATATTTTCTCTGAGTAGATGTCTTTATTTTTCTTTTCTATACATTTCTTGTCCTCCATAATCTATGTAGGATAGGACACCCAAAATTGAGGGGATAGGAGATCCCTTCTCATCTCATTGTTTTCCTTTTTCTATTTTTCACATGTGGTCCTCCAAACATGCTCAGAGGACTTCTTCCTTCATCTTCCTAGGTCTGAAATTTGATAGCTGTTTTGTTCTTCCTTGGCTGTGAGTATGTGACTCAGTCACACTCTTTCCATCCTAAACTAGATCTGGCTTTCTTCTTCCCAGAAAGAGAGCCTCCTTTTCAAATGCTAATTACCCCTCCCTTACAGGTAGCTTCAAAGACTCTGCTAGATCTTTTCAGTTTAAAATATTTCCTCCCTCAAAGAGGAACACTCTCTCAGCCCAATTTAAACATTGCTTTTGTCTTCCTTAATAGTCCTTGCTTTAGAAACAGAAGGCTTCTCTCTTCAGAGACAGATGGCATCTGTTGCCAACTTTTTTCCTTCAGTCAGAGATGCTACTAAATGGAGTTTGTGTTGTTGATATGATATTGTTGTTTGGGTTCTCAAATGCTACATAACCCATTGTGATAACCCCATGTAAATTAGATCAGGTTTGATTTTTCCATGTTGCTACCCTTTTGGAAGAGCCTCTTCATCATCCACAATCTATCTGAATATAATAATAATAAGTTTTTCCTTGTGCTTTTCCTCTCCAGTCCATGGGACAAAACTTCCAAAATTCATTTGTTATTGTTGTTCTGAACCTTTTTCATTTTGGGTTTTTTTATGGATATTTTGTTTTATTTTTGTTGTTAAAAAGATTATTTTGCCCCCATACATTTCAGCTTGTGTTTTGCATGTCACCTTTTGGGCATTAGTCATCACATTTTAATTTTTTACTAAGCCATTTTGAAAAGGTTGTTGTTGTGCCTTTTTGGGATGCTCTAGTTTGCTCTTTTCATTTTTCCTTTTCAAGTTTAAAGGGAATTTTCCTAAACCAGATAGGGATTTTGTTTTTACAGTGAGTTAAAGAGAGACAGATTTTCTCTCATGCCCTCTTGATTTCCTGTGTAAAGTTTTGCTTTTTAAATGGGAGTTTTATTTTTATCAGGAGGGGGTGATGACTTCCAATGCCCTTCAAATGCCCCCATATTTTGCTACACCTGTTCCAGACCTGAAGTGTCAGCCTGTTCCAGACCTGAAAGGCATGTAGCTTCTGTTTTATTTTTGCTTTATAAGATACATACACAGGCTGAGACCTCCTGTCCTCAGCCCAGACAATCATGCAGCACATTTGCCAATGATTCTAACAAACATCTTGCCACATAATTCCCTTGCTTGCATATACTATTTTCTCTGCCATACTGTGGGAGCTAGCTTGTAGCCTAGCTCTGCCTTTCTATGGCTTTGGCCAGTTTTCTTTACAGATAGCTTGTAATGAAGCTGGGGGGGG
>CM034708.1:42168299-42186226 GCA_020142125.1 Phrynosoma platyrhinos | reverse complement strand
TTTTTTAAGTAAATCTCTATAGGTTAACCAATTTTCCTTGTTAAATTTATCTTCCTTGTTTACCATCTCACCAATTGCGGTCCACAGTGGGATATTATCAGGCCAAAATTTCTTTACTTTCGTCCAAATTCTTAGAAGCGCTCGTCTTAGGTAATGATCATTAAAATTTTGATGGACCTTCAATTTATCATATATTAAATATCCATGCCAAGCATAGACATTGTCAAATCCCTCTAATCTTAAATTCCTTTCATTCTTAAGACGAATCCAATCTTCCAACCAAAATAAGGCACACGCATAGTAATATAATTTAAAATTTGGTAATCCTAGTCCTCCACGTTCTACAGCATCTTGTATATATTTCATTTTTACTCTGGGTTTTCTACCCTCCCATATGAATTTAGAAATGTCTTTCTCCCATTTAGTAAAAGGCGCATCATTTATCAATACCGGTATGTTTTGAAATAAAAACATCATTTTGGGTAAGATGTTCATCTTAACGGTAGATATTTTACCAATCCATGATAATTTTAATTTTTTCCATCTATTCATTTCATTTTTAATTTCTGACCATATTTTTTCATAATTATTTTTAAATAGTTCTGAATTCGTTGTGGTAAAATTTATACCCAAATATTTAATCATTTTAGCTTCTAAATATTGAGTTTTGTCTTTTATCTGTTGTTTTTCTTTTTCGGAAACATTTAAAAACATCAACATAGTTTTCTCTCTATTGATTTTAAGTCCAGAAGCCCGGCCAAATTGTTCTAGTGTTTTTAGTAATTCAGTAATACTTTCACATGGATCTGATATTGATATCATTAAATCGTCAGCGAAGGCTTTGGTTTTAAATTCCATTCCTCTTACTTTAACTCCTTTAATTTTATTATTATTCCGTATCTCTCCCAATAAAATCTCAAAACACATGATAAATAACAAAGGGGAAAGGGGGCATCCTTGTCTTACTCCCTTTTGGATTTTTAAATCATTAGTCATTTCACCATTTATTATTAATTTAGCTCTTTGGTTATTATAAATCATTTCTATCTACTTCCTAAAGTTAGATCCCATATTTAAATTTCCAATTAATTTATACATAAATTCCCAATTTAGATTATCAAATGCTTTTTCTAAATCGAAAAAGATCAATGCCGCTCGTTTATCTATATTTTTGTTATAAAATTCAATCAAATTAATTACATGTCTGGTATTATTTCGGATTCTTCTATTTGGTAAAAAGCCTGATTGATCATCCGAAATCCATTCTATTAACCATTTTTTTTAACCTTTTAGCAATAATGTTCGCAAATGTCTTATAATCAACATTTAATAATGAAATTGGCCGATAATTTCTTGGTTCCGTTTTATCTTTATTTTCTTTAGGGATTAAAGTAATATTCGCATCTTTCCACGTCTGCGGAATGTAACCCTCTTTTATTTTATTTAATACCATTAACAAAGGATTCGAAAATTCCTCCTTAAATTTTTTATAGTATTCTGCATTATACCCATCTGGACCCGCAGCCTTTCCAATTTTTAACTGAGCTATTGCATCCATAATTTCTTGATATTCTATATTCTTATTAAGATAATTTCTATATTTTTCTGTCATTATGGTTTTATTCTGTTTTTGCAAATATTTATCAATTACTTCCAAATTCCTATTATTAGTTCTGTATATGTTTGAAAAATATTCAAACATTATCCTTTTAATTTGTTCTTGGGTTGAAAAACTATTTTGTCCCTCTTTTAATAATGTTATAATTCTTTTTTCTCATGCCTTTTTTAGTTGGTAAGCTAAGAATTTCCCAGGTTTGTTGGCATTCTCAAAATTCCTTTGACATATATATTTTAGTTTTTTCTGTATTTCTTCTGTTAATAATATAGACATATGTTTCTGCAATTTTTGTAATTCTATCTGTAACTTCCTATTATTTGGTTTTTCTTTTAATTGACTTTCTTTAATTTTAATTTCATTTTTCAAATTCTCCATTTGTTTTTCTCTTTGTCTTTTTAGTTCGACACCTTTCTTTATAAAATAGCCCCTCATATATGCCTTCCCTGCATCCCACACAACATCTACAGGTGTTTCTTTATTCAAATTCTCTTGAAAAAACCATTCTAAATTTTTCTGGGTTTCTTTAATTGTCTGATCATTTTTCAATATTTTAACATCAAATCTCCAATTAAAATCTCTATTTCCATTTTTAATTATCATCATAACCGGATTGTGATCAGACCAGATAGCTGGTAAATTATCCATTTTATGAATTCTTTTAGTCAAATTTGAAGACAAGAAAATCATATCTATTCTAGAATACGAGTTGTGGGGATGTGAGAAGAACGTATAATCCCTACTATTTCCATTGACTATCCTCCAAGTGTCTTTTAATGTCAATCTTTCCTGTAATTCGAAGAAACTTTGGGGTAACTTGCCTTGCGATAATTTTGTCTTTCTGTGAGAGGTTCTATCAATTTGAGGATCTATTACCCCATTCCAATCTCCTAAGATTATCATTTTCTCATTATTATCAATATTTTCTAATTGATTTAGCAATATCTCATAAAATTCTCTTTTATTAGTTAAAGGCCCATATAGGCCTATTACTATAATTTTCTCCCCTTTTATTCCAATTTCCACTACAATAAATCGCCCTTGGGGGTCTGCTAACAATTTTTTCGCTTCATACTTATTTGAAATATATAATGCTACTCCATTTTTTTTTATTCTTTGCTGCCGCTATAAACTCTTGACCTAATTTCTTACAAATTAAAAATTTTGAATCTCTAGCCTTTATATGTGTTTCCTGTAAACACGAAATATCTGGTCTTTGTTTTTGGATATAATGAAAGAATTTTTTTCTTTTTTGGGGCGTGTTCATTCCTTTTACATTCCAAGAAATAAATTTAATTTTATCCATTTTATTGTTATAATTCCGCCCTCTTCTTTTTTAATCTTTTTAAATCATTATCATATCTCTTCCTTCACTCTTAAAAATTTCACTGATTTAGTAATATGTATAAGACTTACCCTTCACTCATTATCAGATCCCAAACCTTTATATAGTTCTTCCTCTTGGCTATCTTGGTCTCCGGGTGGTTCTAGATCTAAATCCTCATCAAGCAATACTCTCCCCTTATTATATCACCAGTTACTTGCTCCCAATTCTTCCTGACTATCTTCTTCTGGAGTTATAATCTTACCACCCTTTTTCAGCAAGATTCTTTTCTCATCTATATTAGGGAATTCTGATTTCTTTTCTTTATTTCTTTTATTTGCTTCTTCTTTGTCTTTACTCTTCCTATCTCTTTGCCTCTCTAGTCTTTCCCAAAATCTTTTAGCTTCACTTATTGATCTTAATACAATTCTCCTCTTCTGCCACCAAAATATTAATCCATCAGGAGATCCCCACCTATATGGAATTCCTTCTTGTCTAACGAACATTGTTAAAAAGGCATATTCTTTACGTTTTTTCAAAATTCTTACAGGCACATCTTTCAGAATTTGAACCACTTTGCCATTAATTTCCAGGGGCATTTCACTATGTGTCCTAAGTAGGAGATCTCTCGTTTGTCTACGGACAAAGTAGACCACCACATCTTGTGGTAAATTCTTTTGTTTAGCTACGTATGAATTTAAATGAAAAGTTCTATCCAATTCATACTGAAAATTATTTGGATCGACACTCAAAAATTTAGACAAACTTATATTTAATGTTTCCATTAAATTTTCATCTTTACTTTCAATGAGACCTCGAATTTTAACACATTTTCCCTAAGTTTTTGTTCAATTAATGCTTTTTCATCTAGGTCTCGGTCTCTTGTCTGTCTTATCTCCTCTAATTCTTCCGAAAATCTCTCATTTGTATTTTCCAATTTATCAATCCTACAATTCACAGTGGATAATTCACCGGAAATTTTTTCTATTGTCTGGTTTATCCCTTAGAGTTCATTTCTAATTTCTTCACGAATTTCAGTTTTGAAGTCCAACATTTCCCGCCTGATTTCCAGACGTAGCTTTCTGATTTCATCTAATAAAGAAAGATTGGGGTCTGCACTCTTTGGCTGCTCAAGTGATGCTCGTCTAGGTAGTTGGGAGTTGCTCTGGGCTTTTATTTGATTCCTGGACATCATTATCCGTCTTATTTCTTATAGTTTTTAACAATTTCTTTGATTCCCTTTAATTCTCTTTACACCCCCAGAATATCTGTCCTTGTATTAAATATATCTCCAACAGTTCACAGTTCCCTTTGGGGTTTTCTGAAATAAGAAAAAATATTTAACAAACTGTTGTTATTATTATCTCCCTTATCCTTTTCTTTGGCCCCCCAATGTGAACTTCTTCTTTTTTTCCCCCCTCAAATTTAGCCTCAGGTAAGAACCCTATATGTATTTAAATTTATTTATTTATTTATTTTTACAAATTTTAGTTTATAATTTCTATATATATTTTGTGTGTATATATATATATATATATATATATATATATATATATATATATATATATATATATATATATATACACACACACACACACACACATATATGTGTATGTATGTATATATATATATATATATATAATTATATTATAATATCACTAATTTCTTTTCAAATTTTTATTACTCAATTTAATCAATGAATTCTATAATTCTATAATTAATTTCCCCAATTTATTCTTAATTTGTTTTTAATTACAATTGATCTATCTTAGGGTTCTTGCCTTAACCATATTAATTCTCCAATAACTTTTCAAAATATATGTGTATACACAATATAAAAATACCATAAAAAAAACACAGCCTCCAAATTAAACACAAGTCTTCACATGTTGGGGCTTCTTTATTTTCCCCTTCTACCTCTCTAAACGTCAGACCTTTTTCTTTTTCTCTCTCTTCCTCTTTTTTTTCCCTCCCCTTCAGAACTCCCGCTTATGACACCACGTTCTAACTCACTATAATTTCCACTCTATTCCACTCTATTCTTTCCATCTATCTTAATCCTAATGCTTTTCTTCAGCCCCTTCTCTTTCCGTATCTCTTCCCCGTCTCTCCCTCTGTTCCACGCTATGATGTCGTTTATATCTTCTGTTTGGTGCCGATCTTTCTCTTCTACTCTATGATGAGGTGACGTCTCAGCATGAGGACACTCTCTAATCTGAACTCTCTTGCAGTTCCTTCCGGTCTCTCTATCCTTCTCCTCTTGTCTTTCCTCTCAATGACATCCATTCTCCCTAGATGCGCCTCGACTCCACCTCTTGCTGTCCCAATCCACTTTACTTCAAGGACGCCATGCCTTGCCTCCCTCTTATCTTATCTCACGTCGCACTTCAAGGTAAGGGATATTAACCCTTTCACAACAAGTTATTTTTATCTAATAAATGCCCAATCCAGTTTTCTCTTAATTCTAGCAGGTTACTTCACTTACAGTCACAAATATATGTAGCAATCACTTTTCTTCTTATAAACAGAATACCGCTGTTTAAAAAGACCCTCTCCTTTTAATCTTCATAGTCTTCGGTTATTTATATCTTACAAATATCATAGACTTCCAAGTCTGACAAATTTATTAATCTCCAACCAGCTGGTATTTCCCAAAACTTCCAAATTTCATGGGGACAGTTCTCTAAATATGAAGATT
The DNA here is from genome assembly GCA_020142125.1 of Phrynosoma platyrhinos. Taxonomy (NCBI): domain Eukaryota; kingdom Metazoa; phylum Chordata; class Lepidosauria; order Squamata; family Phrynosomatidae; genus Phrynosoma; species Phrynosoma platyrhinos. The sequence continues at coordinate 42,180,589 of CM034708.1, read as the reverse complement.
GATCATTATTGAGATGAAGCCTCTATTTTCCCAAGGCTTCTTTATACGCATTCAAAGCTGTCTGTCCCGTTGATTGCTATATCTCTTTCTTTTACTTCTCACAGTCTATGTATGGTATTTTCGAGAAGTATATAAGACCAAGGTTAGTCTGCTTCCTTCACGTTATCCAACAAAATCTTTACTTACTGCAACTAACATTGCACTACGAATTTGTAAATTGTCTGTGTCCCGGGCTTCTACGGAAGGTTCTTTGCAGCGTGGCCGTGCTCCCTTGCCCCTGGTCCTTTTACTCTCCAATTCTCCACGGATCCAAGTCCATCCGAAATCGGAGGGTTTCAAGCAACCTTTCAGGGCTATAGTTGGGTCGTCCGGGTCTCCAATAACAGGGAGACACTTCGATCGACTCAGATTGCTTTTAAAGGTCGATCTGATGCCAAGTTGCCTGAGGAGTCACCCGGAGGCAACGTGGGTGACTTCTCAAAGGGACGCCATGACAACCGGAAGCTAAGCAAGCAAATATTTTAAAATTGTTTTAAATAAATTTGAGGTTCCTATGTGAGCTACATTCAGACAATCAGGATTACAAAACCACTTGATGTGCTCAGGTATAAAATCAAGGTGCTTCCTAACATTTCACACAATTTGCATAAGGTTGTGTTCTGGTGGATAAAATGAACAGTTGATGTTATTTCGGGGGGAAAAAAAACTATTTCTGTTGTATATGGAAGCCAGAGAAGACAATTTAATCACTATTACAATGTGACTCATATTGCACAAAAGTACTGATGTGCTCACTTAAATCAGTAGAAAGATCCATGCATATTGCTTAAACAAAAATGTAATATTCCTCAGTGTATTTGAATTTGAAAAAATAAATAGAGGAAGCAACTTCAATAACTGATGGGAATGCTTATAGATATGTAAGAGAAAACATTATGATTACAATTTCTTAACAAGGTCTCTCATTTGGCAATCAACAGCATGGGACACCAGTAGCATCTCTGTGGAGGGGATGGGGGCTGTATCAGGTGATACCATTGGGGGGGGTGACACCATGGCATCCCCCATCTTCTCCCACTGACCCTTGCCATTAAACCCATCCATTCCCCTCTGTTCTTCCAGCCTTCTCCAAGCTCCTCTGCCATTCCCCCTGGCACACTTACTTTTATTTCCCTGCAGGCCCACATTTTCAATGTTGCCTTGTGCTAAGGGCAGCCACAAACCTGCACTTGGCAGTTGTTTCTTTCTTTCCCCTGAGCCAGGGAAGAGAGAGAAACCAGCACTATACAGAGGCTTACCTGGCTGAAAATAGCCACCACCACATGGTTGGAAGCCTCCTGTGCTTGCCCTGCCCACATCTCCTGCAAAGTCTCAAGATACTTCTAGTACCAAATGAGACTTCAAGGGATGCTGGCAGCCAGATCAAGCAGAAAGGGAGACAAAGAGCAGTAACACGAGAGAGGGAGAAAGAGAGAAAGAAAGAGAGAGAAGAAAGATAAATATGACAATAGGGAGGTAAATGGTGATGAGGGTAAGACTAGACAATATTTTTAAAAAGAGGTTGCAGTAAGCAGTCCTTGTGATTTAGATGGATTATACTGTTACCAGGGCTTAATTTCCAGTCCTCATTGTGGCTTAAACTAAAGGTTTATGAAATGTTTGAAGGAGGAGGGCCTAAAAGTGCTCATGGTTCAGGTTGCACGTTGTGTTCTAATAGGAATTCATAAGTTTCAAGTCCTCATATTGGGAAGCTATTTCAAGTTTCCAGTCCTCATTGAGATGTTGGAGGGAGGGGGGAGGGACAAGAATAAATGTCCTAATCCTCATGGTTCAGAATAAAAACTTGCTTTCCCCAGGATTTAATGCAATTTAAATTTCTAGTTTTCATGATTTGGAACACATGTGTTTGACTTTAATATGATTTAATAAGTTTTAGGTTTCTACTCCTCAAGGATCCAAATATAGTAGATGGTTGATTTTAATAGGAATTAATCAGATTCAAGATTAACCATTGGCACTAGGTTAGTTTGCGTCAATTAGTTTTGATTTTGTCGAGATGTTCACTAAGTGCTCAAATGCTTGCCTATTTATCCTTATTTGTTGTTGTTGTTTTTGGGGGAAAACATTATTTAATTTATGAGTAAACATGACCCATTAGTGTATCTCATGTAAAGGTGTAAAGTTTAATATCAAAATGAACATAATTTTGATGTATTTATTAAACATTTTTATTTTGAAATATATTTTCTTACCAATTTTTTATTTTAACTACATTTGTTGTTAACTGCCGTCAGGTCAGTCTGGACTAATGGTGACCCTATGGATGATACATCTTCAAGATCCTCTATCATCCACTGCTCTGCTTAATTCCTGCATCCCCATACCTGTGACCTCCTTAATGGAGTCTGACCATCTACGGTAGCATGTGGCCTTCCTCTCTTCCAACTTTCCTCCACATTTCCCAGCATTATTGTCTTTTCCAAAGAGTCATCTCTTCTCATGATGTCTCCAAAGTACAACAGCCTCAGTTTGGTCGTCTTGGCTTCTGGGGAGTTTTCCAGCTTAATCTGCTCAAAGGACTCACTTGTTTGTCCTTTTGGCTGTCCATGGGATCCTCAGCACTCTTCTCCAGCACCACATCTCAAAGGAATTGATTTTCTTCCTATCATCTTTCTTAATTGTCCAGCTCTAGCATCCATACATGGTAATAGGGAATACAGTGGCTTGTATGATTCTAACTTTTGTGCTGAATTGTATATCTTTGCATTTTAGAATCTTTTCTAGTTCTTTTATAGCCACCCTCCCCATTCTTAGTTTTTTTCTAATTTTCTCTTTGCAACTTGTAATGGTCCTCGATGGTCATTATTTTTGTTTTCTTTATGTTCAACAGTCAGCCTGCCTTTGCACTTTCTTTTTTGATCTTCTTTAGTAGGTGTTCCAGGTCTGTGAGGTTTTCTGCTAGTGTTATGGTGTCATTTCCATATCTTAGATTGTTGATAGTCCTTCCCCCTATTTTCACTCCCCCTTCTTCTGTGTCCAAGCCTGCTTTTCTTATAATGTTCTGTATACAAGTTGAACAGATAGGGTGAAAGGATACAGCCTTGTCTGATGTTTAACCACATGAAACTGTGTACATATGCTGTGCATATGATATTGTAACTTAAAGGTGTATTTTTAATTTTGCTAGTTGTTTATGTTGCAACTATTGCCATTACATTAAGTGGTATATAGGAATTACGATTTACAGGTAACTTTAGTGCAAAAAACATTACTAAGGGATTCTGTATGTTGTGGTATGGGAGGAGGTCAGGGGGGTGACACCATGAGTGACCTCACTGAGTGACACCAACCCTAGGGATGCCACTGTGGGACACTACAGGGACTGAAAACCAATGTAAGCCTCTTGTATTCTTATTAGTCTTATTAACCCTTCCCCACCCCCCCGGCAAGTTACTTTCTAGTTATGTTCCTAATAACATCTATGCCACTATGTAGGCAGGAAACAGGATCTAGGATCTTCTCAGCATGAGATTTGTATATGTGATGCAAATGGACTGCAGCCTTGGAGAAGAAACACATTGGCACTTTGCTATACTATAGAAGAAATGTGAAATGTTTTCTGCAGTCCTAAAAACTCAGCAAGACAGCAACAACAAACATTCCTGCCACCGTTGAACAGATACATTTCTGCCTTTCTATGCTAATTTGCACATCACAGAGAGGAGAGCTTCTGACTTTGATTTTTCTAATATTTATATATCCATTGGAAAGCAGATGGTGGGAGGTAATCCAGGTTATTTCAGACTTCTTGTGATGTGCTTAGTGGCACAAACCCAACTAGCATGGTATGAAGCAAAGTACCTATCCCACTGTCAGCCAAATCTTTTCCACTTGAGTCATTTTTTTCCCCTCCTTGGAGTCCAGCCAGCCCAGTTCAGCTCTTTTGTAGGGAATGAGGAACCAGTATTGATTTCCCATTTAAGCCAATCTTGTGTGAGCCCATTGCTGCCTTCCTTGCTATGAATGCAAGGAGGGGGTAGAAACCAGCTGCAGCATTTCCAGCAGAGAATTGCTTCTTTGAGACAGACCTGCACAGAATTGCAAATCAGGAAAATAAAAGGAGAAAATGGAAGGGCAGATAGACTTTCCTTTCAAGCTAGATATACAGACAGCACTGCCTTTCTGTAAAAGGGAAACAGGGAATTTGCTTGTTAGAGCAAGTGAAGGGGATTCTTATTATGGACTTCAGTGCAGTTGTCAGCCATAATAATGAATTCTTATCCTGTAGTAGCCTTGGAACAGGCAGGTACTGTGGAGATACATATTTGTAATGTGAAGGAGTCATCGTGAATATTTCAGAGACACATGGAAATTTGCTATAGCAGGTCATTTGTACAGAGTTTAACTTCAGACTTTAATGAGTGATGGAGATTAGCAAACTTTGTGCAATAATGCTTAAGTTACCCAAATCAATGTGTGTTCAGCAGACATCCATTTCCAATTGATTTCATATTATCTCTAGTGTGAATCTGAATATTCGGTACTCTCATGCTGGGAGCAAACTTCAAATATTGCTTTTAAATATGTTCACAGCCTGATCCCATCTTTGCCTGTAGCTGTTGCAGTGCAAACAGATGTTTAAACCACACCTGCTTCTTGTGTATTATTAGCAAAACTGGCTTTCTAAGAGCAAAAGGGAATCTATTTGCTATGTATCCTACCAAGTGCAGGGCTGTGCAAGCATTAGAAAATGTGGCCCTGAACAATGGACAGGGAGAGGAGCTAGCAGCCATTAGCTGTCTTTTTGTAGCTGCAGCCCTGGCCCCAATGAAGCAAACAAAGGGCCTTTACAGACTGCCAGAAATAATGCAATCTGAGTCCAGTTTATCTTCCCTGACTCCGTGCAAGGGAATCATGGGAACTGTAGTTTATTGTGGCACCAGAGCTCTCTGACAGAGAAGGCTCAATGTCTCAGAAAAAAAATGCAATTCCCATGATTCCCATGAGGCCAGGGCAGTGCCTCAATTTAAAGTGCACTATTTCTGGCAGTCTGCAAAGGCCCAAAGTAGACTCAGGTTGCATTATTTCTGGCAGTCTGTAAAGACCCAAAGAGAGGCCTATAAGGGTGTTTAAGGTGGGTGCTTAGCAGGAGTTTTGGGAAGAAGGCCTGGAGATATGTCCTAATGCTTACTCGTATTACTCAATGTGGATAGTGAGGGAGCTTCTGCAATTACCTGCAACAGTTGTGAGATGTTTGTGTTTTTGCCAGTGGGTGTGGATAGCTACACCTGCAGCAATTGTAATTTGGTTGTGTTGTTAGAAAAGATGATTCAGCAACATGAGGGCCATTTATCCATTCTCTAGCACAGGGGTAGGCAACCTTTCCCCTTTAAGGGTCGAGGGACTTCAGCTCCCAGAAGCTTCAGCCATGTTGACCAATAGTCCCACGTTGGCCAATAGCTCCTGGGATTTTGGGAGCTGAAGTCCCTCGGCCCTTAAAGGGGAAAGGTTGCCTACCCCTGCTCTAGCATATTAAGGAGTAGGAGGTTTTCTCGGACAGAGAAGAACAGACTGTCTTGGTTGGAGAACACAGAGGGTTTGTCTCTGTGGAGAAGGTCAGTCAATATACAAAAGAGGTAGACAAATGGAGGCATGTGACATGTAGAAGTAGAGGGACTAGGGATCATTCTGTGCTTTGGCACTACAGAATCTATCCAAAACTCTCTCCCCTATAGATGATAAGGAACAGCGAAAATAGTAGTAATGTCAGTCCTCAGAAAATGGGCATGAAACCTTGGACGGTTCAGCACATGGAATGGCATCTGCAATCCTCAGAGGAGGTGGATGCTGGTGGTAGGGGACTCCCTGCTGAGGAGTACAGAATCAGTAGTTTGTGGGTCTGACAAGATGACTTGAGATTTATGCTGTCTCCTTGGGGCAAAAATCAACAGCCTTTGCAGACCACCAGAAATAGTGCACATTAAATTGAGGCACTGCCCTGGCTCAGTGCTAGGGAATCATGGGAACTGTAATTTATTGTGGCATCAGAGCTCTCTGACAGAGAAGAATCAATGTCCCAGAAAAAAATACAGTTCCCATGATTCCCTAGCACTGAGCCAGGGCAGTGCCTCAATTTAATGTGCACTATTTCTGGCAGTCTGCTTAGGTCTGTAGGGAAAAAGTAAGAAAAGCTAAAGCACATCACTAGCTCAGGCTTACTAGAGAGAAAGAATGATAGGGGCTTTTGTTTGTTTGTTATGTCTGTACTAAAAGGAAGAACAAGGAAATGGTAGGGCTGCTCCATGGAGAAGATGGTGAAATGGTAACAACAGAGAAACAGAGAACAGAAAAAATGGCTATACAGCTCGTTTACATAAAATATTTGAGGATGAAATACTGGAACTCCTACATGCAACAATTTATAGAATCCCATTAGAGGGCAAACCAGACATGTGGAAAAATGAAAATATTGTATTAATCCCCAAGGAAGGTAAAGATGGACAAGATGTCACTAACTACAGACCAATAACATTATTGAATGCAGATTATAAAATATATACAACTATACTAGCCAATAGATTGAATATCCTAGGGAAAATAACACACAAAGACCAAAATCATTGTGCAGCAGATGTTAGGGCCTTGGCAGACGACTAAAAGAGTCGTCTTCCGGGCAGGGAAGGAAGCTCGTGCGGCTGCCCCTTCCTCTCCCCGAGGTCGCCCCCAGAAGCGCCGGCCGTCTGCACGGCCGGCACACCGGGGATGACCTCACGGCGCAGCGCCCACATGCGCTGCCCCATTTGAGTCAGGGAAAGTGCGCCCGCCGCTTTTAGGGCGCACTTTCCCTGAAATCTAAAAGGAGCGCCAATTTGGTGCTCCTTTTAGATTCGCCGCAGGGGCGCTGCGGTGCGGAGCCTCAGCTCCGCCGGCGCCCAGACCCGCGGCGACTGGGAAGCAGTCGTTTGCTTCCCCCCTTACTTTCCTCCTTGCATTGTTGGGGGGGGGAGAGGAGAGGAAGCCTATGGGAAACAGAGGAAACCCTCCCCTCACCTTCTTTTGGCTTTAAATACTTGGTTCATGCTCTGCGTTGGCTATAGAGAACTGCACTGAAAACATAGGCGAAAGGTTCTGATTGTATTGTATTTTATGGTAATTTTAATGTTGTAAGCCACCCTGATTGCCCTGCAGAGGGGCAGGATATAAATAAATTTGATGATGATGAAAATGGCTTCCTGCCAGGTTGACAGATAAGAACGAATGTAAGGATGATCCTCAATACCATTGAATATTATAATCTAAAAATAGATAAGAAAATGCCCTTGTGTTTTTTTTTTTTTGACAATGAGAAGGCTTTTGACAATGTGAGATGGGATTTTATAATGGAGGTATTACAAAGAATGGAAGTTGGTGTAAATTTCATGTTACATATAAAAGAAATATATAATTAGCCACAAGCGCAGCTGTTGATAAATGGTGAAAGAATGATAGAATTTCCAATAAGCAAAGGAACAAGGCAGGGATGTGCCCGGCCCCACTTCTGTTTATCTTAACATTGGAAATATTAGCAACTGAAATCAGAGTGAACTCAAAGGAACAAAATGTAAAGGAGCTGAACATAAATTAAAGTGCTTTGCTGATGATATGGTTATCATATTAGATAGGGCCTTTGCAGACTGCTAGAAATAGTGCAAATTGAGGTCACTTTAACTGTCCTGGCTCAGTGCTAGGGAATCATGAGAATTGTATTTTTTTCTGAGACATTGAGCCTTCTCTGTCAGAGAGCTCTGGTGGCACAATAAACTACAGTTCCCATGATTCCCTAGCACTGAGTCAGGGCAGTTAAAGTGGACTCAATTTGCACTATTTCTGGCAGTCTTCAAAGGCCCATAGTTAGGGTCACGATAGAGAAGAAGAAAATGAGAAGAAAACAGAAAATTTTATTTTTTGATGCTGATTACATAATTAGAGGAATATAAGAATTGGCTTTAAAAATAAGATGTAATAGCACAGTTCTGGGAAAGTAATGTATGGAAGAATCTATGGGTCTTTACAGACTGCCAGAAATAGTGCAAATTGAATCCACTTTAAGGGTTAGGGTTAGTGCTAGGGAATCATGGGAATTTTTTTCTGAGACATTGAGCCTTTTCTGTCAGAGAGCTCTGGTGCCACAATAAAATACAGTTCCCATGATTCCCTAACCCTAACCCTTGAAGTGGACTCAATTTGCACTATTTCTAGCAGTCTGAAAATTAATATAACTTGTAAATGGGGAAAAGAAGAAAAAAATGAATACTGTGATCACCAAAAGTCAACATGTCATGCCAGAATAGTTTGCAGAGGACACTATATTAGGAGGGGTAGCTAATACCCCAAAGGACAAGATTAGAAAGCTGTTTAACAAAATTAACAAAAATGAATTTCAACAGTGGAAAAAATGTAGGATATACACTTGAGCAGTAAAAATGAAATGCACAACTATAGGATGTGTGACACCTGGCCTGACAGCAATACAGGAAGCTCTTCACATCAGATTCCTTTATCCATGGATGCAATGCTCTATGACTTGAAAATATTAATAGATAAATAGACAGATTTCAAAAGCAAACCTTGATTTTGCTATTTTATATAAGGGACACCATTTCACTATGCCATTGTATATAACAGGGGTCCCCACACTTTTTGATCTGGGGGCCAGTTTGCTGGCCCCCAGATCTTCGGGGGGGGTGGAGGCACGCATGCGCACTATTCGGGACACCATTTTCTGTTCCAAAATGGCACCTGGAATCGTGCGCATGCGCCCAGCATCGCGTGTGCATGTGCACGATTCCGGGTGCCATTTCAGAACACAAAATAGCGCCCAAGTAGTGTGCATGTGCATGCGATGCCGGGTGCCATTTGGAACACAAAATGGTGGCGTGGCATTGCGGTGGCGGCGGGCCGGTTCAAAGGCCTTGACGAGCCAGATTTTGGTATCCACAGAGGTGAAGTGGGGGTGGATGAGAGGTGTCTGGAACCAAATCCCAGCAAGTACCAATGTCCTGTTGTACATGTGAAAGTGATCTAGGAGTCTTAGGGCCTCTACAGATTGGCCCAAAGGGCCGGTCTGGAGGCAGAGAGGCAAGGCAGCCACATGCCAGCCACCCCAACCCCATGCCGACAGCATCCTGATGCGCTCTTAGGGCTTCCTTTTGCCACCCTTTTGCCGCCCCTGAAAGTAGCGGCATTTTGCCACTTTTTGGGGGGCAGCACAAGGGGGGGATCAGGGCCATGGCATGGAGTAGCCATGGCCCTGATCTGCCACTTCCTGGGGCAGCTCTGTGCTGCCTGTCTGCAGCCCCCTTAGTGAATCACAGGCTTAACATGACGCAACAACATGATGTGACAGCTAAGAAAATCAGTACAATTCTAGTTCCACTCAATTCAGCTTTGGTCAGACTTCACTTGGAATAGTGTGTCTAGTTTTGTCACCACAAATCAAGGTGAATGTTAGCAAGTTGGAGCATGTCCAGAGGAGGGAAGCCAAAATGGTGAAATGTCTGGAAAACATGTCCTATGAGAGAAGCTTAGGGAGCTGGGCATGTTTAGCCTGGGGTAGAGAAGGTTGAAAAGAGTGACATGATGACCATGTTTAAATATTTGAAGGGGTGTCAGGTTAGAAGAATGCAGACAGACATTTTCAATAAACAAAAAAAAAAAAAAAAAGAGAGAGAAAAACATGGATGACAGAAAAAACATTAGAAGCAATAAAGAAAAGAATAAAAAAAGAGAACAAACTAAGAATTTTGAATGCAACAGTACAATGGCTTGTGCATAAAGATAAAGAAATTACAACAACAACCAATGCAGAGAAATAGAAGACAGCAACGAAAAGGGAAGAACAAGAGATCTATTTCACAAGATCCAGGAAATCAAAGGAAAATTCAAACCAAGTACTTGGACGATCTATGACAATAAAAACAATATAATTCAAGACCAGGAAGGAATAAAAAGACGTCATATGCAATACATTGAAGAATTATACAAAAGAGATGACAAAATGAACAACACATTGAATGAAGACCCATATGAAGATAATGAAGAAATAGAAATAGTAAAAGAATTCCCATACCTGGGATCTAACATTGATAGAAATGGAGACTACGGTCAGGAAATCAGAAGAAGACTAAGAATGGGGAGGGTGGCTATGAATGAGCTAGAAAAGTTTTTAAAATGCAAACATATACAATTCAGAAAAAAAAGTTAAAATCATACAAGCTATTGTATTCCCTATTACCATGTATGGATGTGAGAGCTGGACAGTTAAGAAAGATGATAGGAAGAAAACCAATTCCTTTGAGATGTAGTGCAGAGAAGAGTGCTGAGGATCCCATGGACAGCCAAAAGGACAAACAAGTGAGTCCTTGAGCAGATCAAACTGGAAACCTCCCTGGAAGCCAAGATGACCAAACTGAGGCTGTCGTACTTGGGACACATCATGAATAGAGAGGATTCTTTTGAAAAGACAATAATGCTGGGGAAGGTAGAGGGAAATATGAAGAGAGGAAAGCCACATGCTAGATGGATGGACACTATTAAGGAGGTCAGAGGTATGGGCTGCTGGAATTAAGCAGAGTAATGGTGGACAGAGGGTCTTGGAGATGTCTCATCCATAGAGGCACCATGAGTCGAGATTGACTTGAGGGCAATTAACAACAGCAACAAGCATGTTATGTTTGTTTTCTGCTACCCCAGAGACTAGGACACAGAGCAATGGATTCACATTACAAAAAAAGAGATTCCTTTTTTTGGATTCCCATTGGTAAGAGCATTTCGACAGTGGATCACTCTGTCTTGGAGAGTAGTGGAGTCTCCTTCTTTGGAGGTTTGCAAACAGAGGCTGAATGGCCATATGTCAGGAGTGCTTTGATTGTGCATTCCTCCATGACAGGGGCTTGGACTGGATGGCCCTTCTGGCCCCTTCCAACTCTATGATTCTATGACTATGTGGGCTGTAACCAGCTTATGCTGATTCCATACCATGCTTCTTCTCCTATTTGTCCTTTTCCATTAGTATGTTCCCAAACCAGGTGTGGGAAATACATGGCTCTCCAGCTCTTGTTGGGCTACAGCTGCCATCAGACGTTGCCTTCACAGTTAATAGTGAGAGGTGGTAGGAGCTAGAATCCAGCAAAATCTGGTTGGACACACATTAACTCTCTCTGCCCAAAACTAAAGATGTCATTCCTGCAAAGACAAAATCACAGATTATTTCTGCTATATCAAGGATTCACAGTGCAGCAGCATGTGGAATGCCTTAGGACAGAATAGCCTATGGTAAGTAGTGATGGATGGTCACTTTAAAATCATCATCATCATCATTTTTCTCCTGCCTTTCTCACAACATTGGGCTGTTGTCATTGTTGTTGTGTGCCTTCAAGTCATTTCTGAGGCCTATTTATCAAGGGGTTTTCTTTGCAAGTTTCTCTAGAAGTGTTTTGCCATTTCCATCCTCTTAAACTGAGAGATTGGGATTTGCTCATAGTCACCCAGTGGGTTTTCATGGCTGAGCAGGGATTCAAACTCTGTTCTCCACAGTTATTATCCAATGCTCAAATCACTACATTATAGTGGCTTACAACAAGGTTAAAACAAGATACATTTAAATACCTGATGATTAAGTTAAAATACAATTGAACAAGCTATCATAGTAAACCACTTTAATTTTTTTTAAAAAAAAAATATGAAATCATTTGGAAACATAAACGTACAAAAAATGTAGAACAGCCTCTTTAAGAAAAAAAAAAACAACTCTTTGGAACCAATTAATAATAAAATATCTGTTTAAATAAAAAAAGTCATTACTTGCCAGAGAGGGGGCAGTCTAACCTCCTGTGGAAAAGGATTCCACAGCCTGGGAGCAACCACTAAGAAAGTCCTTTTCTGTGCCCTTACCAGATGGGCCAATGATGATGGAGGGACCAAGACAAAGTTTCTCCCAAGGACATTAAAACTGAGATCAGTTTGGATAGGGAGATATATATATATTTAGACTAACTAAAAATAGACCATATTGTGTTTTATAGGTCATAATCAGCACTTTTTGCTCTGTCCAGAAACAAGGCAGTAGTCAGAGAAACTGTTTCAACAAGAGAGTTATAGCCCTGGTCTGTACTCTGGCTGCAACATATTGAAACCTGAAGTTTCCAAGATGCAGTCTGACAATAGCAGGATATCAATGTGGTTCCCACCACTGTACTTCAGAGTGCTACAATGAGTGAGGATAGCTTCTGATGATATTTAAAAAGGGAAAA
>CM034708.1:42155982-42168199 GCA_020142125.1 Phrynosoma platyrhinos | reverse complement strand
TAGAAATAGAAAGTTGTAGTTATGTATAGAGTAAGGCAAAAATAAATACTGGGAATGTATAGAATGTTAAAAAATGTATTGGGAATAAGAAGTTAATTGCGATCATGTAATTAGTGGCAACATATTATAGGAAATCAATTAGTATTGCTAGAGGAAACATTTAGTATATATAAGAACAATCAGTAGGTGATATGAGGAAGTCTTTTAAATTTGTATATATGTATATATATATATTTTTGTTGTTGTTGGTGGTGGTGGTTTGTCAATTTGTGTTTATTTTTTTATTATTATTATTATTATTATTATTATTGTGTGTGTGTGTTATGCTTTTTCTTTCTTTATTATTATGATTATTATTATTTTATTGTCTACGATTTGTGTTATATTGTCTCATTGTAATAAGTATAATTGTTGTTTGATGTTTATAAAATAAAATAAAAAAAAATAAAAAAGGGAAAAAATGAATTCCTTGTATCAATAGAGAGAACCCTGAAGATTGTAATAACATACACCCCGCACGTTAACTACTAATGACAGAATGAGAAAATGCCTGCCATGTCAAACCAAAGGCCCACTAAATCCAGCCCCCACACTGCTCAACTAGATGGTTCCAAAGAGCACATAAAGAGCACATTAAGGCTATTACCCTTACCCTACCTCAGCAGCTGATATTCAGTGTCATATTGCCTATAAACCCTGAGGTTCCATTTAGCCACCTCTGTATATCTATAGATAAGCAGGTATGAATTTATCTACCATAATGCCCTTTTAAATACACCAGAGGAAGTGGCTGTCATCATATCTTATGTTATAAAGATAATGAATGTTACTGTGAAAGCACTGCCTGTCCAAATACATAAAAACAAAATCCATAGCCCAAGTCCTCTAAACTGGAGAAGCAGTATTCTTCATTCACACATTAGAGAGTTCATGTTAGTAGATGGCTGAGGGAGGTCAAAAATAAAGTCAACGTTAATGTGTTAACAGGCCTATAGGCTTACAGAGGATTGGGGAAAAGAGAAATTAACCACACACAAACATCCACAAGCAGAAATCTTCACAATGCTAGCAAGATTTAGTATTCATCTTTATGTGTACTAAGAGAAAGAAAGACAACATAACTGGTGATTTCTTTGGTGTGAAAATAATGTGATGAAAATGATTGCAAACCTCAAGGCTTTATGTGGTAGTCAGGAAGAGAAAAATATAAAACAACAGGTATGAACAGCATTTTATTTTTTAAAAAATAACACATAGACACAAAAATATTATGCCAGGATGGAGAATGCTGGAAAAATATATTTTGAATTCAAAATATCATTCACAGCAAAGAGAGGGGGAAGTTTACTGCCTAGGGCTATACTAATTCTTTAATGTGATGGCATTCCTGTTCAGAAAAGCCTGAAAGCTTTCCAAGCTGCCAAACATGGTTGGTGTCCATGTCTTTGTGCAGCCTTCCCTGCGAGGATCTTGAGTACATTTTCATTTTAATGGGTTCCCAAGTCAAGCATATCTGGCAGAATCACGCTGTGGAAAAAAGGAAAATGAGTGAGATCTCATCCAAAGGACAGTGGCTTCCTTCTGCATCAGCTGCACTAAAAATAGCACTTTAAAAACAGCCATATTGCACAGAATACAAAATATTATCACGTCTGAAATGCTGACATTTTAATTGCATGTGGCAAATAGGGTGCGTATGACGGTAAGTATAGTTAATACAGTTAATATTTTGCAGCCCTACATTATTTCCAGCACTCAAAATAAAATTGCTCAGTAAGTAATCTTAAGTGTCTCCAGGTATATATTACACTGCTATGTGCTGCTTGTTCTTGTTGTTTCATGCCTTCAAGTCATTTCTGACATGGCAACCCTAAAGTGAACCTACCACAGTTATTTTTTAAAGTTTATCTCACCTTCAACTGATTGGATGCCTTCTTTTACTTTTACTTACCTCCCCCCTTAATGTTCTCAGCAATCTGGATTTATGAGCCTATGGAAGAAAAGAACAGAAGCATTCTTTCTTGAAACCATTTGCACTGGTGAACATATCAAATATGTAGTGGAGCACTGAAAGATAATCATACAACAAAAGGAGAAAGGGAGATAATTCTGTCATCCAATTTATATAAATGAATAGATAGATATAGATACAGATACAGATACATAGATACAAGAGAGGGAGGGAGAGAGAGAGAGAAGCTAGAACTTGGTTTGTTTCATTTTTTTCTACCCCAGCACCATTTTGGCCACTGAGAATGACAGTAAAAATGATCAAACAACAATCTCCTAATGCATTATAGATAGCCATATGCAGTATGGCAGTTTTATACCTGTGTATTTACCTGCTATGAATGCAATATATACTAAGAATGACAGGTAATGTGGGCAGAACTTCCTCTCTCTGTAAGCATCTGTGTACTATGAATTATAAATGAAAGTCTTGTGTCCAAAGATAGTGAGCAATGCAGATAATGCTACTGGAGTAAATGAATACAAAGGAAACAGCTGCTTTTTGCATTCAGGGCACACAGGTATATTCAAGAAGTCATCACTACAGATTGTAGATGACTGGAAAAACAGCTGTGTTTGGTGCTGGGTGTCAGGTGCAAACTTACCTAGGTTACTGAGAGCAAGTATTTTCTCATCTTCATATGTTTGAAACTTACCAGAAGCGATGAGTTCTGCTCATATGAATGTCTTTCATCTGACTCAAATTCCATCTATTGTCCTTAATGCTCTGCTAAAACTTGACAGCAGTATAGCCATTTTAGCATGGTTTTATTGACATCCCATAGTGTAGAAGATGCAGCAAAGTGACATTTGAAGAATATGATTCTCTTCCACCACTACCACCACTCCAAACACACACTTCCCTGGTAGTTTCTATAACATCTCTCTCACACACAAACACTCTATTTCTTTTTCTTCTAATATATGCAAACACATAAAGGGGTATATATTGTTTTAATTATTTTTTTTAAAAAAAAGTTTTGCTTCTTCCCCATCAAATTTATAAGAAGCACAACATCTTTGGTGTTCTGTTTTTACTTGTTTTTACTTTTTTAACTTTATGTTATGTTTTGTTTGAATTTGAGGCTGAGAATCAGGTCATCAAGCTACTCTGATTTGCAATCTGACCTTCCAATTTCCAAAGGTTTTCTTCACCTGAAAAATAGATCACCATTTCTGACTTTATTTGTCTCATTCAGAGTGCTTTATAATTTCTTCTGAATTTTGTGGTGCTATTTTTGAACTTCTTGTTGTGAGGTGACCAAGAATTAATTCACAGTCTTGCCAGCTGCCTACATTTTCAGATCTTTTAAATCTACATGGGAGGAGTTACCCTGTGCCAGCTTTCTTTGCACATTTTTTTTTTAAGCACAGGAAACTGGGTGATTGTAGGCCACTGGAGAGATGATTGTGTAATGAAACACAGCACACTGACATGGGTCTAGCACCATGAAATACAAGACTGACTAATCTCAACCAAAGAAATCTATTTTAATTGTCTACGTCATTTTTTTAAAAAAAGTATCATTTCTATCAATTTAAATGAGAATAATTGTAAAATCTGTAGCACATTCAGTCATACTACATTCAGACCAAGCATGCTGAAGTGTTAGGGCCTTTGCAGACTGACAGAAATAGTGCACCTTAAATTGAGGCACTGCCCTGGCTCAGTGCTAGGGAATCATGGGAATTGTAATTTTTTTCTGAGACATTGAGCCTTCTCTGTCAGAGAGCTCTGGTGCCACAATAAATTACAGTTCCCATGATTCCCTAGCACTGAGCCAGGGCAGTGCCTCAATTTAATGTGCACTATTTCTGGCAGTCTGCAAAGGCCCTTAGTTTGCTCAACAACTACTGATAAACCTTTTGGCTTGGTTAAATCAATTGAATCAAGACTATCTGAATCTCCTCCTTTGGAGGTTTCTTAAACAGTGGCTGGATGGCTATCATTCAGGAGTGCTTTGGCTGTATATTTTTGAATAGTGAGGGGGCTGGACTGGATGGCCCTTAAGGTCTTGTCCAACTCTATAATTGTATTACCATATTTTGCCATATGAGCCTGCCAAAATGTTAAGGTCTTTGATGCAAATTATCAATCCATCACTTTCCTGGATATAAAGATACGGGAAAGGACCTTCTTAGTGGCTGCTCACAGGCTATGGAAATTCCTTTCCTGGGAGGTTAAGCTGGTCACCCTTTGTTCTACTTCCACTGGCCAGCAAAAACTTTAAGCAATTTTTCTGGCCAATAACTTGTTTCTTTGGCAGGATATTTTAAGGGTGTGATGATTGCTGTATTTCTTTCCTCAATAAGTGCTATGTTTTAAAATGGTTTTAATCTGTTTTAATTCACTGCTTGCTTTTAATATGATAGCATATTTAATTATTTTATATTTTTCTTAGTATTACTACTGTTTTAATGTATTTTGTTTTAAATATGATGAGGGGAAGGACTGAAGAGACCGGGGTCATTTTCATCACTATGGTGGCCACACAGCTGGGTCTAAAGTAACCAGAACTCATACCACCTCAGTCTGGGAGATTTTCAACTTATTTTTGCCTGTTTTGTTTTAAAGATTTATTTGTTCTTGTGGTCTTGGGAGAATTGGTGGCACAACTGTAACATTGTGTGTCACCTTGAGCCCAACTGGCGGCAAAAATATCATCCTATGACACATGAATCTGGTGGCTTGCAGGGACTTCTGGAGCACAGAATGGGACACTATGGGATAGAATCTGGGGCATTTGCCCTAATGTACTCAGGGGCTGTACAAACTGGTAGGAAAAGCTGACATGAAGTTGGCTTTTCCCTAAGCTTCAGCAACCACACTACTTGCCCCAAGGATGTCCTAAATGGGGATGGAAGAGCCGCACGGGCCAGCAGCAGCTACTTTAATTTTTCCCCCATTCCCTCAGGATCATGAGCACATGCACAAGAATAACAAAATCATCTCCTTTAATAGTAATGCTGCCATTGCTGTGCACCTCCGCATTGTGACAAACAGCGAGATCATGGATGTCATGTCTCCTGTGTGGTCTGCACTGGGAGTCAGCCTGCAATGCACAGGCAGAGGAGCCACCACAATGATGCTCCCACTGACCACTGCAACAGCTGCATGCATAAAGGATAGCAATGATGACTCAGAGAACATAGAAGAGACAACTGCTAGAGTGGGTACCACAGTAATTGCATGGTATACTGCTGTCACTGCCCTTCTGATGCCACCCGAGAGACACCCTGCTGTTGGTGGATGCTCCCCAGAAGCACTGACTGGTGGGATGGGTTTGTCACATACATCTGGTCTGATGAGCAATGGAGGATGTTCTTCCGAATGTCCCATGCCATCTTCCACAGGCTAGTGGAAATGCTGCATCTGGAACTGGAGTGGTCAGACACTGTCATGAGGAAAGATACCCTGGTGGAGAAGAGGTTTGCCATGGTCATCTGGGTACTCGCCCACAAAGCCAGCTACAAGCACATGCCAGAGCATTTTGGGGTTGGCTCTACCACTGTGGAAGAAGTGTTGTGGAGTTTGCCCTCAGCATGGAGAAGCTGCTGCTGACATGGACAGTGTACCTGGGAGACACTGCTCAGGTGAGGAAAGTCGCACACACTTGTCCCTTTTCCCTTGGCTTCCTTGTGCACCTGCGCAGAATATGTCATGAGCTGGCATACAGTATGTCATTTTCTGTATAGAAGGTTTTTTCCCTCCAAATTTTATTATTAAAAAGAAACAAAAATCTGACAATACACAAATTCAAAAATTGAAAAATGACAATTAAGATTAAGACACCTAGCACACACAACACTACTTCCCCCACCCATCCCTCCTAACTATACATTTACATATAACTAAACCCCACAAATACACAAACTAAACATTACATCCAAATAAATTACAAATTAATATAAAAAATAAATACAAAATATTAACAGTAATGAAAAAAAAGAAAAAAAGAGAAAGAAAAAGAGAAAATTTAAAAGAACTTCCATAGATTCTTTCATGACTCCATTTACATGTTACATTCCTGATTCCTAATATATCTAGAATACCATCAAATTATCAACTACACTCTGAATAACAAATCTTGTGTAGTGGCGAGCACTGATATTTACCTTACAAATAACATTGTAGTGTTAAATGTCCAGGGGACTCCCTGCTCTCTTAATCTGAACTTATTGTTAACAAACATAATCTTACTCATACGAATAATTTTGACAATTTCAATGTCATTGTAATATCTTTTCCACTAATCCACAGTACTCACTATTTCTTAAGTAAGTTACAAGTGGCAGCCAAATTTTCCTTAAAGTTTCCCATGAGTCTCTTCTCAAAAGTGATATCAATTTATCGGCTGTAACACAGTCTAATAATTTGTACAGCCATTCTCTCATATCTGGGCATTCTTTACATCTCCATTTAGCAGCGAATAATATTCTCATCGTGGTGGTGATATAAAATAGCAGCTTTCCATACTTCTGTTGGATCTGTTTGATCCAAAAAGATACATTTTTGGATCAAAACACATACCCAATAGATACATTTTTGGACCTTTAACAATTTTTTGTGGTATAATCTGTCTAACTATCTTATGAATTTTAGTCCAATATTGTTTGGCATATTGACAGTACCACCACATATGCATGAAGGTGCCTTTTGTTGCCTGACATTTCCAGCATATGTTACTAACCCCCTTTTGCATCTTGGCTAGTCTAGCTGGATTTAAATACCATTGATGGGCCATTTTATGAAAGTTCTCTTTAAGATCATAACATAAAGTATACTTTAGTCTCTTATTCCATGACTTTTCCCATTCACAAATGGGAATAGGCTGTTTTAGATCTTTTGCCCATATTATCATGTTTTCCTTGATGGTATCTTTTTCCTGGTCCCATGTTAACAACAAATCATAGAATTGGGATATTTTAGATTTGACCGAATTTTCCAGAATCATTCCAAATTTGTTATCCGCCTTTCCAAGCCCTTTGGTTTTGCTATCCATTAAGAATCTTTCTCTAAGTTGTCGATGTAAAAACCATTCACAATCGTATCCTTCTGATCGTAATTCTTCTAATCCCTTAAAAACCATTTTTCCTGTAGAACTCTCCAACTTGATGAGATCAGTATAGGTGATCCATCTCTTCAAATCTAATCTTTCTCTCCTAAAGAGAGCCTCATTTGTTGATGTCCACACTGGTATATTTTTACATATATAGTCCTTATATTTTTTTCCACACCCTCATTAAAGATTTTTGAATAAAATGATTATTAAAGTCTCTGTGAACTTTCAATTTTTCATAAAATAGATAGGCATGAAAGCCAAACCTTAGGTCAGCACCCTCTAATAACAGCAATTCCCTATTCTTTAACAAAAACCAATCCATGAGCCATGTGAAACAACATGCTTCATAGTATAGTTTGAGGTTAGGTAAAGACATGTATAGAAGTTTGTGAAGTTCAGTATCCCTGTACAGAATGCATCATGAGTTGGCATACCGTATGTCATTGTCTGTATAGGAGCTTGTGAAGTTCGGTATCCCTGTGCACCTGCGCATAATACATCATCAGTTGGTAAGTGGCCTGACTTTTTTCATTAAACTTCCACTGCTCCCCCTCCTTGTCACCCACAGATCATGCGAGGATTAACTGACCTCAACTTTCCCCAAGTAGTGGGTGCTGTAGATAGGTGCCACTGTTAGATCGTGCTACCCTTGGGGCGGAGGAACAGGTTTGTCAATCCAAATACACCTACTATGTCATCCCCAGGGGACATCGGATCATAAAGGACATTTTTGGGATGTGGAATTGAGCTGGTCAGGTTTGACTCATGACACAAGGGTGGCAAGGAACTCCATCATCTTTCACGCCACAAAGGCTGGCATCTACACCCCAGGGAACCCCACCATCACCCTGAGGGGCCAGCAGATCGGTTCCCTCCTGCTCGCTGACAGTGCCTACCCCATTCAGAAGTGGCTCATGAAGCTCTACCAGGGCACCACCAATGCCAGACAGAAAGGATTCAACAAGAAGCTGAATTGTGCCAGGAATGTGATGGAAAAGGGCCTTTGGGCAGCTGAAGGCTCGGTGGAAGTGCCTCACTGCCCAACTTCTTGTGGCTGACTAGAATGCCATCCCCATTATCACCTCATATATCATCCTCTACAACATCTGCGAAATGGAGGGAAGGGTGTTGGATGAGGGACTGAGCTACAGGTGCCACTTTGTGCTACCCACCCTGGGGGCACCCATGGAGAACAATGACATTGTGAAGCAGAAAGAAGGGGAGGCTACGAGGGAGGCCCTGGCAGACTTCTTTGATACCAGGAGGATCTGATGTATCCCCTCTGTTCCATCTGTGATCCTAGGGCACTACTGTACTATGATAAGCAGCTGAATAAACATATCCTATTATCCACACTCTATGTATGGCCATCCTTCATGCTCTTATGCAGTTATTCCTAACCATGAGCCTAAGGGACACACACACACACACACACACACACACACACACAAAGGGGCATGGAGGAGTCATCCAGTGCTAGTTTTCCTGGCAACAGAAAGATACAGTGCAGGAACAACCAACTGAAATCTCTGATAATGGATCAAGTCAGCCTTCCCTAATGTCCCATTTAATAGTAACCATTGGTAGCCCAGAGGGCAACCATTGCGGATCATTGTCCTCTGAGAGTCTCCATTGGCTAGGACCCAGGTAAGGCCATCTGTCCTCAGCCACAACTGCCCATAAATGTCCTTGTGAACCTCCACAACCTGCTCTCCAGGATGACGATGGCGGCCAAAAGGAGAGTGCCCATCCGAATTACCTATTGGATGGATGAGGAGGTAGCCATTATCCTTCATGACCTCCCTGGAGAACAGCCATAAGAAGGGTGATGGCAAGTACCAACCAGCCCAACTGGGGGTACATCTATCAGGCTGCCCAGCAGCAGGGCTTCAGGAAGACCCTTCAACAGTGCCGAACCAAGTTCAAGGCACTGAAGGGGGTCTCTGAAGCTCTGGAGGACTATGGGGAGCATCCTCCACTGAGGAAGTGGCTTCCCTTATATGACCAGCTGCATGATCACTGGGTGAGGACAGTCCGTCCATGGTGGCAAGATCATCATCCTTCAGATAAGTGCCAGCTCCCTGCCATGGCCACTGATGCCCATTCCTATCTTCCCATTATCCTTGTCTATCCTTCCCTCCCTCCTTTCCCACATCCATGGATCCTAATGATGTCCCTCCTGTCCTCAACTACAGGCACAAGCGACGGTAGGGATGAAAGAGGGAGCCTGCCAGTTCTCCCTCCTCCTCCTCCTCCTCCTCTTCCTCAGATGCTGAAGCCACCCCTGGCAGGGAGGGCCAGGCAGAGGGAGCCCATGCCATCCCTCAACAGCCATAGCAGCCTCCTATACCAGAAGGTAGGTTTCCAAGGGGAGAGGTGATGGCTTCATGACTACATCTTCCATGGCATTCCTGTCCCTCCCCTCCCCCACCACTTCCCATAGCAGCTTTGTAAATGGTGTCTCCCCCTTTTACAGGAGGTGCTGCTGAGGAGGAGCAGCCTGGCCCAAGCCGCTATCTGGCAGGGGAAGGAGGACAGGAGGCCCATGATGCCTCTCACTTGGCCTGCCTCCAAGAAAGCTGGGATCAGAATGACAGGGAAATGGGGGAGGGAGTGGGGGGGGCACCCAGGAATCCTGGCTGTGGCATTGGGTGATGAGGTGCAGAGCAATGTTCTATAATAATAATAATAATAATAATAATAATAATAATAATAATAATAATAATATTTATATCCCGCTTATTGAAAAAACAATCAAAGCAGCTAACTAAACTTTTTTCTTTCCTTTTGCAGATCAATGGCTTGAGGAAAGGATGGCTGCCATCAAGGATCAAATGAAGCAGGTCCTTGACACCATGGCAGACATCCTGGACTGACTCGGGCCCTCCAACTCCCACTTTCCCCTCTGTGAAGCACTTTCTCCTCCCCTTCCCCTGTGTACATAGTTCCAACATTGTTATTGTTCTTTTTTTAAAAAAAATAAAAAATATATACCACCATCTTGACACCTGCGCCCAATCAACACAGGCTGTCTTTTTTATTAATTAACTTTCCATTCTTAAACCTTGTGATATTTTATGCACAGGTGCATATGTTCAACTCAGGATCACCTCAAGGAACAAGTAAGGAGAATCAATGAGGTGGGCATAGTGGGGGGTAGTTGGTGGTGCCTGCCTTGCTATTGGTGATCACTGCAACATCCCCTTCCCCCTCTACTTGCTCTCCACCTTTGGGGCCAGCAAGAGGGCTGTGGCACTGCCATTTCACTGCTGAAGATGCTGGCAGATTTGTCTACGGGGCATTGCTCAGGGATCTCCAACTCCATAGCAACCCTCTCCTCCAGGGCCAGAGGGGTGCCCCTTCTTCTTCCACCCTCCTCTACAACGTCCCCTCTGCCACCAATGCTACTGTGGGCCCCTTTATGATTTGCACAAGCTGGCCCAGCAGACCAGTCTGCACTTCCAGGGTGACAGTGAGGTGCTCCTGCTGCTGGACAGATCTCTCTAGCAACTCCCTCAGCTCCCTCTGGTGCTCTGCCTGTGTCTCCCTGAGCTGATAGGCATGGACCCCTTTTCCAGGAGTCTGTTCATTTGGTCTGAGCTGCAATCCATGAACTGATGAAGGGTGGTAGCAGTTGTTCAGAAAACATCAGAAAAACATACAAACTGCTATGCCTTTTGAATGCAAGCATACATGCTATGGAATGCATTTATTTTAATAAGTGGGAATGATTTTTCCATGTGCAGCCTTGACCTGATCCATCAGCTGGGTGAATCAACTTCATCAGATGCGGGAAGCAGACTGGGCAGGGGGATGCAAACGGGTGGCCCTGGGACACCCCAAGAAATGGAGGCTGCTGGACGCATCGGTCCCAATCCTCCCTTTTGCCAGCCTGGAATAGAGTGGCAAAATGCCACTCCTTTCAGAGCCAGCAAAAGGGTGCCCTAAGAGCTGCCGTGCAGCTCTTTGGCGTCCCTTCCGGCGCAGCACATCAAAAGGCTGCACTGGAAGGATGTCCTGATGCTGCGTGCTGTGTGTAATGACATGTGATGTCAAGACATCTTTAGCAAGGGGTTGAGGCAGCCGGCATGCGGCTGCCCCTCCCCATCCCTGCCTCCAGGGTGACCCAAAGGGACCGTCTGTAGAGGCCCTGGATCTATGAAAACTCATGCCACAACTTCTTTCACACAATCTCAAAAGTGCAGAAAGATCCATTTATATTCTGATATTCCACACCAACATGGCTATATCTCTGAATTCTGTTGCATCAAATGTAAGTGAAACTATGTCAGAAGAGATATTAAGCTGACAAGTGGGATCTGAACTTTATCATGTTTCTGTTGTGATCAGGTTAAAGAGGGAGTAAACTCAGCTTCCTCTGAGTATGTCAGCTTCAAAATGTCATATCCTCTCTTCAGTTTAACAGAATACTATATAAGAATCGATGCTGAGATTTAACAGTATAGTCATATGTGTGCTTACTTTCATTGTTTCCCATGGTCATTCTCCCCAAAAGCTCCAAAAAATTTTTCTAGTTAAAACAATTATTTAGGTATGGAGTGCCTTTTTGTTTTTATTAAAAGAAGAACCACTACTTGGTTACAATTTATATAAATGGGAGGGGGTAGGAATAAACTTCCCCCTTCTATTATCATCTTTAATTGGATGTGGCATGCAATGTGGCACACCATTGGAAGACCATGATGTAAAGTATCAGGAGAAATCAATCTGCCATGATTCATTCCACCATGAAATGAAATGGGAACACTAATCCTCAAAAGCTAGCAGTTTAAAAATCCTAGAAATGTGGAATAGGGAAAGGGCTGAAATGGAATTTAAAACAATTTTGACCCTCGCGATTCTTGAACTGACATCTTCCTTCTGCTTCTCACCCTGCCTCCTTCCTCTTCTCATTTGGATTGCAAATTGAAAGAGATATACAAAATAAAGCTGGAGGTAGGGAGCAATCTGCAAACTGCTCAAGTAAAATAATGAAGGTAATGGTACCTTTGCTGATGTCTTTGGAGTGGTGAAAACTGATTGGAGTGTCAGTTACTAAATAATTGTTTACCGTCCCAAAAACAGAACTTAACTGTTTGCTAATACAGTGGTACCTCTACTTACGAATGCTTCATCTTACGAAA
>CM034708.1:42115431-42127621 GCA_020142125.1 Phrynosoma platyrhinos | reverse complement strand
TGCAAATATTTTCTTAATGAAGCTTGCCATCAATGGAAATGATTCAGATTCAGATTTATGTTGCAGCATAGGGTGATAAAATTGCAGTCTGGTTATGGGATACACAAACACAGACATATTAATGTATTGCTCCATCAAGATGCCATGATGGATCATGTCCTAGGCTAACTAAAAGCATTTAAACAAATTACAGAATAAGCAGTTTCAGAATCAGGAGTTTCAAATCACTGCCTATAATGATTTGAAAACAAGTTGTACAAACTGGTCCATATGGGTATCACAATAGTGTATCAATGCTAGATAACTCAATTATACTGGCATACAAAAAGATGATTCTAAATGGAAAAAACAAATCTCAATTTGCATTATGTTAGACAACATTCTTCATATGTATAACACTAAAAAATGTAAGCCTAATTGCAATAGAAATAAGCCTTTTCTGTGCAGTTTGATGCTTTTTTTCTATACCATCTATACTAGAAAAATAAATTCTTTAGCAACCTAGAAACAGTTTATAAAACTTATTGAAGTTTAATTCTTCTTTTAGCATGCCTATATTAAACTGATGATTATAAATAAAAGCTATTTAGACAATAGATGTAATGTAAAAAGTTAATGCTACTACATTTACAGGACAATTTTTATTATTGTATTTATATCCTATGTGCTTTGAATCAGAATGGAGGGTTTGTTGCAGTTGTTTAGGAAAGATAATTACTTGCAAGAATATAACACAAATATCAAGATAATTTATAATATACAAATAGTTCCAACAGCAGCCTATATTACGGTATCTTAACTAGAATGATAATTCAGGTTGTAAGTAGAAGTTCAATACCTAGGACATAACAAATGAAAAAGGCATGTTTTATTTTAGAGAAATGGAGCAAAGCTCTTAAGAACCCCTAGCCTACTTTACTAGGCAGCTGCTGGATTGGGCAAAGGAAATGTGTACTACTGGTGAATGAAGAGCAGGAGGAAGACATTTCCAACTCCCTCCTACCAGATAGTAGAGTTTTAACAATCAGAAGCAGGACCCTTTTGCAAGTCTTCATTGCAGTCTCATTGTCTGGTGGAAACATTCACCAGCATCCTGATTACAAGGTGAATGGCCAAACTTGGCAACTGCCTACTAAAGTAGGCATGGGAGTACTTTTACAAAATGACAACAGTGCTATGACTGTAACTACATAGACTTCATGAATATGGATCACTTATATATCCATAACTGCAAAACTGAATTTCAGCCAATGCTTTAATAAACGTGTACAAGTATATTCACATGTTAATGTGTATTAAAATATGACTTAAAATGTTGACTTTGATGTTAAAAATTAAATGTAGTGGCTACCTAAATTCAAATCTGCATGTTAGTTTAAGATTTTTGGATCATGTTTTTTAGAAGAGAAATCTGTATAGATCAAAATATTTAGCTATGTATATATAGGTCCCTAACTTGGCAAACCAAAATTAAGAAATAATTTTCCAAAGCTGAAAAAGCAACATCAGGTGAAGATTAGGAAGACGAACCAATTGTTGGAACTACCAACTCTGCGTAGGGCCTATATATATAATGCCCATTCTTTGATGTCTAACAACCCTCCTTTCAGATATAGCAAGCTTCTTTAACCTGGATGCCATTCTTCATTGCAATGGGCAGATTCAAAAGCATTTTCTGAAGCAAGGTGAGTTTAGTCTGTGAACTTGGAATTCCTGATTGTTTGTTTTGTTAAAACTAGGCAAGGATGGCTCAGTTCAATGTTTTAGTAGAAGGCCTCTTGAGATCTTGTGTAAATTATGTTTACAAGCATGTGGAATGACATAGTATAATCTATGCAACTAGAAGAATTGTTGTGAGCTGGATCCTATTACAACAGGGTTCAATAAGTTTTACTGTCTGTTAAAACAGTCTTTTGTATAATATTTTCAAGGAGATATACAAATGGAAACATGCAAGAAATGGAAGCAATTTTCTGTAGTTCTTATATTAATTTCCTGTATTTTGCATACTTCTATATTTCCTTCCATGCTCAATGAAAAGAAATAATCCATGTGATGCTGCATTATGGTATACATGAGACTGGAAACCTACGAGCAGCCCATGATCCAACTGTTATGCATTGACAAGAGCTGCTGGACTTCATCTTGTTTACCTGTGAACTAGCTTGTTCACTGGCCTCTAAACTTGACTCAGACAGTTGTGATAATGAAAAGGAGAAAATCCACCTGCCCACTCACTCTTTGGTTCTGTTCCTCACAAGCAGACAAGTTACAACAATAAGGAGAAACACTCTTTGGTTCTGTTCCTCACAAGCAGACAAGTTACAACAATAAGGAGAAACAGTATCTGGTGAGGTAATGGTGGAAAGTGGATTTACTAAAGGAGTGGCCCACTGAAGATGTCCTGCTTATGGTATTTCAGGAGCTGGCACTAGCTGTGGAAGTATAGATCTGTCTTGGAATCTTTCACCACTCTTGTACATTTGACATCTTGTATTTGTTTACAGAAGGTTGTACTTCATTACTATGAAATCATATTGATCATATTCTTGTATCTGCCTTGATCTTATTCATCTTCCAAGATTCACCTTCCAATTCACTTTCCACCTCTTCTGAACCAGTAAGGTCTGGATTTGTCAGACCAACTCAGAATCAACTCTTTGAAACACAACACTGGCCTACACTGAAGCCTTCATGTTGTGAAAAATTAAAATGTGTCTGCTGTGTGAAGCATTATTTTCAACTTCCATAGAGTTCATACCAAAGAGCACAGTAGATTCAGACAAGTGATCTGTTGATGATTTCTGGTGCTTAACAGTAATTATGCAATGGAAAAATCTTTTAAAATTGTAATAAAATAGATGTGAAAACAAAACTAAAATTGCATTGTCATTTAATTCACACATGATGGCTTATTGTTAACAGGCAGGAATGAGATGGCAATTTGTATTTACATGAGAAATAAAATCTTATTAGTCATACTGGGCTGATGATAGTATCAGGAATCAAGGCAGGCTCAGGTCACATGCCCCATGAGCTGCACATACTGAAGTCCTGTAGGTATTTGTGCTGCTACTTACATGAGAAACTAGTTACAAATAACTCATTATCTGCAGTTAAATTTTTCCCAACAATCAATAGGTTGCATTATGTTCGCAAATTAATGAGGAAAATAGTATCACTCCTTTTGTGAAATTGTTTTAAGTGCAGAGGTATGTATATGTGTACTTATATGGGTTTTCCAGAGCTTTGCAACATATTTATACAAATTCTGAATCAAATAGGACCAACTGAGGGTGTTCCAGATCAGGCTTATTTCTGATATTTGATTTCAAGTTAATCTGAAACCATTTGGCCAAGTTCAGAAATCTGGATTGTAAAAGAAATTCAAGTAGTATGTCTTGAAATATTGGGAGGTAAATTGGAATTGTAGGCTGCAGCCCATTGTTCTTTTTTTTTTAAAATGTGGAGTCAACACATATATACTTCCAGTTGATACAATGGATCTACTCTAGTCAAAACTAAGAACTGAATTGTGACAAATTACTTTTAAAAATTCCACATTTATTTCAAATTCCACATTTATTTGAAAACATTTCAAATTCCACATTTATTTGAAAACATCATTTTAAACATATATAAATATGAAACATTACTCCCTCCCTTCTTTGCCTCAGTCTTCATGTTATGGCCCTGATTTTTGAAGTTATGATAGGAGGCAAAATTCTGTCCATTTTTTGTGAGTATGAATAACTACAGGTTTTCCATTTACCTATCATAGTAGTTATAATGTTAACTCACTAAGGAGTTGCTGCAGTCCCTGGTCATTTGGGTTGCCTTCTTTTGCTTTAGTTCTACAATATCCTTTGTTTGAAATGTGGTGATAAAACATAGTCTCCTATGTGTTGTCATGCCAGGGATCAGTTGGTTTAAAACAGGGGTAGTCAACCTAAGGCCCAGATGCGGTCCCCTGAGGCCTTTGGACCGGCCCCTGGCCAGTCCTGCTGCTGCTGCCGCCGCTGCCCCCACCACCACCGCCGCTGCCCGCCATGATGATATTATTGTTATTACTTCTTCTTGGGGTTTTCTTGGCAAAATCTCCACAAGGGTTTTGCCATGGCTTTTCTGGGGCTGAGAGAGTATGCATGCATATTTTTTAATTTTTAAAAAAAACAGTTTTATTTATTTATTTATTTATGGTGCTTTGGTCCCCCAATTATCTGAGGGACAGCAACCCAGCCCCCAGCTCAAAAACGTTGCCTGCCCCTGGTTTAAAACTTAACTGAGACCTGAACTGTAGATAAATACATTTCTTTACTGCTTGTCCCAAAGCATATCCTTCTGTAATAATGCAGTGAATAAACCTGGTCAGCTGTGTGTTTTACAATGGTTGTGTGCCCTCCAAAATTGATTGAAAATATAGCAGCTGATGGAAATTCCAACACACTTTTTATTTCTTTTTGAGGGCTTTCCCTCATACTTTAGACTACTTTAGTTTGCATTATAACTTTTAAACAGTATGGTACTACTGATTAATAGCACTTTTGAATTACTGAAAGTCTGTGTAACATTTAATTAATCTTTATCTTTACAAGTAATAAAATGAGTACCTTTTGCAAAAGAGTGCAGTCTTCAGAGTGCCACTGAAAAACAGCACATTTTTGATTCCCTATTCAAGCAGCTATCAAACAGATTGTAATTTTAGCTTCATTATTTGGCTAATTCACATTTCTTTAAAAGACACATGAAAAGAAGCTTATAAATATTGAAACAAAGCAACTTGGAGTCAACAACTAAAAGGGATTTCTAAGCTGACAGAAAGGGATAATACTTAAAAAAACACAAACAAAAGCTCATAACAGCAAAAGCTATGTTTGTGTTGTGTGATTTACACATTTAAATATACTGCACCATATCTACAAGGCCTTAATTAAATAGTCTTAACATTGCAATTTTGTAAAGAACTACACATTCCAGCTCCCCTGTGTCAGGCATTTTATACTACACAATTATAACAATTTGATTTTACTCTAAGTGCCTATGGAATATTAGGGTTTGGAATTTTTGAAAGGATTTAGAATTGTTTGCTGGAGAAATCTAATGGTTTCCCAAACTATATATCCTAAATTTTTGTAGGATGCATGTATGGTAGTTCAGGTAGAATCAAAATGTTTAATTGCAGTGTGTGAACGAGTCCAGTGACATCAGCAAGTCACACACTCAGCCCCAGAAAACTTTGTGATATGTTCACCATAAGTTAGAAATGACTTGAAGGTACACAACAACAGCAGCAGTAGCAGCAACCCTTTGAGGGAATCATTGTGTTGAAAGAAATTAATTGATGGAGCAAGCCAGAGAGGATATGTAGAAAGTCAGTGAATTGTTAAGCAACTCTTATTCTGTTCCTCACTTCTTCTCTAGAACTCATGGCCACACTAAGGGCCTTTGCAGACTGCCAGAAATAGTGCAAATCGAGTCCACATTAACTGCCCTGCCTCAGTGCTAGGGATTCATGGGAACTGTAGTTTATTGTGGCACCAGAGTTCTCTGACAGAGAAGGCTCAATGTCTCAGAAAAAAAAAATACAATTTCCATGATTCCCTAGCACTGAGCCAGGGCAATTAAAGTGGACCCAATTTGCACTATTTCTGGCAGTCTGCAAAGGCCCTAAGTGAAGCACTGAAAGCCAGAATTTGAAGACTTCCATGAAGACGTTAGTCATACCATTTAGTACACTGCATTTAACTACCAAGTTGAATTGAATATGAATTATTCTTAGTACAGAAATTGGAATAGTGAGCCCTATTGGTATAATCAACATTTTGATCTTCAGCTGGTAACAGTTTCGTGGTCATTCTCTTTTGCCTAAATCAGCTGCCATGTTTTCAGAACTTAAACTTAGCCAGGCTTTGTCTCTCACTTTATCTCCACTTCAGGACAATCATCACAAGCTACTTGCTAAAGGCATGAGGGCATTAAGAACTGTGAAAAAACAAACCCTGGTATATATAAGAATATTGTTTTGTACATCAAATGAATAAAGTTATGTAGTATTTGCTCTGAGTGAGAAGATTTGAAAGAATTTCCCAACATAGCCAATTTCCCACTATAGTATAATAGGCTTTTTTTTTCAAAATTTACACAGATCTATTACGAAACAGAAAGATGAATGTCACCTCCTACATTTGTTCATTCATTTCCAACCATCAAATTAACCTTAAAAACAAATATCTATGATGGCTCACAAAATTTAATGCTGAATCACTTATTTAAGCAATAAATAAAACAACACTCTCATAACAAAACAGAAAAAGAAACCAATAACTTATTTTGGGGGAGGGCAGATGGGGATGGAGAAGAGAAACAGGACCACTTAAACAAAGTCAAGCTTTTTTTCCCCCTCTAGATCACCTGGTATAAAACATTTCCCAGAAAAGCCTGGTTTTTGCTTGTTTTCCGATGAACATGTCTCCTGCAGACAGGGTTCTCAGGGAAAAAATATGAAGATAGTTCATGCCTTTAATGGTAGCATAGAAGATGGATGTCACAGGTCTTCTTTTGTCAATGCCTTGAAGCTACCTTTTTACCTGAGAAACATCTGAAGTCTGCTGGTGAATGACACCAGCCCAACATCCACCCTTAAAACACTTTTCCTAAATGTTTAAGGTCCCCAGTGTCTTCCTCTTATAAGCTTTAAATATGTGGTAGCATATTACCTGTACTAAATTCACTCAGCAGAAGCTTCTCTTAAAAAAACAAAAACAAATATTACCTTTATTTACAAGCATGTAGCAATAATGTAGCTTATTTAGGATAGATTCATAGATGGTATGGTTACAATACATCAACAGTTGTAAACCCTTCACTGCTCAGTTTCTTTCCATTGAACTCTTTTGAAACTAAACTATTCCTTTCTGCTTCTTAATTCTTTACTCCTTCAATGGGACTCTAAATTCCACCAAGAGACTCTGCACTGACTCTCAAATGTCATTAACTGTCACTCTCTCCTTTTATAACCACTTCTCCCACAGCAGCCCTTCCTCTACAGCCAGCCTGAACCAGAAACTGAACCAAGATTGGCTATTGGGAATCAAGTCTAACTCCATCACAAGGGAATTTCAGCAGGCATTGCTTGTTACCTATTTGCATTACAAGCAACACCTGCTGTAATCCTCTTCTACTCAACCATTAAAGATACAGGAATTATCTCTAGTTTTCACACTGGTATTCCTACCTGTAGAGAATCTAAAGCAAGGATACTGGTGAAGTTCTTCTAAACCAGGCATAGAAACAAAAGTTTAATGCCTCTCTTCAAATTTTATGAAAAACAAGCAGGGGGAGAATTCTGGTCTCACACCTAATTGCCAAACACACACTTCCCATAGTTTTTTCTCTCTTTAGAAAAGCAGTGAAAACAGGAGCAAAGATAGCACAGAGAGGAAGTCAATGTTTGATTTCCCCTCCCATGCTTTTATCACCCACATCCTGCTGCCTTGGATTATTGATACACAATATTTCAACGAGACATAGTGCTTGGGGGAGTCTATTGTAACTGTCCTCCATCAATGATGGGTTTTTGCTCCTCCTACCCCCCCCCCCATCTTCATTATACCACCACAAGGCAATTGTCACAGTCCCCATTCAACATTGTAGAGTAGGCAAGAAACCTGTGCAAAAGGGAAAAAATTCCTACCCAGCCCTGTAGAGACCAGCAAGCTTACACTGCATCAGAGGCAGGATGGTCAGTCAATGATATCCAGGAAAAGAAGACTTATAAATCTTCTGTCTCATGGTGCATTATGCCTTGAAGCATTTACATTGGCCTCTTCCCCTTGAAGGCCAGCAATTATGTCTTCCTCTCTGCAGCAAGGTGCAGCTTGGGATAGAGAAGCAAATTTTTCAATAAATAAAGAAGCATGAAATTCCTTACATGAGCTGAAGTCTAAATTAAAGAAATGTTGAATAACAGTTTAGGATTTGGATGTACATTGGTCAAATATGGTCAAAATCAACCTACTTTTAGCCTAGCATGTGTAAGAGTTTTTAAACTTCATTTTCTTTTATTTATATTTTAAAAAATACAAAACATTATTTCCCCCCTATTTGGGATGGAAACAACATGGCCTATATCCAATTGTTAGTCTCAGTTACAAATAACACACTCCCACTAAATCGGATGGAAGTTAATAAGTCACCTGCATAAATTCCATTGATCTACTCTAGCTGGAACTAAAGTTGGATGTAAGCCCTTAAGAGTAGGAATGTAAGGACTGCTGACAGCCTTTTTTTTATCCTCATAGAGACACACAGTTGAAAAAGAATGGTTAAATACAGAACATTGTTTTGCATGGTGGGGCTTTTTTATTTAAAAAAAAGTTTGTGAAAATTTGCAATTTTTTGTAAATTTTGTTCTTGAAGACAAAAATGAATAAAATTACCATTTTGGAGTGAGGAATATTCAAAACTGTCCAGTTTTCAAGGACAATCTTGACAGTAGCAATTTTCTTGGGGGTGGGCATTGCACACTTTTGCACCCTTTTTTTAACCAGTGTTCCCATATTTATTTAGTATCATAAAACTGTAGAGTTGGAAACAACCTAACAGCCCTCTAGGTGACCCCATGCCCATGCAGGACATCCACAACTAAAGCATCCATAACAGGTGGCCAATTAACCAAATGTCTGCCACCTTCTACTGTTGTCCATTCCACTGTTGTTGTTACCATTAGGCAGTTATTCCTAATATTTAGTCAATGGAGAAATTTATATTCTCATTATTCAGAATTCACAAATGTCATTTTGAGATTTTTTTTTAAAGTTAGGAGAATGTGAAATAGACAGATTTCAGATATTATTATTATTATTATTATTATTATTATTATTATTATTATTATTATTATTATTATTATTTATATCCTGCCTCTCTGTGCAACACAACCGGGGCAGATTGCATGATAAAATACACAATCCATATCCCAATAACCCACCAACCCCTAAAATACAATTAAACAGTATACAGATTAAAACATACCTTAAAATAATAACAAACCAACAATGGCTGTCACAGAAATCAGGGAATAACAGGTTCAACTTATTTAGTGGTTGGTTATCTATTCAGGAAAGGCCTGCTGGAAGACATTCATCTTAACAGGTTTTTAAAAGTTGTTTAAGGTGGTTATGTGATGGACCTCATCCAGCAGGCCATTTGATAATCTGGGAGTGGTTGCAGAAAAGGTCCTCTGGGCGGTTGCAGACAATTTAGGGCCTTTGCAGACTGCCAGAAATAGTGCACATTAAATTGAGGCATTGCCCTGGCTCAGTGCTAGGGAATCATGGGAACTGTATTTTTTTCTGAGACATTGAGCCTTCTCTGTCAGAGAGCTCTGGTGCCACAATAAATTACAGTTCCCATGATTCCCTAGCACTGAGCCAGGGCAGTGCCTCAGTTTAATGTGCACTATTTCTGGCAGTCTGCAAAAGTTATTATAGGTTGCAACAAATTCCTCCCAGAGGACCTGAGTGCGTGGGGTGGATTATATGGAAGAAGATGATCCTGAAGATAGGTTGGACCCAAGCCATTTAGGGCTTTAAAGGTGATAACCAACACCTTGTACTGCGCCTGGAAACTAATGGGCAGCCAGTGGAGTGATGGGGGGTTGCAGACTGCCAGAAATAGTGCAAATTGAGTCCACTTTTAGGGTTAGGATTAGTGCTAGGGAAATATGGGAATTGTTTTTTTTTTTTTCTGAGACATTGAGCCTTCTCTGTCAGAGAGCTCTGGTGCCACAATAAAATACAGTTCCCATGATTCCCTAGCACTAACCCTAACCCTAAAAGTGGACTCAATTTGCACTATTTCTGGCAGTCTCCAACCCCCCGATCTTAAATCGATGTAATATGGTCTCCCCTGGTTTTACCTGAGACCAGCCTGGCTACCATGTTCTGTACTAATTGTACTAAGCACAAGGGCAACCCCATGTAGAGTGCATTACAGAAATCGAGGTGAGAGGTTACCAGTGCATACACCACAGTTTCAATATATTTGTTTCATATATTTGCAAATACATAATGAGATATCTTGGAGATGGGACCCAACTCTAACTACAATATTATTTAAGTTTCATATACATCTTATACATATAGCCTGAACCTGAAATACACAATATATTTAATACTTTTTTGAATGAAGCAAAGTTTGAGTACAGTGAACCATCAGAAAACAAAAATATAATTATCTGAGCCATCCATGTGAACAATTTTGGATTTTGGAGTATTTTGGATTTAGGAATTCCGGGTAAGGGATATTCAACCTATATTCTCTGTGTTGGCCTTAATTCTATGGAAGGTAAAAATGAAACACACACACACAAACACACAAACTCATGCCTGATAGTTTGTGGGTTTAGAGAGAGAACACAATGAAATAACCATGTTTGTTGCAAAGCCATATTCATGTGGTTAGGTACAGAGTAAACAGCACAAATAAGAAATCACCCTATTTACAGGAACAAAAATAGAAAGGTTATAAATGAACTAATTAAATTTGCTCTTTAAAATTGCAGATTAATATAGCTCTAAAATCAAATGACTTCTTCACACAAAAGCAAGTAATTATTGTTTAATGCATGTATGAGACAAGAAGCAGCAAATGTGTTTTAATGACAAGCTGGGGCTCACAAACTATAGTAGTGACTGACACTGATGTTGCCAGTGTTGTTTATTACTTGATGTAATGAGTTGGCATGATAAATTATGGTACCCACATTTCCTTAAAAAAAAAAAAAGTACAGGGCAATTGATTGGATGTAATGTGGTGTCATTAAATAATATTGTGAGCTTGCAATCATTTCTAGATTGTTTTTTAAACCAGTTGAACTGAGTCAAAACATGCAGAGGATGCTAACATTAGCCCACCCAATAGGAATGCCACAATAGCCATCTTTTATTCATGCCTGCAGGTTGTGTTTTTTTTTTAAAAAAAAAAAACATTGGTGTTAGAATAATTTGTGAAAGTCATTTATATTCACCTGTGTACTGTATGTGAAGATGCAGTATGGTGTGTAGTAGGGTTTTTTTTAATATTTTTTATTAATTTTAATAATGTGTATAAAACAAAAAAATTATAAACACAACTTCACATATATGTTCAGAACCATCATCATATCTTCAACTTTTACATTCTCAGTTAATTTTAAAGTCTCTGTATATTACTATACAGTATATTTATTACAAAATCATAGAATAAATATCTAATTTACGATTTCTTTCAATATCTTATATTATTTCTCGTTTACAAAAATTCAAAATTTCTTCCCACTTCCATTCATATTGTTGAGTTGTTTTACCTATTGCATGCATTGATAATCTATCCATATTTGCTAACTCTGATAATTTTATTTGCCATTCCCTTATTGTGGGAATTTCTTGGAGCTTCTAATAACGTGCATAAATTATCTGGGCAGCAGTTAACATATATAACATTATATTTTTCTTTTCACAATTTAACTTATGGTTTACTTCATCTATTATATTCAACAAAAAGATTTCCGGCTTTAGAGGGATATCAACATTTAATATTTGCCTCATATATTTATGAATACCTTGCCAAAAAATTTTGGCCTTGTTGCAATACCACCACATATGAAACATGGTTCCCACTTTATCTTTACATTTCCAACATTTATCGTTAGTCGGTTTTTGTACCTTTGCAAGTTTAGTTGGAGTTGTGTACCACCTATGAAAAACATTATAATATTTTAGTATTTTGAATATTATAGATATTCCTTATCCAGTTTATGTATCTTCCACTTATCCCACTTTCCTCTAACAATATATCCAGAAAATCCCAGTTAACATTGTCGAATGCCTTCTCAAGGTCTAAAAATATCATGCCCAATTTATTATTTTTATGCTGTTTGTAATATTCTAAAATATTTAGGACCAATCTTATATTGTCCTTCATATGCCCCTTCAGGAGAAAACCCACTTGATCTTCATGCACCCATTTAGGTAACATTTTTTTGATTCTCCTCACTAGAATTAATGCATATATTTTGTAATCAGTGTTTAATAAAGATATTGGCCTATAATTATTTATGTCTTCTGGGTCTCTATTTTCTGGGTCTTCTGGGTCTCTATGGTGTGTAGTTGTAAGCACAGGAGAAACTGTTGTGTGTGTAAACTAAAGAAGG
>CM034708.1:42080778-42098703 GCA_020142125.1 Phrynosoma platyrhinos | reverse complement strand
CCTACCCATCCCCTTATGCCTCCCTGGGTTTCCCTCCTTCCCTTCTCTTGTGTCCAGCTCCAGCCCCACTCCCTCCCAGCTTTAGTTCCTTCACTTCTTTCTCTTTGGTTGGGGGAGGACAGAGATTGCTGGTAACCTTCTTCCTTCCTCCACTTGCCTGCTTGTCAGCTGAGGGGGTAGAGTCTGGGTCCAGATGATGCTTTTCCCAGTCCCCTTGCCTCTATGGTGATCCTCTTTGACCTCCTGCTCTGCTGAGGGGGTGGAGTCTGGGTTCAAACTTCCTTCCTTGCTGGGGAGAAAAGAGGGATACCAACGTGGCCCTCTCTGCCCCAGTGAAGAAGAATTGAGAGTCTTTCCTTGTGGGGGAGAAGTGTCTCCCTTACTCTTAATCACCTTGGAAGCAGCAACCAAGTAGTTAGTTGAGCAGTAACCAAGAAGCCTCTTGCCTGTGTTGACCTATGCTAGAAGGCTGGCATGGGTAAAAAGATTCTCAGTCACTGCTTAAACAGCTGCTCGGTTGCTACTCCCTTTGCACCAGTCACTATGGAAGCAGCATCTAAGCAGTGGCCAGACAGCCTTCTTTTTGATGTAAGGCCAGTGTAGGTGAGAGGGAGGAGCAGGCCTGGGCTGCTGTCACTGCTGTTTTCACACATGAGGCAGAGGAGGAGCAAGAGGAGGAGAGCTGGGCATGACTGAGCTTGACAGTGCTGGCCAGGTGGCTGATACATGAACAATAGATATAATATCAAGAAAAAGGTATGGAGTATGCTAGGCTTGTTGCCTAAGAGGAAAGGGGTGGTAGCCTCCCAACATTTGGAGACCACTGATCTATGGGAAAGCTGGAATCTTGCTAAGGTACTGTTAGGCTTGATAGATTACCCAACCTAGGCTTTCTTGGAGTTTCTTTGGATTCCAGAAGAGAGAAAGTGATAGCACACCTTTATTATTTCCAACCATAATTCTAGCTGTGTTGCTTCCAGGAAAACCATCTCTCAAGTAAAGCATGACTGTAAACATATCTTCCCTTCCCTGTTCTTGCCCAGTTTCTCCTTCAGTTCACGCCTAGTGATGCATTCTCTTATTTCTCCCTTCCAGCTCATTCAGGCCTGTGTGCTTAATGGATTGCACCTTTTTTTCATCCAGTGGAAATTTTGTATGAGTTGGATTTTCAAAAACTACATATTTTACTACATAGAAAGAGCCCTGGTTGGGTAGTGATTAAATGCCTGAACTGCAGTCACTCACTCACAAGTCATAAGGTTGTGAATTCAGTACCAGTCAGGGGCTCAGGCTTGACTGAGGCTTGCATCCTTCCAAGATCACTAAATTAAATACCCAGCTTGTTGGGAGCAATTAGCTTACACATTGTCAACTAGGAGTGCTTAAGTGCATTGATAAGCAGTATAGAAATGTATTTGCTGTTGCTATATTTTATGCCCTTGGTTGAAAACATGTAGATATTTTTCAAGAATTCTCCCCCCCCCCCCACATTGAACATATGTAATGAAATTTTTGTTAAGAAGGAGTCCCAGGGGAAAATGTACAATGTGGAGATTAGCAGGACATCATTAGCAGCCATGATGATACAGCATTTGACTGATGCTGAGTCATGTTGTGTCATGGGAAGTGACATTGTGCAGATGGTCACTTGGTTCTGGAAAACACTGACAAGTGCTGCAAAACTGCAGAGCCACTCTGGCTGAGTGGCAGGTGTCCACAGGAAGAGGCAGAGCCAGAAGGCCACATGGAGCCCTGGATTTATAAGGGAGTTGCCTCAGGACACTTGTGTGGTTGTGGTTGTGGTGTAGAGATGTGGTTGTGATTGTGGGAAGATAGTTGGTGTGTTAATCACTGTGTTGGTGGATTGTGTATATAACCTTGTACATAGATGAACTAAGATTAAAGCCTCATCTGAGAGACGTCTGTTTGTAGAGTCTCTCTACTCGCTCTGGAAGGGGAGAGATGCTTCTCCAGCTGACAAGCTACTGCCTGCATCTGGGAAGGTGGTGAACCTAGTGCTACATGTTGACATGAATCATCATGTGCTGCATAACCACACTAATAATTTTGTAGAGTGGGAATGGGATTGAATGCTTGTATAATGAGAACCATAGAATCATAAGTTGGCAGACACCACAAGAACCATCCACTCCAGACCAACCCCTGCCATGCAAGAGCTCACAATCAACAGATGGCCATCCAGAGCTGTTTAAAGATCTCTAAAGAAGGAGACTCCACTACTATGAGTGAGAAATCCAAGTGAGAAAATGTTTGGTTCCATGTTTGGTTACAGAGGTCAAAAACAAACTTATAAAAAATAATTGCCCACTCTTATTCATGCTTCAGTCAACCTGCCTCCAGAAAGCTTCTGTGTATTCTCATTCTCTATCAGATATGATTATTCTGTAATTTTCTAGTCCTACTCACTGATCGTGCTCATTGTATGCCTTGTTTCCCTTCCCATATAATTCATTATGTAGATGAAGTTTAGAATTATTAATATTTCTGTCTTTCTTCATATCTTTCCAACTCAGAATACATATAAAAATAATAAAAATGCTTCTTGAAATACCACCACCAACTTCCTTTTCCAGATTTTTGTTGCAATTACCTTCACCTATGTGTGTAGTTTTGGACCCTGGCACTTGGTAGTATGAGCCCACACCATTTTGTGGGCTAGCATGCTCTTGTAATTCAACTCTTGTTAAGTATAAGTAGTCATACCCCTGTATCCATTCATTACACACACACACACACACACACACACACACACACACACACACACAAAACAGCATTTGTATCTGTTTCTCTGTGTGTATTGGTAATCTGTTGCCCTTCAGATGTTATTGGGACTGCCATCTACCATCTGTCCCAACCAGGATGATCACTCATCAGGCATGATGGGAGCATAATATTGATCAGTGAGATCAACAACATCTGGACTACTACTAGTATAAACTGGACACATAAATATAAAGGTTTTCATGCCTCATTCATATCATAACATACTTTTCAAATGATCAGATCAATGAAAAAATGCAAATAAATAAATAGTAAAAAAAACCCATCTGTTTTTCATATCACAAACACAGAATGAATGAAGCAAAATCTTGAATCTCTATCTCTCTGGGACAATCTGAGATTACCCTTCAAAGAAGAATGTGTCACACTGCAAGGATTTTTCAGCTTCACTGGCAGGCTAAAGTCCCCCCTCCCCCCAGCAGAAAAAACCCTGAAGAGATGGCTCCATCTCTGCATCTAAAGAAAGCAAAGGAAAAGAATAGTCAGTTTCCTACTCTTATGCTTGCTTGTTTTAAAAATACCAAATGTTCTATTTTCTGTTTCTGCAGGAATAATTCATAACAGAAATTCAGACATGGAATTCATGAAACCTCAAGGTTTATCTCCCTATTTGTTATGGTGCCATTGTTACATGTCTACTTTCACACTGTTGAACATCTAGGTCCTTTCCTCCATCCAAATACCAAACATCTATTGAAATCAATCCAAGATTTCAGGCTCTAGATGGGACCCACAACACACAAAACCATATAAGAGGTCTAACAGGATGTGCAAATGCTAAAACTGTGTATTTGAAAAATTTATGTTGCTGTCGTTACCATCATTATCATCATTATCATCATCTGTCATTCCTGATGGCATTCACAAGTCAATTACTGTCAGTACTTTTTGCTTAGATCTGATGACATCTTCAATTTATCACCCTCTGAGTGATTTCACTTCTCCTAGGCCTTATGCACAGGAAAGAGTCTGTGAACAGGGAAGAGCCTTAATTGGTTGGGAGGCAATCAGAGCTAGAAAGCTTCTTCTGCTACTATTGATGGTTTTGTATTACCATAAAGACATTGACCCTGCATGAATTGTTTTATGCTTCATGTTGTTGTTATCCTGTGTACTGAATTCCCATAAGGGAATGATGGTTCCCGCCTCCCCATTTCATGCTGATAGACACCATAATAGTCCATTCCCTCAAGGCAAAAGATCACACAAAATATACATATATGTTAATATGCACTCCAAAGATCTTAGTGAACCTCCAGCTAAATAGTGTATCAGTTCTAAACCTGGAGAATTTCCAAACATCTCATTTGTCCCTTAGATAATTCAGCTTCCTTTATGTTCTGTGCCAAACAAAGCATGCAAACTTAAAGCTCACAGCTTTCCTTTGGATCTTCCAACTCCATACAGATGGCAAGTTGCTTTCTCCACAGGCAGCAAACATAAAAATAATTATTTTTCTCAAACTACCTACAAACTCAAAATTATCCGAACTTCATTCATATATGTGTTCCTTTCTTGAAAAATAAAACTGTGTCATCTGAAAGGAGATTTTATTTTCTCTTCCATACCCTGCCTTTTCAGTTGATTAAACCTGAACCAGAATGTTCCTGTTTGGGTCACAGGCTGCTATTGCCCTTTTAACTTGCTTTGTAGAGCTTCTAGTCTGAAGTTTGTCAAGCATAAATGTCAAAACAGTAGTCAAAGAATACTGCCATACACAGTAATATAGTAGTATTACAAACAAACTATATGAACTGAGTCTACCCAGCATTGCATATTTTCAGTGCAAATCCATAGATCTCATAGCATTTTTGGAACAAAGAACTGATGTATCTGAAAGTCCATTTTAAATCCCTAACAGAGCTCACAATAATTTTAAATGTATATTCATGTTTAGCTTGAGGCTGCGAATGTGTGTTAACCTATACATAAGAAATACACCTGTACAATTAGAACATAGACAAACAAGAATTTTCTGGAGGATTATACATCAGGCTACTAACTACCACTGGAATATTTAATTAAATATAATAAAAATCAAGACTAACCAAAAAAGCAAATAACAAACAGTAAATTTTCAGTGTTTCAGAAGGTTAATCCAAAATCACTAATAATAGTATTGATTCCTGAGAAGGCTGTGATGTCATCTTAATTTATTTTAAAAAGTTTTAAATTTAAACATGCTCTATCCCTGACTTATGGTGTGTTGTTATGGAGAAGAAGTGGTACCCAGTCTTTTTCCAGGACCTTGACAGCCATTTCTGATGGTCACTGCAACTGAATAGACTGCTGGAAACATTGCAGCAACCAAACAGGCTGCTAAGAGTTTCATGCCTACAACAGGACGCAAGGGCTCCAGTGGGCTGCAAGGTTGATGGGTGGGACTATTTGCAGACCTGAGAAGTCAACCTTCTTCTTTTGTCAGCTTATTTTGATTATAAGCATTTCTCAATTTCTGATGGACTTCCCTAACCATCCCTCCTTAATAGTTTCAATCACAGTCAAAGCTGTAAGTTTCACTCAGTCACTGATTTCCAGAGTTAAGGAATAATTTTATTCATGCACTTTCCCCTTTCCTTCTCTTTCTTCCTCCCTCTTTTTCTCGTCTCTTTTTTTCCCTTTCTTCATAGGCAATTCTATACCATTCTACGGTCAATGAAGTGCCCGTTCCTATCACAGCTTTGCTTACCATTGGCTTTTCATGTCACAGCTTTGCTGTGAGAAATTAAGTGGCAATGATGCAAATTAAACTGAGGAAGAGAAAGATTAGTTTAGTACTCATATAAGGATCCTGGGCATGGAGGTTCCCAGCCAAATATCCAGTCCTATGCATCTTAGTCCTGTGGCAGGAAGAAACACAAAAAAGTTTGTACATATATGGCTTCCACATTATGTCATTCTTGGGTTCTCCATAATATGAACTGGATAAGTACATTGGCTGGCAGACTCCTCCCAATAACAGGAGTATCCATGAGAGTAGATGGAACCAGTAAAGTTATGACTATTTTATTCCATCAAATTTGTTCCCCCCCCCCTCTTTTTTCTTCCCTTTCTTT
Organism: Phrynosoma platyrhinos; assembly: GCA_020142125.1. NCBI lineage: Eukaryota > Metazoa > Chordata > Lepidosauria > Squamata > Phrynosomatidae > Phrynosoma > Phrynosoma platyrhinos. The sequence goes on along the minus strand of CM034708.1, from coordinate 42,092,845 downwards.
CTTCTACCATAATATCTCTGAAGAGGGAGACAATTTGCTTTTGTTTGTCGTCATTTCAAACTTATGGCAACCCTAAGGAAAACCCATTTCCAGGTTTTCTCGGCAAAATTTCATCACAGAGGGGTTGCCATTGCTTTCCTAAGAGGCAGAGAGACTATTATTTGCCCAAGATCACCAGTGAATTTCCATGGCTGAGTTTGGATTTAAACCCTTGTCTCTAGAATCACAGTCAGGTTTCAAACCAATACATTACACTTGTTCTCAGAGGTGCAATACTCCCCCATAAATTATGCATGCATCTGCTTTTATTGTCCATGTACATAAAAGTAATAAACTATGGTGATGCAATACTCATAATTCATTACATTTATGTACATGGTCAATAAAAGCAGGTATGTGTATTCTGTCAGAACCAGCAATATCATTAGGACAAGTCAGGAAGCAGACTGCAAGATTTACAAAAAAAAAAAAAAAAGCAGAAAATTGGTAGTTGGTAGTGGTTATTGTTAACAACAATATTTACTGTCAGGAAGACTGAGGGAGGAATTTGTGGGATCTCCTGTCTCAAGGTGTCAAATTAGCCTGGTAGGCCTTGGGTACCAAGTTTTTCGGAGAAAGGATACAATTTGTTCCTCTGCCACAGGCATCTCAGACCAGCATGGCATGTTGTACTAATACATTAATCATGTATCAGTAAATATGAAAAATCCTGGTTTGTATGGTGTAACTGAGCAATGCTTACTAAGAAAGCCACCCCAGAGGAATACAGCAACACAGAGGCTGCCTTTCCCTCCCGACCACAGCAACACAGAGGCTGCCTTTCCCTCCCGACCACTGTGTTGCCAACACCATTAGTCTGGGTCTGGCAAAGCTGAAGGCTTGATATCAGTCAGGGTGAGGGTGGCAGGTGACCAGTGTTACCTACTTACATATAGTTAGGAGGCATGGCAATGGGCAGGTGGGATCAGGGAGCAGCATTTCAAAATAACCAGCAGAATGGAGAGGAGGATAAGAGACAGAAAAGGTATGGAGTAGAGCAGTGATGGGTGGACTCGAGAGCAACAGTGTAGGACAAGTAGAAAAAAACAGCTGTGCTGGCAGAATTTTCCAGGCATAAGCTTCCTCAGGATTTGTCCTGATGATGGGATAAACTAACCAGCTCTAGAGAAAACATTGATCAAGGCTATCTGGACAGGATTCTGCTCAATAGAGTGATAGGTGAGCAGATTGGATTTCTTGAACAAGCATGTGAGACACTAAGAGAGCAAAGGCTTTCAAACAATGCAGGCACTATTGAGTGACCACTTTACCAACAATATGGCTGAGCTCCTGAACCATGGGTTACTTTCCATAGAGGGGAAGCTGATCCAGTGGCTAGTACAGGGGTAGGCAACCTTTCCCCTTTAAGGGCCGAGGGACTTCAGCTCCCAGAATCCCAGGAGTTATTGGCTAACATGGGACTATTGGCCAACATGGCTGAGGCTTCTGGGAGCTGAAGTCCCTCGGCCCTTAAAGGGGAAAGGTTGTCTACCTTTGGGCTAGTATCAAAAGCTGAGATGTTGAACCAGGGGTAGGCAACCTTTCCCCTTTAAGGGCCGAGGGACTTCAGCTCCCAGAAGCCTCAGCCATGTTGGCCAATAGTCCCATGTTGGCCAATAGCTCCTGGGACTCTGGGAGATGAAGTCCCTCGGCCCTTAAAGCAAAGCAGCCTACCCCTGTGTTGAACTATCCTGGTCCTCAAGGCTGAGATCCTGGTTCCAGGGGATATTGACCAAACTGATTATCCTACTCCAGTGACTTCTCATCAAGGCCCTAATATATTTCAGACTTGTCATTGCAGTGATCATGATCCCACAAGTACCCACTGAGTCTGAGTCTGATCTATTATCTATATTGCTAAACCACATCTCCTGAAAAAGGGCAGGAGATTCCTCCCAGGCTGAGAGATTATGTAAATGTCTTTCATAAATTGCTACATTTGAACTTAGATTTATAAATGCATTTGTTAGAAGTGCATAGTATTCTGAAATATCCAAGGGAAAATAGGGTACATTGATATGTCTAATGGACAGATTAGCAGCTAAGAATATAAAATAATGTCACTCTATTTCTGATGGACAAACATTTTAACTTCTTGGACATGGATATGGTATTGTGCTGCTGTTTATTACTCATAAATCATTCTGCTACATTTTTATATTTCAAAACATAATATATCTAATTCACTGAGACTTGTAACCAGCTTATTAAAAAGGAACTACTACAGTCTTATTATTCAATACTGTTTTCAGGACTACTTTGTAGTAAAATGGGATGTTTCAAAAGTAGATAACAAAGAAGTCTGGGGGAAAAACACAGTGAAAATATTATGTATTCCCAAATTTAAAATATTTGACAACTGAGATTGTCCTACATTATTGCTGCTTTCCATAATCATATAGTGTAAAAGGAAAGAAGAAGAAAGAAAGAAATATAAAAAGGAAAGAAAAATCAGGAATAATAAATTATGTTTGTGACTGATTACACCACGATGTCAAAAACCTATTTCCAACCAGGCAATGTCATTTTAAAAGACAAGAAGGGTCTACAACAAAATATTACAGGTTTGGGTTGAATAGGGTCAGAAAGCCTATCCGGAAAACGACCCACCTAGAGTGTATGTACCTTAGCCTGAAGACCAGGGATAGCTTAGGGATTCTGTTGGTATACCAGCCACCCCATTGCTTAACAGACTCCCTAACTGAACTGACTGCCCTGGTTTCTGAGTTGCTGCTGGAATCGCCCAGACTTTTGGTCCTGGGCAATTTCAACATCCCACTCGAAACCAGTTTACAAGATCTAACTGGCGCAGCTCGGGAGTTCATGGATACCATGGCAAATATGGGCCTATCCCAGTTGGCCAATGGGCCCACGCATTGTGCTGGCCATACCCTCAATACGGCCTTTAGTACGGAGCAGGAATATCCATGGGCAGAGGTCAAAAAAACCTCCACATTGTCATGGACGGATCATTTTTTTAATTTTTATTTATAAAAACAACATAATACAAACCAAACAACAAATATTACACAAACAACACAACAACATAACATTTACAAAAACAACATCTATCTAATTCACACAAAATGACTTCCCTCCTTTACTTGAAATATTCCGCCCTTTATAACTTAACCTTTCAGATAATTCCTTTTTCCTCCTATTAAAAGCACATTTTTCAACATTAGTTATTATCAGCCTCTTTAGCCACTGCATTTTAAATTTCAAAATTCTTCTTGAAACATCCGTTTTGTGAATCTTTGTATTAGACCAGAACTATATAAATTATTACATTTTCTAACCCTCTTTAATTCATATGTTATCAGTCTCTTAAGGCAATCACACCATTTTCCCCCCATATAGTATACAAATAATTTGTTATCGATTCCCAAACTTTCTCATATTTGTTTCTGGATTGACCTTTCAGAAGACATGTTAGTTTATCTACTTCCATTATATCATATAGTTTCTGTTGCCATTCCTTCAAAGTTGGATGTTCTTTACTTTTCCATTTTTTTGCTAATAAATTTCTTGCTGCATATAGCATATAAAAGATTATCTTTCCAAATTTCCATTCTAAATTGTCATCTATTATGCTTAATAAAAAAACCTGTTGGTTGTTTATTTATTGTAGCATTTAAAATTTTCTCTATTTCTGCATGTATAAGTGACCAAAAATTTTGTGCCCGCTCACATTCCCACCACATATGTAAGTAGGTACCAGTAGCTTTTGTGCATATCCAACAGATATCATCTTTTTTCTTGTAAATCTTAGATATTCTCTCAGGTGTTAAATACCATCTATATTGGGATTTTAAGTAGTTTTCTTTCACCTCATAACTTAAAGTGTGTTTAAGTCTCTTATTCCAATTTTTTCCCATTCATCAAGCATGATTGGACTTTTAACATCTTGCACCCAACTTATATATTGCTTAATTGTCTCAGGTTGCATCTCTTCCTTCAATAATAGTTGATAAAGCTTAGAAATAATATGTTGAGTGTCTTTTGTTATCAGTTTCTCGAAGTCAGATTCTTCTTTATATATTTGTTGATTTCTATAGTCCATTTTAAATCTTTCATTAATTTGTCTATAAAGATACCAGTTACATTTATAACCTTCATTAATTAACTCCTCCATCTTTTTCATTCTATGTCTTTCACCGTCCCATATTAGTAAGTCCTCATAAGTGATCCATTTCTCATCTTTCATTTTCTCTCTTTTATAGAAGGCCTCATTAACAGAAGTCCAACAAGGGATTTTTCTTAAGAACTTGTGTTTACACCTTTGCCATACTTTCAAGAGAGATTTGCGAATTATATGATTGTTAAAGTCTTTATTAAACTTTTCTTTATCATAGATCAGATATGCATGCCAACCAAATGGGAGGTACAGATGGACGGATCATTTTCGGATCAAGGCAGAACTAAAGGCTATTGCTCACCCTCCTGGGGATGGCAGACCCATTAGAACAGTCCGCCCTCGAAGGCTAATGGAACCAAATGGTTTCCAGAAAGCCTTAGAGGGTTTAATGGTTGGTAACACCGGTGATTCTGTCAAAGCCTTGGTGGACACTTGGAACACCGATCTCACCAGGGCTATTGACACAATCACTCCCAAGCGTCCTTTCTGGCCTGCTTCAACCCATAAGCCCTGGTATTCAGAGGAGCTTAGGAGGATGAAGCACAGACAATGACTAGAGTGCGAATGGCGTAGGACCCGACTCTCATCCAACAGAACTCACCTTAGGAAACATCTTGATTCCTATAGGGAGGCTTTGCGTGCAGTGCAGAAATCTTTCTGTTCTGTATGCATTGCGTCTGCAGAGTCCCACCTGGAAGAGCTGTTTAGGGTGGTGGGGGAGTTGATGAAGGTTCTCCCTGTGCCAAACCCCCTACTTAACCCAATGACAGCCTGCTGTGAGGCATTTAATATCCACTTTGCAGATAAAATCTCTCGGATAAGAGCCAACTTGGACGCCAATGCTTTGGCAGAATCTGTAGACGAGGCATCCAGTAACTCCGTTGATGGCACTTTACTGGATCAGTTGCAATCTGTGAGTACCAATGATGTGGACAAGCTGCTTGGAAGGGTGAGGAAGAGGACTTGCACCCTCGATCCTTGTCCATCATGGCTGGTCGTCTAGGGTGGGGACGCATTGAAGGTGTTCCTTCGGGACACAATCAATGCATCATTCAGGGAAGGTAATATACCATCTTGTCTAAAGGAGGCGGAAGTTAAGCCACTCCTGAAAAAGCCTTCCCTTGATCCCCTGAATAGAAACAGCTACAGACCAGTCTCCTTGCTTCCTTTTTTAAGCAAGGTGATCCAGAGGGCAGTTGTTTCCCAACTCCAAGCAGTCTTGGATGAAACTGATTATCTTGACCCATTTCACACTGTCTTCAGGACAGGATATGGAGTGGAGACTGCCATGGTTGCTCTGACCGATGACCTCCGCCTGGGCATAGACAGGGGTAGTGTGACCCTGCTGGTGCTCTTGGATCTCCCAGTGGCTTTTGACACTATAGATCATGCCATTCTCTTGGATCGCCTGAGAGAGTTAGGAATCGGAGGCATTGCTCTGCAATGGTTCCGTTCCTTCCTCTCGGGCAGATCCCAGAGGGTAAGTCTCGGGGGCAGTTGCTCATCTAAAATTGAGCTTAATTGTGGCATCCCTCAGGGCGCCATCCTGTCCCTGATGTTATTCAATATCTACATGAAGCCTCTGGATGAGATCATTCAGAGGCATGGAATGCAGTGTCTTCAGTAAGCTGACAACACCCAGATATATCTCTCCATGACCAGATCATCATCTCAGACTTCAGATGGCATCTCTCCTCTCAATGACTGTCTCAGAGCAGTAATGGGTTGGATGAGGAAAAACAGATTGAAGTTGAATCCAGACAAAACGGAAGTACTCACAGTTACAGGCCCGAAACCAGATTTGGGAATACAGTCTCCAGTCCTAGATGGAGTCACACTCTCCTTGAACGACTGTGTTTGCACCTTGGGGGTACTCCTTGACTCGTCGCTTCACATGACTAGTCAGGTGAATGCGACGGTCAGGAGTTTATATGTTGTTCCTCTCCAATAACCTCATGACCATACACTGATGCTGCTTGCTAACACGTGTCCCAGTTTTCATCTTTTTACAGAAGATGAATCTTTTTGTAATGGTGAAACCTACAAAGCCCACCCATTGTGTCACACAATTTCTGAATAAATTCTTTCCCTGGTGCAATTAACCTACATGGAAAAATAAGTGCCACACTAACTTCTGTATATATCTTAGTGTTATCTTGCTACAAATTAGGAAGCTGGTAACCATTTACCTGAGGTCCACCATTTTCCTGGCTGAGAGTCTTGCTGGAGTGTAGTGATTTTCTGCCCAGGAAATAGCAGGTGTTGACAAGGGCTTTCCATCTTCCTCTTCACTAAAAAAAAAACACCCCACATGGGAATATTTGTTTAAAATTCTCCATAGTTCACTTATACTGGCTCGTTCCATTCCCACCAATAAAAGTTAGTTGTTCAAATAAATATTCCCATCTTCTTGTGAAAGGCACATTTGAGAAAAGTAGAAAATTTCTGTGGGATAATTTAAGTTTCCTAAGGCTTCAGACTTTTTAAGGAAAAAAAATTAAATATCAAAAATATCAAAGCCAAGCCTGTTAGAGTCTGGCTTTAAAACAGCATTGCAGCAGAAATGTGCTTTTGTCTAACTATGCGCCGTTGCAGACTGGCCCAAAGGGCTAGCCTGGGGTTGGCGTTGGGGCCGAGCAGCCACATGCCAGACACCCCAACCCCACCCTGACACCATCCTGATGCTACATGGCTATACGCATGGCAAGTGGCATCAGAACACCCTCTCTGTACAGCGTTCAGACACGCTGCACCAAAAAGGTGCAGAAGAGCCACAGCACCGGCTCTTGGGTAGCCTTTTGCCACCCCTAAAAGAAGAGGCATTTTGCTGCTCTTTTAGGGGTGGCAAAAGGGAGGATCAGGGTTGCAGTGTGTGGTTGCCACGGCCCCGATCTGCTGCTCTCCAGGGTGGCTCTCTGCCACCCCAAACGGCTGGTCTGCATCAGCCCTAAGCTTCCCTAAGAACTGAAGCTGACTCAAAAAACAACAAATCCATTCTCTGAAGATGCCAGCCACAGATGCTGGCGAAACGTCAGAAAGAAACTCTTCTAGAACATGGCCACACAGCCCGAAAAATCCATAAAAAACAACAAACCCATAGTTTGACGTTTAAAACAATGGCTTCAAACTGTATTTACATAAAAGGCTATAGCTTAATCTAACTAGTGAATAGTTCATGTAAAGAGGAATATTTATCCCACCATCTTTCCAAAGAAAGTTGAGAGAGCAGGAAGATGGGAACAGCTTAGTTGAAAACCTTTAGAGAGAAAATCTGTTAATCCCAAAGATGGAGTGACCTAAATCACATGGTTAGTTTGAATGAGATAGAGAGAGAGAGGAGTTTGCAAGAAAGAAGTCCCTATATATCTAAAGAGGGGGAAAGAGAATGCAAAAATCTTCCAACAATTTCTACCCAATTTATTTAGTCCTCCAAAATGTCAGGCAGATATACCATTCATTCCTAAACAAAAAACTGAGAAAGGGAAACCTGTAATGACTTGATACTGTATTTAACTTTACATAAAAATTACATATTTCTTTTTTAGAAATAATTTGGTATAGTCAATATAAGAACATCTTACATTAAAGATTTTATTTTTCATTGTGAAAAAAAATATTTCAAATCAATTTTTTTTTCAGGCTGTGGATCAAATGTGAAAAAGAAATTTTCCCCTCCACCAAAAAAAAAGTCCAGTTGTCTGCTCTCTCTAACACACACTGCAGATGCTCACATCTCTTTGTTTGCCTCAAAATAACTATAACAAACCATGAACAGAGGGGCAGGAATTGCATTATTCATTGATTCTCTGCCTGGCTATGGCAGCTCTATATTCCTTAGGAGCTTAGAGTTGTATTACTGAGCAGCCATTGACTTCATGACCTTTGTCCAGTGGCATCACTACAGGGGTGAAGGGGGTGCGGAATACACCAGGTGACATCCTAAGGGGGGGGGTGACACCACTTCTCTACAAATACCTACCTTTTAGCAGAAACAGACTGTGGCATTCACCTGCTTTTTTAAAAAATGCTTTAAGAGATGGTGGGAGTGGGGTGAAGCTCAGTGGGAGGAAAAAGGAGAATTTTTTAAAATTAAAATTTAAAATTTCAATTTTTTTAAAAAAATGATATTTTTGAGAATTTTAAAAAATGGTATTCTTTTTATTTTTCTTAAAAAAACACTACATTTTAAGCAAATCTTCACTATGTATATGTAAATACATTTAAATTGTGCATATGAGATTGTAATCTGAATGTATAATTTTTAATTTTGCTAGTTGTTTGTCACAACTATTCTCATTATATATGGATATGGAAATATGGAATTATGATTTACCAGTAACATTAGTGCCAATGGGACGAGGTCAATGAGGGGAGGTGACACCATGAGTTACCGCACCAGGTGACACCAACTTTAGAGACACCACTGCCTTTGACCATCATTAAACATAGGAATCCTTGAATGGAATCCTAAACCCAAACCTATACCCTTGTCTTAAATATGGAGCCACATTCTAACCTACAGTTTAATTGTGCTCCGTATTTAAGACAAGGGTATTGGTTGAGTTTAGGATTCCATTGAAGGATTCCTATGCATTAAGGATCCAACATTGTTTAGGGAAAAAATGCATTTCTATCTCCTGCAGGAGTATCCAAAAGAATGGGAGCCCTGAGCTCTGAGTTCCTATGCTTAGGCTGCCAGGCCACTGAACAGCACACACTGGGAAAATTCTATGAAACTAATGAATTTAATGAAAGTTTTCTCTTTCAGGCGTCAGTTGTTCATTACAGTCTTCTGGAAGGTCATTCCTTAGTCTTTGCTACATAACCGAGTTCCAATTTCCTTGACATGTTTGAGGAACAAAATATATTATGCAGCCTTCAGTGTCAGCTTGTTCTTTTAAAGGGATTTCCCTAGTTAGGGTCCCCTAAATGACAATTGTGTCCCTGTTTTCCGGGATGTTGATCTTTGCTGACTTCACTGGGATATTCCCCTGTTGGACAGCTGCAAATGGAGTACACATGTTTAAATTTGCAAGGACACTTTGCACAAACACCTTGAGAGCCAAACTTCCAAAGAGAAAACACTGTGGATTGGCTTGCCAACTTCACTTTGAGCTAGAGGCAGTAGAAGATTATCGTAAACATGTCCACCTTGAAAACAGTATCCCTGGATGTGCCTAGATTATGTCCTAATCTGCAAATAAATCTGAGTCTGGTCTGAATCCCATGTGAGAGACAGATTAATGGCTGTTGTCATCTGAAATGCTTGATTGTAAAACAGCCTTACTATTCTAGCAATATCATTTTATGCTCAATATATATTATTTATTGTTGCAGCAAAAGCAATGAGTCTTATACCTTAAAGCATATTTTTATAGACATAAGCTTTTGTAGACTCAAAACATATTTTATCAGATATATGGAGTGTTGTTTCAGTTGCTATATCCTATTCATCCCATAAAGTGGACTGGAATCAACACAATACATGTTTGTTTTGAAAAGAAAATGCACATTCAGTTCTTATATAGCCCGGTTTCAAATGATATACTTCCATATTCAGTATTAGGATGTTATGTGCATTGTACTCCTCTGTAATACCAAAATCTCCTTCAGAGGATTCCCTAAACTGCTGGTACTAATGTTTAGGCAACATGGGGAGAATTGCAAAAAGGAGGAAGGGACACATATTCTCTGCAACGAGTGGAATCCATCAAGAAGTACACCACTGGAGCCTGGCCTATATCCTTCCAAAACAAATATGGACTGCCTATATCTCCTCATACCAATAAACATTTAATTTATTTGATTTATCAAATATTTATTTGATAATATGCAGTAGATGATGATGTATTTGATTATATATGTATTTGATAATTAAAGAAAAAAGATCAAAATCAAAGTGGAAATTCAAGGAACCAAGTCCTTTGGGGAAATTACAAAAAAAAGAAATTATTGAATGTTGAACTTCTCACTGTGTGTGTGTACATAGGAATTAGTGGTTTGCTGCTGTGTTAGGCCTATCCCCAGCTTGTACAGTCAGCCCTATTATTTTGCCATTTTATATAAGGGGCACTATTTTTCTATGCCATTGTATCTCATGGGATTTGAGCATCTGTGGATTTTGGTAACCACAGGGGGTCTGGAACCAAACACCAGAAGATACCAAGGGTCCACTGTATTCATTTGTCAATTTTGTCTACATTTAGAGAAAAAATCTGTTTCTAAGAGTGTTCTCTAGCACCCCCAATCTCTGAAGTTTTACAATTTCAGATCCTTTCCATACCAAGTAACTATTGTAATGTCTACCTACTGCCTGATTCACCAGCACAACATACATAACACAGGTGGACAGTTTCCTGGGTGTTGAGTCTGTGCACCTAGTCTGCTATATAACAAAACTGGCATACAGTGAATGTACAAGTGAGATAAACTAAGGGCCTCGGCAGACGGCTTAAAAAGCGGTCCTCAGGGCAAGGAAGGGGAAGGGCAGCCACACGCTCAGCGTCCCTTCTTCCTCCCGAGGTTGTCCTCGGAGCCACCAGCCCTCCGCACGGCCGACGCTACAGGGACAACCTCCCGCTGCAGCGTCCGGACATGCTGCGGTGGAAAAGTCAGCGAAAGTGTGCCACAAGCTTTTGTGGTGCACTTTTGCTAACTTGTGAAAGGAGCGCTATTTTAGCGCTCCTTTCAGGGGCGGTGAAGGTGCGCCGCAGGATCGAGGCGTGGGGATGCCTCGGTCCCGCGGTGCACCTTCCCAGGGAAGCCCACGGCCGCCAGTCTGCTTCCCCCCTAAGTAGTGGCTAAGTTTTTTAAATGATAAAAAGAAATAATTGCCATTTGCATAGTGGGCACATTTTTTAGCCTTTTGTTGATTTTTTTTTTAAAAAAAGAAATCTTAATATTTGAAATTATGGCTTGCACCTGCTCTTTTATCATAAGCTTGTTCTTGTGCATTTCAACAGCACTTACCAAAGTATTAATAATTTATGGACTAACTGAATGCAGCTCATAAAATCAAATGGTCACAATTTATATCATCTTATTAATTAAAGCTAAATTTATCCTGGTTAGAGGGTAGGAATAATTCCTGTGCAAACTAATATATTGTTCCTCATTCCTTTACACAGGCATGTTTTCGCTCCTAAGACTCTGTGCTTGATATTTGATTCATTTCAACTCTTGTTTCCATAAAGGTGCTTAATTAATAGAAAATAGAAATATATATGGGATGATATTGTTTCAGATTGGATTATGGAATGTGTCATGATTCACTGTGGAACTGTGCCATTGTTGTTGTTGTTGTTGTTGTTGTTGTTGTTATCTGCCCTCGAGTTGGTTCTGACTCATGGCGACCCTGTGGATAAGACATCTCCAAGAATACCTATCTTCGACTGCCTTGCCCAGATCCTACAAGCTCTTGCCCATGACCCCCCTGATCAAGTCTATCTATCTGGTTTGTGGTCTTCCTCTGTTTCTTCTGCCCTCTACGTTTCCTGGCATTATTGTTTTTTCTCGTGATCCATGCCTTCTCATTATGTCACCAAAGTACAATAGTCTCAACTTGATCGTCTTTGCTTCCAAGGAGAGCCCTGGTCTGATCTGTTCAAGAACCCATTTGTTTGTCTTCTTGACTGTCCATGGTATTCTAAGTACTCTTCTCCAACACCACATTTTAAATGAGTTTATTTTGTTTCTGTCTGCTTCCTTCACTGTCCAGCTCTTGCATCACTCTCCAGCTCTCGTACATGGTAATTAGGAATGCAATGGCCTGAACAATTCTGACTTTAGTGCACAGTTGTATGTCTTTGCTGTTCAGTATCTTTTCCAATTTTTTCATAGCTGTCCTTTCCATTCCTAGTCTTCTTATTTCTTGACTGTAGTCTCTATTCT
>CM034708.1:42063405-42077429 GCA_020142125.1 Phrynosoma platyrhinos | reverse complement strand
AACTTCAATCTGTTTTTCCTCATCCAACCCATTACCGCTCTGAGGCAGCCATTAAGAGGAGAGATGCCATCTGAAGTCTGAGACTACGATCTGGTCATGGAGAGGTATATCTGGGTGTCATCAGCATACTGAAGACACCGAGCTCCATGCCTCCAAATGATCTCACCAAGTGGCTTCATGTAAATGTTAAATAACATCGGGGGCAGAAAGGCGCCCTGAGGACACCACAATTAAGCTCAATTTTAGCTGAGCAGCTGTCCCTGAGCCTCACCCTCTGACATCTGCCAGAGAGAACGGAATGGAACCACTGAAGAGCAGTGCCTCCAATTCCTAACCCTCTCAGGCCCTCCAATGCCAGAGACACTGTATTTTGGTATATATGTTCATGGATAGCACAGATGGAGAAGTTGGTGTTCATACCCTAATTGTGGACTTTTCAGAGTAGTTAGGCTTTGCTCTACCCCACTATGGCTTTTCTGACATTCTGTATCTAGTCCTATTTGTTGGTTGTACATTTTTAGAGCCTAACAATATCAGTGGGCTGGCATCTTGTGAATCATAGAATCATATGATTCTATGATTCACAAGATGCCAGCCCACTGATATTGTTAGGCTCTAAAAATGTACAACCAACAAATAGGACTACAAAGAGGGACAACCAGATTTGGATAGCACAAAATAAAGCATGATATTGAGCATATGTTTTTCTAAGTGTTTCCTGAGATTTCTCATCAGAAGCAGATAAAATAAAACCTGAATGGATTCTCCATCACCAAACAGTGTTATGGAATTACTTGGGAAAGTTATTATTTGTGCTACAAGTCTATTTCTGTTTGGGGATACTGAGAGCTGAAGTCCAAACAGTTTTGTTGTATTTTATCCTCAGTCTCACTATGTGGAAGCTCTCACACAACACTCTCTTCTTCAGTCTTCACTTACCCCTCCCATTTCATAAAATTCCTTTCAAAGACCACATTAGATGTGGCTGAGGAAGTAATATGTGCATTAACTTGGCTCACCTTGGTGTCATTTGTTGTTTTGATTTCAATTGTTTGTTTTTCTTGCCTCAAACAGAAACATATCTTCAGAAATCTCTACATTTTTATGAAGTTTGTTTTTATTTAATTGATTAAATCAGAAGTGATCAGTGCTGTAAGTTGGCAACATAGCATGGTGTCAGAAGAAAAATGCAGGCATGAAAAAATGCTAAAAAATCCCATTTTACATACATTCATCACATCTAGAGTTCTAATATATCACTGTGAACTGTAAGGTCCCATGTAAGCAGCAGTGTGGTGTAGCACTAATGTTTCATGTATTTGTCTACAAGTTTTTCCTTCCCACAACCCAATAAGGACTCCACATGATCTTGTTTTGCGACTTCAGCTCTTACTACTGTCATAGCACCATTTCAGATATTGGAAAATCTTTTCATATGAGGAAGAGTGGTATTTCCAAAGCTTTCTCAGAAACTCACATCATTGCTATTAGTGGGAACTAGAAGTTTCCACTGGTGCTTCTGCTGCTGTTCAGCTGCCTCATTTTTTGCCCTTGTTGGTGACCAACAGGGACATGTAACAACCTGACAATGGCATTAAAAGTAGTCCCAACCCTTTACATTTCAGCTCACTGATCCTTGATGCCACTATATAAATATGGGTAGTGTTCTCTACTCTTTTGTGGATTTTAGACCGGTGTGGCAGTTTACAGCAGTATTAGCAATTTGAGGTGTGGGTTCATGACTTAGCACCACTGCTGCTCTGTCACTGCTGCTGCTGGACAGATTGTCTGACCAGCAGATTTGGGTAACAGTGGTACAGGACAGAACCATAGAATTGGACAGTTTCTTAGAGATAAGCCAGTTCAAATTCCTGTCCTAATGCAGTCTGTTTCAATCTCAGCAAGTCTTTTATTTCTCTTGTTGTTTATAGAAATCTCCACTATTGTGCTATGAACCTATTGGTTTGCATTCTGTCCTCTGGAGTCTGAGGTAACAAACAATAACTTCTGTGTCCATACCACATCAAGCAAGCAACTCTACTAGATGTGGTGATACTTTCCTTCCTTTTCTTTCCAGCATTAAAAGTTAAGAGTGAGAATTCCCTTTCCTTCATTGGCAGCTGTTGAGATTTTAGTGCTCAGGAAGTTCATGGCTACTGGAGAAGATGCCTATTGTTTCCATTTAAGTGGAGGAAGGATTGTGTTTTACTCTAAGAGACAAACCTCCCACCCCAAAAAAAAAATGATGACAGCTGAAGTTTTGTTAGTGTTTAAGGACCTTTCTTCATGATCTGTTTACTGTGACAAATATGCATTTGTTTCTCATTTGCTATAAACTGTCCAGTTTACAATTCTAATGTGAAGAAAAGGCATTAGATTATTCTTCACTAAATACTGGAAAAGTAAACAGAGGCCTCATTCCCACTACATTATAAACTGGTTCACACTTGAGCCAAATCACTCAAGTGGTTTGGCAAGGGAGTCCTCCGCTGGACCCATTTAATTTTTCTGCATCTTATGCAATAAACTGATTCAGTGCATGTGTGAACGGGATGAGAATTGGAATCAATTTAAATTTGCCCTTTAAATTTGCCGGCCTGCCAAAGAAGGTCCATTTTGAGTCGATTGGTTAGTCAATGTGAACAACAAGTGGGTTATTTTTACAACAAGAAAATGCAGGTGGGGCAAATATAATGTGAACTACCTCCGCTGTTGAAACAATCCATTAATTCAGATCACAAACTGATTTATTTGTTAGTGGGAATGAGGCCAGAATAAGAGAACTATTGCTTCCATGATCTTTGTTTTTACATTTTATCTTGAAGTAGGAGCATTTGCATTCATTTTATTCCATACTGTGTTCTGCATCTAAAACCAGAAGTTTAGGAGATCCTTTTGACTATCTTCAATGAAGCCAGATTCAAACTATATTTTAACCATGGTTATTTGTTTCCACGGCATCTATTCATTGGTTAAATGACTGCATCTATTCATTGATTAAATTATATACACATCATAATATCAGCAAACAAAGCTGATAGCAAATGGATTTTTCCCCTCTCCCATCTCTTCTGATTTTTCATTTTCCTTCAAATTGTGCTGTGCCTAGGGAGAGTAATGAGTGCCTGGTGTTTCAGATTAATGCTTTTGAAGCTTCAGCTAAACTTCAGTGATGTTCTGTTAAAATAAACTATAATTATGGATCAAAAGTATTTCTGCTTCCATTTTGCAAATTGGAGGTGAATAATTCTTCTGTCTTTAAGGGCAGGTGTTTACAAAAAAAAATGTATACATTGGACAAAGAATTTACTGCATAGCAAATATTCAGTTTGTTAGGAGAATCAGATGCATTCCCTCACACACAAGCAGTTGATGACAGGACCATCTCATTCATAGAATAATAAGAGCTAGGTGGGGCTGCATGGGCCATTTAGTCCAACTACATGCCATACACAAGTAAAGCACCCCTGAAAGATGACCATGCAACCTCTGTTTAGAGACCTCCCAAGAAGGAGAGCCCACCACCTTCCATGGCAGTGTTTTCCACTTTTAAATAGCTCTTACTGTCAGGAAGTTCTTTATAATGCTTAGGGCACTAGTAGCATGAATTGGAATATATATGGACTAAGACACTATTATGGAGTAGGGTAATTCTTTATTCATTCTTTGAACTATCTCAGCAATCCAAGAAATGGCTGCAAATGATTGTGTCCATGCACAGTTTTCAGCCATGACAATTCACATTGCTGACAAATGGTCAGTTTTGTTACCATATTAAGGGGAAAGTGGGCAAATGACTCATCTCTTAGGGCCTCGGCAGACGGCTTATTGAGCCGTCTTGGAGGCAAGGAAGAGGAGGGGCAGCCGCACGTGCAGCGCCCCTTCCTCTTCCCAAGGTTGCCCTTGGAGCTGCCGGCCCTCCGCACGGCCGGCGCGCCGAGGGCAACCTCCCGCTGCAGCATCCTCACACGCTGCGGTGGGAAAGACAGGGAAAATGCACCCTACACGTTTAGGGCGCACTTTCCCTGTCTTCTAAAAGGAGCACCAATTTGGAGCTCCTTTTAGGGCCGCCGCAGGAGCGCCGCGGTGCAGAGGCTGCGGTCCCACGGTGCTCCAGACTAGGGCGTCCCCGATGCCCTGGTCTGCATCCCTCCTTAGACAGCTGGATATTGCAATCAAGTAATAATAATAATAATAATAATAATAATAATAATAATAATAATAATAATAACTTTATATCTTATATCCTGCCTTTCTGCCAAGACAATCAATACAATCAAATAGAATAAAATTAAATTTAAATAACACATACCATGCATTAAAACAATAATAACAATAATAGTAACAAGTGACCCCCCCCCCTTTAAAAGAGTTAAATACAATACTAAAATAAGAACATAATATTAACATAGCCAATAAATTTCTATGGCCCAATGGAGAACTGAACTCTGGTCTCCTGAATCAAAGTCCAATGTTCCAAATACTACACCATGCTGTCTGGGGAAATCTTGTCATTTTTAATATAAGAAAAAATAATATTTTTATCCTTAATTAGCATGCCACCCTCACCCCCAAAAAAGAGGAGAAGAAAAAATGTGTCAAATAAAGTGCAAAAGATAAAATAGCAAATTATTTTATTCTTTTTCCCTTCAAAGTATCTGGCAAGGTTGTTTTTCTTTAGACCACTAACATATGTCATATGATGAAGAGAAAGAAAGAACAAATGAGATAAAAATACAAAGTAAAGTAGTACCACATATTAAACTTTTCAGTCATTCTGAATTTAATTCATGTTGTCTTTGAGCCACATAAATACTAGACTCTGATCTACTTATATAAGTTTCCCAATTTGTTTCAACTACACCACTAAGCCAATTAAAATCAAGTCGTACATGTGTTAAGTTTTATGTTATGTAGGAAATGGATGCACAAAGTAACCAGCTTCACAACCTTGTTTCCAAATTGCCTTCATAACAAAGGCTTCCATTTTTTGCTGAAGTATTTTAAGAATTCTTTCTATCTTAATGCACTGGCTTAAAAAAAGAAAAGAAAAAGAAGATTTCTAGCACAGACACTCCTTAATGGTGTATGCATTAATGGACATACTGGGGGAAATATTATTTTTTAAAAAATGAAATGGAAGCAGGATTATAACCAAGGTCCTAGCCACTTACTAGCACATGTTTGTGTGCATATGTATCCATATGTATACAACTAAACATGAAATCAGGTTTAGGGTTACATGGATAAAACCTATATAAATGAATCTTTATTTCATTTATAGATGTGAATATATGAATATGAGAAAATAGGGGGCAAGAGCACAGTAGTCAACTGCCTCTTTCTGACCAGGTTTCCCAGTATTTTTAGTGCTTGCTAGAATGATGACCAGTTTCTGTACATCCAGTATTGGTCATACAGGATAAAAAGAGGTGGTTCTCTATATATCTGCAACCATTTCCTTTTAAGTATATTATCTGTACAAACAATGAAGACAATTCAACTTCCTAAGCTAAGGGCAGCTGAAGTTTCAGAATGAAGCAGGAGCAACTCAGCTTTGGCATTTGAATGGTTTTTTACAAACAGCAAGCCACCCTGACTTAAGGGCCTTTGCCAGAAATAGTGCAAATTGAGTCCACTTTAACTGCTAGGGAATCATGGTAACTGTAGTTTATTGTGGCACCAGAGCTCCCTGACAGAGAAGGCTCAATGTCTCAGAAAAAAATACAATTCCCATGATTCTCTAGCACAGAGCCAGGGCAGTTAAAGTGGACTCAATTTGCACTATTTCTAGCAGTCTGCAAACTCCCTAAGCTATCTCTCACCTATCACCCAATGTGAGGCAAGGCCTATTTATACTGCATATAATTTCATTTGGGAGCTGAATAATGATTTGATAATTAAAATGTGATGATTAAGTAAATGTAAACAAATTCCAGAACATGCCCTCAGTCATATGTTGATAAATTAATTGAATAAGAAATTATTTGGCTGATCTAGGGTGGAGTGAAAATTAATTTAAGATCTTTAATGGTTGTTTGGCTTGCCTTCCATCACATTTAAATTCTACTAAATATAAATGGTCCATCAAAGGGGTCAAATATTTATCATGGCATAAACTTTTAGGGATTACAGCTGATTTGTATACATTCAGGAGAAGAGAATTCAAAGTTATAGTCATGTTATCTGGATCAGTATGCAAAGGGATCTTGCAACTGCTTTGAGAAAAACTGAGAAACAGAGGTAAGTAGCAAAGGCTTTCATAGATTTGAGTACTTCATCAAATCTATGGAATAAAATACCTAGGAACAGACCTGTATAACTATGAATGAGCATGTTATGCATGTGAATAGCAAAAAAAAAAATTGCAAAGGTATGGGTATAGTGATGTAGTACAAGTTCAATTGTTAAACTCTGGTTATTGGGGGACAAGGGCAGGAGGAAAGGTGTTGCTACAACCATGGTGAGTAAATAACCATATGCATGGTGGAGGGAATTATTCAAATGTAATGGGATACTGGTTGGGAACCAGAAAAGAAATATGATGAACTGGCCAAGACACCCTGATAAGGGTGGAGTGTTAATTAATGTTACAATATGTGTAGTGTGTCAGGAAACTATTTTCTCTACCCAACCCATTGTTGATGTACTGGAGTTTGTGAATATATTCCAATTCTGCTGTTTCTCTTTCCAGTCTTTTTTTTTTTTGGTAGAGGTTAAAGAGAATGCAAATTATTCTCTTTTTGTCTTCTCTTGTGATGGTTCATGTACTCTTTTGGTGACAGATATCAATACATAGTAACAACAACAGACAGCAGACCACAAGCATGTATTTGAGCTTTTTCTATGATATATACAAAGATATACAAAGAGGATAACTGTTTGAATTGAAGACAGTGGGTGGCATTCTGTTCAACTGGTAGAATTACCAACAGTGAAGGAAATAGTCCTGGCTTGGCCTTGTATAGTAAATACCTACTGATTTGCAGAAATCTGCAGGTGAAGGTTTTGATAACATGGTAATTATTATCTCCTATGATGTTTTACTCAGATAACTGTTAAATTTATAACTATAGAAACTAAAGACTCTTCATGCAATTGAAGCCATTTTACCCATTACAATCCTGAAAAAGAGAAGAAAGGTATGGCAAGAAACTTACTGCTACAGGTAAGGCATGGAGAAAGGCCCCTGGTTCATGAGACAAAAGTTTGGATTTATACCATGTGGGTGTACAGATTGAGGCCTTTTAAATAGCCAAGTAGTTGAAAGAGCTTCCCTGGAAATCAATCATACTGAGAATCTTATAGTATAAGGCAAAAAAAAAAAATCACAATTGCATCAGGTAAATAATACCTTCAGTTGGAGCTTTTCACATGATGCTGTCCCTCTTTTGTTGTATTCATGTGACAGACCATTTTAAAAACATTTTTATTAAACCCAAAACTAATTAATGACCTCTTCTCCCACATTTTTGTACACATTTTGGTGTGGTTAGGTAGTGGTTAGTGTGTGGGTGCTTTCTGTAGGGAAATGTAATGATCAGAGGCAGGGAAAGCATGGACTTTTCAATTTGATTTCCTTTCAGTTGGCAAAGTAACTCTAAGGTGTGTGTGTGTGTGTGTGTGCATGTATCTCAAACAATGAAAAGGAGTATGGACAATGTCTTGGAGGAAGAGTGGGTGGGCAGTCCCAAATGCTGTTGTGTGAAATAAGCTTTTGGTATAAATAGATGCTGTAATCCCAGAATGGTTTTGAAGGTGTACAAGGAAAGACAGCAATCCCATTTGAAGAGTGTTTTTACCAATGGATGAGATTAGCACACCAGCTTTTATTCCTGCACTAGATGCACAATGTAAACACACCGGGACAGATTCAATCACACAGCTCCATTTCCATGCAGGACTCATCCTGTACCTGACCCATGTTTCTCCCGGACCTTTTAAAGAATGGGAAAAGCCGGGGTCAGGTATGGGACGAGTACTACCCAGGGACAGAGCTGTGCACTAGAATCTGTCCCCATGTGTTTACATCCTGCACCTAGTGTGGGAATATAATCCAGTGCACTAATCACCAATGCTACTGTGGTGAGGGAAGAGTCTCATGTGTAAAGTAATGAGGATGTTTTCTTAAATAGGAAAGGCAATTATATTATAAGAAATTCACAGGGGGGAGGGGGAGAACTAGAGAGCCTTGCTTATCCCATGCTTTGGGAACAAGGCCAAGATATCTTCCCCTCTACAGAAGACTGACAGAAAATTAAAAGCAGAAAGGTGACATCAGCATCTCTAAGCCTAGCGTTGAATAAAAATTAGTATAGTTTGACAAGACAAAGGAGAGCCTCCTTACTTAAGAAGACTCTACATGTCCATTATCCACAAAAGATGCATGCATCTTTAGTGCAAGCTGAAATTTATCTCTGACATGCTAAAAGTTCAAACCCTTGTGATTCAAGTTAAAGCAGCCATAGAATCTTTAGGCCCGCCAGATATTGTTAGATTGTAACTCCCAGAATTTTTCACCAATGTACTTTTCAATTCCCTCTACATAGTTAAAAGGATTAGTAGCAGGAGATGTGAAACATTAAGTGTTAAGAAACAAAGAAATGTTACCAAGAAAATGAGTCAAGACTTTATCTTCCCTTAAATCATTTTTGAACTTCTGAAATCCTAAGGCTCCTCAAAACTTCCTAATACCACCTGTTGCAAGTAGGGATTACAGGTGTGTGTGTGTGAGTGTAGAGGAGGAAACCTGTACAGGTTACTGGGACTTGGCTGTCCAGAAAAAGATCCAGGTTGAGTCTCCCTTATCCAGAATTCTGAAATCCAAAATGGTCCAAAATCTAAAACTTTTTTTCATAAGTGGCTGAGACAGTGACACTTTTGCTTTCTGATGATTCAAAGTGCAGTCTTTAAGTCAGGGCCAGCCTGGAGGCAGAGATGGGGTGGGGCATCCTCAGCCTGGCTGCCCCAACCCCATGCCAATGCCGTCCTGATGCTGCTCACCATTATGCACGGTGCATAGCATCAGGACAGCCTCCCAGCACAGTGTTCTGATGTGCTGCACTCGAAAGGTTGAAGAAGAGCCACGTACCCCAATCCACCACTTCCCAGGATGGGCCAGAGCTGTCCATCTGCATCCCACCTCAGTCTGCCAGAGGCATAACACTGCTGGCAGACAGGCCATGAAAGGAAGCCTGACTCCAGGGAGTAGCTCCTATAGCTGCCAAGTGAAGTAGGGGGAAGCAGATGGGCAGCTGGAATGAACCCTTCTTTGACAAGAAGCTGGTTAGTTTCTCACTCCATGCTCTGGCAGTCTGTTTTAAACCATAATTTTATTTTATTTTTAATTTTATTTTTTTATTTACACTCAAAATGTTTCTTTCCAAGTACTTGGAATCTTGGAGGTTGTTTCATATATAATTGTTCTGACAGATCACCATAGAGGAAAGCTGTCCAGATGTTGAACATTCATTTTCTTGTAAGCTCCAACAGCTAGGAGAGTTCTGATAATTGTGTGTGTGTGACTACCCCAGCAAAAGTTTCATTGTAGTTCTCACTATACTTTTGAGTATAGCCTTTAGCCACAAGTTTTGCTTTGTATCTTTGAATCTCCCCTTCTGCATCTTGCTTTATGGTAAAGACCCATCTATAGCCTATTGCTTTTTTTCCTTCTGGCAATTCTGACAAACTCCATGTCTTATTATTACATAAAGATTGCATTTCCTCACTAGCAGCTTGTACTCACTTCTCAGAATATGTCTTTGGTTATCCCTTGATCTTTTGTCAATCAGAGAATTTTGGTATTCTTTCCTCTGTGGCTTGATAAGAGAATCTGTCAGGTGGCATACTTTTACTGAAGCATTCTGACCTTCTCACCTGGATTTAGATACCTGACTCTACTTTGTGCACACCATCCAGTTCCTCATCATTAGACCCCTTCTGGATGCAAGACCTTTGGAGGATGAAAGAACTCCATGTGCTCTGGTCACTGGTGGGAGTCTTCTTCTAATGCAAATAAATCTGGATAGACACCTTGGTTTGGATTAGATTTAAGCTGTGGTCTTTCATCAACATAAACAGCACTTGTTAATTTTATTATGCATCCATCTGGATTTAGAATTCTGTATCCATTTCTAGCATAACCAACAAAAATTCCCTCTTCACCTTTGCAGTCAAGTTTACCTCTTTTCTACTTGGAAATATAGGTAAATGCTTTGCTTCCAAAAACCTTTAAATGATTTAATTTTGGCTTAATTGCATATCATAATTGGAATGGGGTTACATAATTCCATGCCATAATTGGAATGGGGTATGTTGCAGTCATGATGGCTTCATACAATAATGTTTAGGCATATTAGTTTCCAAAAGCATGGTTACTGCCATCTCCTTGAGTGTTCTGTTCATTCTCTCTGCCACACCATTTTGTTCTGGAGAATAAGCCTGTGTAGGCTGATGCTCAATGCCATGGTCTTATAAAAATTCATCAAATTCAGCATTGACAATTTCAGTGCTGTTGTCTGTGTGCAGTCTCTTTGGTTTGTCACTAAATTTGTTAGAGATTCTATTAAAGGACTCTGAATTTTTGAAAAACTTGACTCAATTCTCTGAGAAGATAAGTGTATGTGTGTCTGCTGAAAACATCAATAATTGCCATAAATTAAGAGTTACCTCCTGCTGACTTCATTCATTGGTCCAGAAAGATCAGCATGTAAAAGTCCAATGCCTTGTTGGATTGCCTCTCAGTAACTGAAGGTTGTGAAGCTTTGTGGCTTTTGCTTTCAAGTGTTGTACACATTTTTCATTGTTTGAGCATACTTTGAACTTAAAGTCTCTTGCAAGCTCTTGATTTGCCAGTCTCTTAATATTTTCCACACTTCAATGTTCAAATCTGTTATGCCATGAAGTTGAACAGTCTTTGTGATTACATCTGGTCACACTGTTCACAGATGAATGCAAAACCTGTATCTGATAACATCAGATCTTAAGTCTGCTCTAAAAATCAAATTTCTGTCATGAAAAGCAAAACAGGTTTGCTTTTTGAAACTGAAATGGTTGCCTCTTGATGTTGTGATTTGCACACTGTAAAAGGAGGCTTGCAAATCCAATACATAGGGGGGTTGCAGACTGCCAGAAATAGTGCAAATTGAGTCAATTTTTAGGGTTAGGTTTAGGGTTAGGGAATCATGGGAACTGTATTTTATTGTGGCATCAGAGCTCTCTGACAGAGAAGGCTCAATGTCTCAGAAAAAAACAATTCCCATGATTCCCTAGCACTAACCCTAACCCTAAAAGTGGACTCAATTTGCACTATTTCTGGCAGTCTGCAACCCCCCATAGTAAGCATCTTTGATTTGTAAAGTTCCTATTATATCAGGACTAAGTTTTGTTTTCAAAATAAAAGGCCCTTTTTCCTTGTGCAAAAACATCTTGACCATTAGCAAGATAGACAGAAAAGTTACATTTGCATCAAAATTAACAAACCATTCTTTGTTGTTGAAGTACTGCACACTTGCTCCACTATCAATAAAAACTTAATTTTTACATTTATCTCCAGCAATTTAAAATAATTGTTGAATCAAACCAATATCAACATAACTGGAAGATTTCTGTTTAGGATTAAAAGCTTCTTTCTTAATGTTGCTTTTGCTTTTAGTCTTCAGTCCCTGACTTTGCAGCTTTTGCAGCTCAACTCTAGTCTTTGACTTGTTAACATTGCTTCTATTTGATTTAGAAGAAAATGAAGTCTTTTTCAAATCCACTGCAGTAAATTCTCTGTCTATTGTGTTTTGTATTATAGTTGCCTTCCATCAGGTTTTGTCTATTTTGAAATTCAAGAATTTGAGCAATAGCATCTTGTAAAGAAACATCTCCTTTAAAGTAAAACATTAATAATTGGAGAGTAATATTTTGGAAGACTTGCCCAAAATACTCCAATTTTTTTTTTATGTTTTCGAAAAGATTCTCCAGCTGCTGTAATTCCAGACAAAGTTGTCATAAAATCTTTAATTGTTGATTTAAAATTGAGGATAGTGCAACTTGGTGTTAACAAGTTTGATCATGAGAGCTGTTTGATTAGAATTACTTGAGGAATTAAGTACTGTTTGTAGTTTGTCCCATATTTGTTTTGTATCAGTTAAACCTTGAATATGGTATGCAATAATGGGATCTACAGGCAAGCAAATATAAGCCATTGCTTTCTCTGCATTTTCATCATACTGTTGTTGATGTTTTCCTGCTTCTGTGGGTCTCTGTCCATTTATTGCTTTTAATAGCTCCACAGTAGTCAGGTACATTTGCATTTTCCATGACCACATTTTATAATTTGTTCCAATGATTATTTCTATAATCATTGTTGAATTAGGATTAATTGAAGCCATTCTCTATTGTAGAAAAATCTTTCTTGAAGTTAATATGTTCATGAGAAGCAGTTTAAAAATAATCTGGAACCTCTTCTGAGACCTCACTGGGTCTAAACTGGGACCCTTTCTGAGCCCGTAACTAAAAAATTGTGGGGTAATTTAATTTTCCCAGGAGTTTAACCCTTTAAAGGAAACAAAAATATTCAAATATGAAAATTAAATGGGTTAGAGTCTGGCTTTCATTAGCAGAACAGCAAAAGTGTGACTTTGCCTAACTCTGTTTTCCTAAAGAATAAAGACTGACAAAAAGATAACAAACATGCAGTTTGTAGTTTAAAAAAAGATGACTTTAATATATATATTTACATAGAAACTAAATTCTAATCTAACTAGTGACTTTTCAGGTAAAGAGATTACCATTTTTAAGATAGCAGGAAGCTGGAGACAGCAACTGTTTGGAATCTCCAGAGGGAAAAGACAGTCTGAAAAGACAGTCTTAAAGGGAGACTAACAAAAGTAGGAATCCTTATCTAGAGAGATTATTCCATCGCTCAAATATGTCTTCTGAATGGAAATCTAATTCAGGAGGCAGTCAGGTCTTATCACAAGGATTTTGCTGCTGAAGACACTGAGCAGAGTGCAGCTTAGCTGAAGCCTGGGCTGCACATGTTCCTAAAAAGGCCACCTATATATGGGAGACAGTCAGAATCTCTGTTGTTGGTTAGTTGTGGTTGGCAGTTGGCTAAGCACTTTGTTACTCAGTATAGCTGTATGTATCCAAGATGGACATCTGGTACTCTGTATATCTTTGTAAATATTTCCAATAAAAATGAAAGCCCTCTCTGAGAGAAGCCTCACTGTGAAGCTATTCTTTTCTCCAAGCCAAAAGCAGCAGCTGCATGTGGGAAGTTTTATTCTGTTTATCCATTAGGAGTCTCCCCAGGCAGCAGGTCTTCAGAGAGTCTTTGGGCCTTTGCAGACTGCTAGAAGTAGTGCAACTTGAGTCCACTTTAACTGCCCTGTCTCAGTGCTAGGGAATCATGGGAACTGTATTTTTTTCTGAGACATTGAACCTTCTCTGTCAGAGAGCTCTGGTGCCACAATAAACTACAGTTCCCATGATTCCCTAGCACTGAGTCAGGGCAGTTAAAGTGTACTCAATTTGTACTATTTCTGGCAGTCGGCAAAGGCCCTTTCTCTCTCTTTTATGCACAACCAGGAGCCTCTTTTCTACTCCTCCAGGCTGCACCCCCACCTGTTGTACAGATTTGCAGCAAATGAACAGCTGAGGGGTCTGCCAGAAAAAATAATAATACTGAGGCCTGAACTCACTCTCAGCATCCCTGGCTGTAATTCGTCTTTAAACAACAGGAAAATATTTTGATTGACAGAGTTCAATTGACAGTTGGAAGTTGACTGTTGACAGTTGGAATTCCAGTTGTCTGTGAGCTGGAGTTGGAGCTGTGAGTGTGTATGGACTAAGGAGATTATTGCATTCAAAATAATATGGTTTATCCCAGATGGGATACATTTTGATTTAATAGCAGGTGCTATCACATGCAGCCAAGGCCAGGTGACTGCAACCAACACGCAGCTTGGGTCCCAGCCATGCTTAGCTGGCTACTTTTCAAAAATGGGAGCCTTAAAAAAAATACTAATACTGAG
>CM034708.1:42037127-42049036 GCA_020142125.1 Phrynosoma platyrhinos | reverse complement strand
TGTGTGTGTGTGTGTGTGTTGTTTGTTTGTTTTTGGTATGTATGTGTGCCTTGTTCTGAATAGAGTACAAAAGGTGATCATCAAACCTATTTAGCATTTATTTTAGTTGTACCTAGGTCTCATGTATGTCCTCAGGTTACTGTGACACCTTATAATAATAATAATAATAATAATAAATAATTTTTATTTAATACCCCGCCCCTCTGAGAACAATCGGGGCGGCTTACATCATAAAAAATCATCACATAACAATTTAAGAACAATTCACCCTCCCCCCCCTTAAAAAGTTATTAAACCAATTACAATTAAAACAAATTATAAAGGAGGTAAATTCCTCCTTAGACATGTGACTTCCTAGTTTTCACAGATTATTGTGACCTCTCAAAACATGTCCAACACTAAATATTAATTATGAAACCCCACATCCAGTGAGAGGGGTGTAGAGTATCCTAACAGTATGTATGAAAAGAAACCTGAATTGAATAATCAGAATATTCTTCCTTGTTGTTAAACAATAATAACTACAGTGCTCCCTCCTCATTTACTAGGGTTAGGAGTCAAGGATCCCCATGAATGTGGGAAAATGGCAAATAAAAAAAAACAACCCACTATTCTTTTTACCTGAGAGAACACCTCTCTAGGAATCTCTAGGTTCTGCAGTGCAACTCAGTGGTCCACATCTGCCAGAAGTTGATCATAGAAACATGATGGAGGATCAGCAAATAGCTAGAGAAGTGTTTTCTCTAGGAATTTTTATGTACTCCAGCTCAACTCTATGGTCAGCCTTTAGCAAAGTTGTGCTGGAGGACCTAGAGATTTCTAGAGAGAACATTTTAATCAAAACTGCAAAACTGTTTTTAAAAGTGAATCTTTATTCAAGTATAAGGAATCTACACTCGGCACATAGACTTCACTCATTTATATAACTCCCTTGTTCTGTGTGACTGCAAGCACCTTATGAATTGGGGATAAGAGAGATTTCCTTTTTCTATTTCATCTTTTTTCAGTGTCTAGCTAAGTCAATGGTCAGACTCTTAACTAACTACAAATGGCCCACACCAAAAGACTGCTGAAAATGTTCTATGTTCTATCAGCTTAAACTTCATGGCTTTGTGTGGGTAATTCAACAACCCTCAAATAGATTCCTTGGGCCAGTTTCTTATAAGAGGATTCTCTAAATGAGAAGCTGGACTTTTAACTGGACTGCTCCAACCCCTGGTCTTTGCATCTAGCCTACTCTTGTCTCTTTCTCTAGGGGCTGGGGACAAAAAGATACCTATGTGGCCACCAGTGCAGTCAGTGGGAAAGAAAAATTATTGGCAGTATACCTCAAACTTTGAACATCAAAAGTTCCTTGTGAGCTAAAAAATCCTACTTATCTGCATTTTGTTTTCCATTATCTCTGTGTGATCTAAAGGTCAAAGAGCTAGTACATTAACTCAGCAAGACACCCAAAATACTTCAAAGCTTTTGGTGTAAGATCAGGTCTAAAGCAACTCATTCACCTGAAACTTGAAAAACTGCAGTTTGAAATCATTGAGCTGTTGCATTCTTAACTTGACTGGTGAAGAAAATTGTGGAAGAGAAAACCTTGAAGGGATAACACCTACATTTACCTCCCTCAACTTAATATCTTCAAGCATCAAGACACCTGAGAGTTCACAGACAAGATCAAGAAGGCAGTAGCTTTAATAGTTTTCACATGGAATTCTATATGAAAACCCTATGAAATTCATGGGGTTGCCATACATTGAAAGGTGACTTGAAGGCACATGCACACATTCTGTAATACAGCCATAATCCAAGTTTTTGCACCAACTACAGAAAAGAGGAAGCGGAAAAGGAAGAGGAGAAATGGTTGAAGTAGCAGCAGCAGTGCAGAAAGAAAGATTGTAGGGGAATTTATCTAGGATCCAGAAATGAAGCAGGAGAGCAAATGATTGAATTATGAAAATCTGTTACCACCTGGCCAGAATATGAAGAAATAGAATTGTTTCCAATTGACAAATGGGTCAGACAAGGCTGCATTATATCACCCTATCTGTTTAACCTGTTTGCTAACATATTTAAAACAGGATTAGACTTGAAAAAGTAAAAATTGGTGTAAAAAACATCAACAATTTAAGTTATGTAGATGACAGTAGCAAAAAATTACAAAGACTTGGAACAATTACTGAAGAAAATCAAAGAAGAAAATGGAGAGGCGGGTTTACAGTTTAACTTTAAGAAAAGAAAAATAATGGCCACATATGATTTATAGAGCTTTAAATTAGCCAATGAACACACTGAGATATTTCCAGGTTTTCTATCCACTGGCTCAGCCATTAATTAGAATAGAGACCGCAGTCAAGAAAATCAGAAAAAGACTAGGACTTGGAAGGACAGCTATGAAGGAACTAGACAAGATTCTCAAGTGTAACAATAGATCATTTAATGCTAAAGTTAGGAATGTTCATGCCATCATATTTCAAGTTTTATATATGGTTGTGAAAGCTGGACATTGAAGAAAGCTGATAGGAAGAAAATCAATTCATTTGAAATATGGTGCTGAAGAAATGTTGTACGGATACCACAGATTGCTAGAAAGATAAATTGATATTAGAGCAAATCAGACCAGAACTCTCCTAGAGGCCAAGATGGCAAAACTGATACTGTTCATAAAAACATGACTCATTAAAAAAGTATAATGCTTGGTAAGGTAGAAAAAGAGGAAAACCACATTACAGACTCAATCTAGGAAGCCATGGCCCTGACTCTGCAAGACCTGAGCAAGATGGTTGATAATAAGATGACTCTAATTCATCTTGATGGAACTTAACAAGCAATTCTGTAATTTAGTGCCTCAATATATATATATATATATATATATATATATATATATATATATATATATATATATATATATAAAATCTTTTTGGCACTATATTTTTTTTTCAACTTCGAATCAGTTCCTCCTTCCTTCCTCCTCTTTTCCAACTCAAGTGGGATATTGCTTGAAACTTTTACTATGGTTCCCATACATTCCATTAAAGCAAGAGTATGCCAATAGTTATTAGCGGTAGACAATTACATGGGTGATTGTCTGTCTCACATAATCGCCAAAATAACACTCAGGTTGCTTTTAAAAAACTTTCTAAAGTCAAGAGAACTGAAGTGCAATTATAATTTGTACATTCCCTTTAGATAGGAATCTCCCCCCTCCCAAAACTGACTACTGGCCCATTAGCTATAATGTACAAATGTCACAAGTTCCATATAGATGATACATCTCGTAGAATGCCATTTGGTGCCTATATCATCAGATGAAATTTCTGCCTATCTTCAAGAGTTATGATTGTGTAATGTTGTAGATAAACAACATTCTGTAAATCTTCACAGAAGCAGGCATTTAGTTGTAGGAAAGTCTATGTTCATTGCGTCCATATGATGCTTCTTAGCTTTTAAAATATTTACATATAACCCATCTGTGCAAAAAGCACTCTGGGCAATCTGTCTCTTTCTTTTTGTCTCTGTCTGCTTATCTCTCTCTGTGTGAGAGTTTTGATGTGTAGGGAACTAGGGAATGCTGAGATCCTACATCTGGAAATGTATATTATCACATAACTATGCCTTTGTAGATATGTCTCCCAGTGCTAGCCTTCCCATCAATTCCCCTTGTTAGCAGAGATTCAGAGAGCAGAGGGATGAGAGGAGATGTGTCTGTAGCTGGACAGGCTGCAACAGGCATTTTCAGAGACCTCCAGGGCTCCTTGTATAGAAATTCATTCCCCTGCTTTCCAAAAAATGGCAATGGCCATTGGGGGAAGGCTACACTGTTTATAAAGTGGTTTGTCGGGGGGATTTTGGTCATTGCCTGATAGGATGATCTCTGGAACAACAATAAAAATGAGTTGTTATGGTATAATCCAACTTACACCATCATATTTTACCAAAAGGATGCCAGTATGTGTGTGTGTGTGTGTGTGTGTGCACATGCATGCATTGCACACATCCTCAAACAAGGAGGCAGAGTCCAGGCTACTGATCAGCTGAGGGTTACAGTCTTGACAACCTGGGGAAGAATCAGCAGTTCATGTTGGAGGCTCATATTGGAAGCTGTTCCTTCTTCCCTGAGTGCGCAACGGCAGCTGGAACATGCCCAGGCACACCCATGCAGCTGATCATTGCCTGGAGGGATACAGCAGCTTTCTAAAAATTGTTGTTGCATTCCCAGGGAGAAGCCAATAAGCAGAATCAGCATCTTCAGCTGCTTAGTCAGCTAATTGTGCTGGTAGTCATCTATGTTCTGCCCATGGGTTACTTGCATTTCTTCATATGTTATGGAATGACATACAAATGTCATGAAGGAATGAATGAATGAACACTCTGTGTACATAAGTGTAGCAGATAATGAATGTTGTGTGGTTGATGGCATTGACTGGGAAATGGATTATGGCTTATGGTTGCGTGTGAATGAGTGGAGACATTATTATGCATGAGAAGGAGCGTACACTAACCATAGGTGGCAATTATTACCTACAGAGTATTGGGTACTATTTTCCCTTACTAATTTAGTGCTTTAAAAAGAAGGGTAAGACCTTTAGTTGTGTTCTGGAGCAAATTAGTAACCAGTTCAGTTGCAGAATTGGTGTAACATGTTACCTCAGGCATGTGACCATTGACATCCTTCCAGCTGCATCCTTAATGGACTGAATACTCTTTAAAAGTATCCCTAAATAGAGTGCTATATAGAGTATAAAAGAAGGTGACAATTGAGAATGAGAAAATTGTGAATTCTACACATTTATTGAAATTCAGATCTAGGACATCCCAATAGACCAGTGCATGTAGAATTAACAGTCAGTATATCTGAAGACATAACAAAATATAACACAGACTCAAATGAACAATTTAATGATGACTTAATGGAGATCAGTTGAGTTCTCCCAAAATAAATGGTCATTAAAATGACACTTTAATTGCCAGCCATTTTAGCAATTAATGTTCTTTTACTGTTTCAGGTCTTTAAAATTGTGTCCTCCGAAATAATACAGTTTTGGCAGGAGGCAATATTTCTACTTCCTGAGAAAAAATAGCTAAAACAAGGTGATATTCTTTTCATCTTCCCTTATACACACTACTACTATGCATCCCTAAGGTGGGGGGGGGGGAGTCCTAAAAATGTATTCCAAAATATTTCTGGATTCTCATATTTCTAACAATCAACCTACCAATAGGTGTAACTGTGCATGACTTCATCTATTGGAGGCAAAGAGTTAATGAGTCTTCCCAAACTTGCAAATTAAGAAGGTGCATAGATGAGATTAGCAAAGTATATGTATTGTATTCTGTAAATTCAGAATTAAGAATGATAATAACCCAAGTTATTGAACTATAGCTGAGATTTCTCCAACATTCTAGTTCTTCACCTTAGCAATAGCAGCAGTAGCAGCTTTATTTATATACCGCTTCATATCGAACTATGTTGTCTCTAAAGGCCTAAGCAGACTGTCAGAAATAGTGCACATTAAATTGAGGCACTGCCCTGTCTCAGTGCTAGGGAATCATGGGAATTGTATTTTTTTTCTGGGACATTGAGCTTTCTCTGTCAGAGAGCTCTGGTGCCACAATAAATTACAGTTCCCATGATTCCCTAGCACTGAGCCAGGGCAGTGCCTCAATTTAATGTGCACAATTTCTGGCAGTCTGCTTAGGCCCTAAGCAGTTTACAACTGCCCCCAACAAGCTGGGTACTCATTTTAGTGACCTTGGAAGGATGCAAGCCTGAGCCCTGGCTGCTATTGAACTCAAAACCTTCCAGAACAAATGCTCACTGAAATATTCTCTTTAATCTCAAAAGCCAAGGATATTTTAAAACAATATGGAGAAAACAAAAACACAAATCTTCAGTCTGCACATTTCATATGCTTCAACGCAGTAGAAAATAGGCATACATTTTCCCCACTGAGTGAATATATTATTTTAGCATAGTTGTAAAAAAGCCAAAGTGGATACAAGTATATGTGAAAAAAACAGTCAGTTTTAGAAGTACTAATATTCTCGTTTCAGAATTTCAAAATTCCTTCACACAGCAATCACAACAATGAGAAATTCAATGCAGATGCACTATAGTTGCATTTTAATACAGTTTTGGCCTGCCATCACTCTGGGGAAGTCAAGGCATAGAATTCTGGGGTTTTCCTATCTGGGTACTTAGTAAATCTAGTCCTGTCTGATTTTATCAAATGCTACATCAAATATCCATGGATCATGCCCTGAGACAATTGTTTCCTTCACAATTATGCAAGTAACAAAGGGTGCTTCCACCTTTGGTTGTGCAATCTCTATTGCTGTGAAAACACTTTTAGGGTGGAATCTTATTCAAGGTTTTCTTTAGGAGAACTTACAGATAAACTAGTGGATCAGCTTTTACAGAGTAAGATACAGAGATATTCAGTACCAGAGTGTTCTACAAGGAGGTATTCAGTATTTCCTTATGTAATAAGTGTGCATGACAGTCCAAAAACTTCCGTATGGTGTGCAGGCATAATTTTGACTCCTCCCCCAACCGCCCTACTAATTAGAACATGTTGGGAAAGCATTTTCAAACCACTACCAAGTAAACCACTTCTATCTTCCTCTCCAGCATAAGTACTAAGGTGGTAGCTTACTATCTGCAGCATTATACAAGATCTCAGCCTTGTTTTCATTGTATTTCTCTAATCCCACATTCATTATTACTCCACCCTTTATTTTAATATGGCTGTGAGGAAGTGTCTCAAATTGTATTTTAGTCCCAACTAGAATAGACTCATTGAAGACATTAAATTTATGTTTCTGTTTTCCCCCCTTTATTCAATTTGTAACCCACCTTTCTCCCATATGGGACCCAAAGTATCTTATTATTAAAAAGTCTACATGTTGATTCATTGGGGGCAAGTAGACCAACAGCTTGTTTTCATTGTATTTCTCTAATCTCACATTTATTATTACTCCACCCTTTATTTTAATATGGCTGTGAGGCAGTGACTTAAAGCTTATTTTAGTCCCAACTAGTATAGGGGGGTTGCAGACTGCCAGAAATAGTGCAAATTGAGTACACTTTTAGGGTTAGGGTTAGGGAATCATAGGAACTGTAGTTTATTGTGGCACCAGAGCTCTCTGACAGAGAAGGCTCAATGTCTCAGAAAAAAACAATTCCCATGATTCCCTAGCACTTACCCTAACCCTAAAAGTGGACTCCCTAGACTCATTGAAGACATTTAATTTATCTTTTTCCTTCCCCATCCCTTTATTCAATTTGTAACCCACATTTCTCCCATATGGGACTCAAAGTGTTGACTCACTAGCATAAAAAAGTCTACAAGTTGACTCACTGGTCACTCCCTGTTCAGTGTGGGATCACAATGACCACACACCACAGTCCTGAGCCTGGCTACTGCAGCAGTCCACAATGGACACTCCTTTTGTGGCTGGATTTGGGTCACCTTAGGTGGTTGCAATGCACTTTCAGCCCAATCTGTGTGTGTGCGTATTAACTGAACATCATGACCCAGATAGTCCTGAAGGAGGTGCTTTTGGCCCTTCTGTTTCATCTTATGACTGAATGGGTCTACCCTAGTTAGGACTAACCAATAGGATGTCTGGCTTCTTTTTCCTTTGAACATAAACATGCAAATTCAGTTTCCATATGTATGGAATTTATGCACTTTAACTAATGTACATGTTTTGCCACATTCCCTCCATTTACTAAAATATGTTTGTGCCTATTTTTTTCAACCATACACAGTTTAACTATTCATAATAATACAATGTATGATTGATCTCATATGTACAGTGCACATTAGAAATATTTCTGACCAAATAAGTTAGGAGAGACTTTGGGAGGTCTAAAATGAGTATGTTAGGGGAGAAATTTTGAAATACCCCTTTGGTAATTGATCTCTTAGATTTTACAGGGTGAGGTCTAGATGTCATCATCTTCCCTTTGTAGGCACTACATGGTTTCTTACTGTTTCTTCCATATTTTAAATTTTACAAAAATCTGTAAGCAGGAAATCATGGTATAGTTTCACTTTGCCTTTTGAATTTTGATCAGTAGTGCTAGAAACACCCTAACTGAATAAAATAGATATAACATAATGGACATAATGTGAAAAAAATGGAATGCATCTGCATCCCCTTATTTTGAATATTATAAATCAACAACAAAATGGAAGGACAAAAATGTCTTAATGGGAGGAAACACTGATGGGATGAAGAAAGGGAAGATTAGGTTCCTGATCACTCAGATCTTCTGGTCAGGCTCTAGGAATAAATGGATGACAATGAAGTATCTTACGTTTCATCATGATAAGATTAAATTTTCTTAATATGTCACCTAAGTAAATTATTTTGTGCAATAATATTACAAACAGGGTATAAAGGAGCTTAGGAGAATGAAGCAAGCTGGTCAATGACCAGAATGTGAATGGCAAAATACTCAGCTCTTATCCAACAGAACTCACCATAGGAAACATCTTGATTCCTATTGGGAGGCACTGCGTGCAGTGCGGAGACTCTGCACACCTTGCGTCTGCAGTCCCGTCCAGAAGAGTTGTTTAGGGTGGTGGGGGAACTGACACAGGTACCTCCTGTGCAGAACCCTCTACTTAACCCTATAGCGGCCTGCTGTGATGCTTTTAACATCTACTTTGTAGATTAAATCTCTCGAATATGAGCCAACCTGGACACCAGTGTTTTGACAGAATACGTAGGTGAGGTGTCCAGCAACTCTGTTGATGGCATTTTATTGGATCAGCTTCAATCTGTGAATACTGATGACATGGACAAGCTCCTTGGTAGAGTGAGGAAGATGACTTGCCCTCTTGATCGTTGTCCATCATGGCTGGTCGTCCGGGGGGGGGGACGACACATTGAGGGTATTCCTTCATGATGCAATCAACACATCATTTAGGGAAGGCATTGTTCAATCTTGTTTAAAGGAGGCGGCGGTTAAGCCCCCACTGAAAAAGCCTTCCCTGGATCCCCTGGACATGAATAACTATAGATGGGTCTTTTTGCTTCCCTTTTTAAGCAAGGTGATCGAGAGGGCAGTTGCTTCCCAACTCCAAGCTGTCTTGGATGAAACCGATTATCTCAATCCATTTCAAACTGGCTTTAGGACAGGATATGGAGTTGAGACTGCCATGGTTGCTCTGGCTGATGACCTCCACTTGGGTATCGACAGGGATAGTGTGACCCTTCTGGTGCTCTTGGACCTCTCAGAGGCTTTTGATTCAATAGATCACTCCATCCTCTTGGATCGCCTGAGAGAGTTAGGAATTCAAGGCACTGCTTTGCAGTGGTTCCATTCTTTCCTCTCAGGCAGATCCCAGAGGGTGAGGCTCGGGGATAGTTGCTCTTCTAGAATAGAGCTTAATTGTGGCATCATTCAGGGCACCATCTTGTCCCCAATGCTATTTAATGTCTATATGAAGCCTCTGGGAAAGATCATTCAGAGGCATGGAGCACGGTGTCTTCAGTATGCTGATAACACCCAGATATACATCTCCATTACCAGATCATCTGCCCAGACCTCAGATGGCATCTTTTCTCTCAATGATTGTCTTAAGGTGGTAATGGATTGGATGAGGAAAAACAGATTGAGACTGAATCCAGATAAAACGGAGGTACTAACAGTGACAGGCCCAAAACCAGGTTTGGGAATACAACTTCCAGTCCTGGATGGAGTCACACTCTTCTCCAAGGACTGTGTTCACAATCTGGGGATACTCCTAGATTCGCCACTTCACATGACTAGTCAGGTGAATGCAACGATCAAGACAGCCTGTTATCAGCTTCGGCTGATACTCCAGCTGCGCCCTTTCCTGGAGACTAGGGATCTCGAAACTGTGGTACACACTCTGGTAACCTCACGTTTGGACTTCTGTAATGCACTCTACATGGGGCTACCCTTGTGCCTAATCCAGAAACTTCAATTAGTCCAAAATATGGCAGCCAGGTTGGTCACGGGAACATTTAAGAGAGAGCAAATAACACCTGGGCTGAAATATCTCCACTGGCTGCCGATTAGTTTCCGGGCGCAGTACAAGGTGTTGGTTTTGACCTTTAAAGCCCTACATGGCTTGGGTCCAACTTATCTCAGGGACCACCTCTTCCTGTACGATCCCCCCCGTGTACTTCAGCCCTCTGGGAGGAATCTGCTGCAGCCTATGAAAACTAGGCTGTCACAGACCTCCCAGAGGGCCTTCTCTGTTGCTGCTCTGAGATTAATGGAATGGACTGCCTGAGGAGATACGTCTTATTAGCACTCTTGACTGCTTTAAAAAAGCAGTAAACACAGATCTCTTCCAGCAGGCCTTCCCGGAATAACTGTCCCGCCCTAACAAAGTTGGGTGGCTGCTGCTCCCAGCCACCACTGTTTGTTTTAAGGTTTAAGTTATTGATTTGATTTAGTTTGATATTTTAATTATTCTACTAGTTTAATTTGATTTTTATGGGGTGGGTGGGTTAGAGATTGGGGGCGACAGAATTGTTTTAACTGTTGCCTTGTTTTAACTTGTACGCTGCCTCTATTGCTTTGCAGAGGGGCGGGTTAAAAATAAAAATTTATTATTATTATTATTATTATTATTATTATTATTATTATTATTATTATAAAGCATATCATAAACATATGCATAAATAAAACTGAACATTCAGAGATGATATACCTTTAAAGGAATGAGATAAGTATGTGTGACAGATTATTCATTTTATCATTTATATGCTAACAACCAACACTGTTTTCTGGACTGATAGGTAGAAATGAGAGCCAGTGTGGTGTAATGGCTGGTAATATTTAAGTCACAGAAACCCATTGGATCTTCTTGAGCAAGCCACTCTTTCAACGCCCTCAGAGGATGGCAGCAGCATACTACTTCTCATCAAATCTTGCCAAGAAAACCCCACAATAGGATCTTGTTAGGGTTGCCATAAGTCAAATGACTAGAAGGCACACAACACCAGGTAGAGAACATTAAAAATCATATGCCAATTCAAAACTCTTAAAACTCAAATGCAACAAAATAATAACACAACATAAAAGTATAAAAAAGTCAAATAAAACAAGCATCAGAAGATACTATCACCTCTGAGCATATGAACATGTTTTAAAACAATCTTATACTTACTGTAAATTAT
Organism: Phrynosoma platyrhinos; assembly: GCA_020142125.1. Lineage (NCBI taxonomy): Eukaryota > Metazoa > Chordata > Lepidosauria > Squamata > Phrynosomatidae > Phrynosoma > Phrynosoma platyrhinos. The sequence goes on along the minus strand of CM034708.1, from coordinate 42,037,873 downwards.
TGTTTTTAAAAAGTTCCAACAAGACTATAATGTAGTTAATGGGAGGAATTTTAGTGGAAAGGGTTCTCCCCATGACATGATAACCAAAACGGTCTCTTCTCTGGCAACCATTTGCCATATCTTCATTGGTATGAGTTCTGTGAAGAACTTAGAGTGGGGGTGACTGTTTTTTATGCATTCTAGTCCTAACCTTTGAAATCAACACTTTGCACTTGGGCTGGGAACCAACTGATATTCAGTAGAGATTTTAAATAATGATATGATATAATCAGAATAGACAGATCTCTTTAATTATCTTATTGCTCTCTTGGACCAGCTAAAGTTTATGGACTCTAAACTGCAGTAGTTCAAACTACTCACTTAATATTTTCCATTCATGGGAAATTGTTTTTGCTTTTCTAAGAGTTTTGTCCTCTGATGCTATATGTTAGGTTTGTGTATACAAAGTTGCTCATGTGATACCTGATCCAGTAAGTCTCTCTCCTCTATCTCTCCCCCTCTTTCTTTCAACCCCCCCCCACCTTATTTAGAAAAAAATATTATTTCTTGTAGGAAATTATTTCTTATAGAAAATTCTTACTGTATTTATATGTTCCAAATGCAATGATTGTAATATGTATCTAGTACAGTTCTATACATGCAATTTTTCATATGTGGTATAGAGCAACTTGATTACTAGAAAGCATTTGCATGTGAACTAGACTAAGGGCCTAAGCAGACTGCCAGAAATAGTGCGCATTCATAGA
>CM034708.1:42026877-42037027 GCA_020142125.1 Phrynosoma platyrhinos | reverse complement strand
TTCTGGCAGTTTGCTTAGGCCCTATATCACTGCAAATGTGTGCAAATTGAAGACATTTTTTAATCACAAAATGAAAGTCATTATTGTTGTTCAAAACCTTACTGATATTGTCTATGCTGCCATACCACTTGAAAAGCATGCGATTAGCCTGTTAGTGGTCCTCAATGAATTCTATAGATTCCATAGACAGCCCCAGCAAATTTCTAATGCCCTCCCTTAGTGGCTTCACATAGATACTGAAAAGCATCAGAGACAAGATGGAGCCATGGGGCCGAACAGCAGTCATCCCCCCACCCGAACAGCAGTCATCCCCCATTTTCTGGATCTAACCTTATAAATAGGAGTGGAAGACTGTTACTTTTACCTCTGAAAATTGTGGAACTAATCCTGAAGGTTTTTGTAAGTGTTAAATCTAAAAGATAACAATAAGAAGCCACAATTTTTGAAACATATTTATATATTCTTGTATTGGGCACTGAACATATTTAGTAATTTGGTTTATCTAATGCAATCATTTAACACTATCTGTAGTTTTAAAGTGGTTCTAGAAAAATAGGCAGCAATGCTGTTGAGTAAACAGCTTGGAAGTCTTCCAATGAACACAACTGTTCAGAAATGCCAGTAGAATCTGTATGAAAGTAAGTTGATAAGAGTTTGGGTGCTACACACTGAAATATTTTCCAGTTAAATTAAACTGGCTTTCTTGAAAGTGTAAATGTGAGCTTTCCCCTTCTGGGGTTCTTTTATCCATCTAAATGTACTCGGGCTTTTAAAATATTTGCTAGCTGCTTCTAGAAAGAGCAATAAGGGACATAATCACAGCAGTGGCACTAACCAATACTATTAAGTGTACTTTCATATACCATCGCTTTGGCTTTGACACAGCCTTACTAACGATGCAATAGAATTTAAGCTGGATCATTTAAATAATGATAAAGCTGTCAGGACTCTGATGTGATTTCTTTCTCAAGCAATTCACCTTCTATTACAGGTTTTATTGTACTTTATAGTGGGCATCTGTAAATGTGTGGATCAGCTTTGGTTTCTCATTGGCACCCATTGCACGTACAGCACAGTTTTAACTGACTTACTTTGGAAGGATTCACAGTAGTTGCTAGGAAACCTTTCTGTGTTCTTTTTACTTCTTATATGACATTAGCTTTCCAATTGATAAGGCTGTACCTTTAGGTACAGACAGATTTAAGCAGAATCAAACAATAACAGTGGGACTGCAAAAATGTTAAACAAAAAAAGGGGAAAAAGCCCAAATCTCTGTTCTTTATACAGGTAATACACCAGATTAGAGGGGGAAATATGAAAAACATATTTTCCTTGAATATTTATCACACACACACACACACACAAAATCAGAATACTAGGTTAGAGGTTCATAAAATATCTCAAACTATCATAGTTCAATTATTCTTTGTTGTGATATACATGGCCTGGTTCCTCATTTGTGAGTCAGAGAATGGTAGGATGCAAAGGCAATTAAAGTTCCTATAATGGTCTGGTGGCTTCCCAGGAACAGTCATACAGGTACAGCCACTCATATGACAGAGCTTGGAAATAGCCAGTTAAATAATTAAAAATAAGAAATAACCAGTTAAATAATTTAATTGATTTAGTTGATGGCTTTTGTTTGTTTTGTTTTGTTTAAAGAGTGGCTACATCTCACTCTATCAAATTCAAGAGAAGAGGAAGATCTGCTCTTTCAGGAGAAGTATTAGACCTGGAGGAAATGCATCACATGGTTAGTTGTTACAGAGGCTAGAAAAATGGAAGACAACTTTCTGGAGCTCAGGCCAGAACATCAGAAGAAATAAAAATCAAGGACTAGAAAAGAAAACTGGTGAATCCTGGAATAGAATGGGGGTAGGCTTTGCGGAAAGTAACTTTTCTCTGGAGACCAGGATCTTCAAACAGCCAGGACCCTTCAAGATGTCTGCCATTTTAGGCCCCAAAGACAACTGTATAGAAGCAAAGTATTTGGGGTCTTTTTGGGGCAGAGGAAAGCAACATTGTTTTTCTTTAATAACTTCTCCCACTCTAATGATTATATTCTGAGCTAGTTTCTAATGTATATTATTGTGGAATATAGAATCTTGCATAACATTAATTAGGCTAAGCTGCAATGAACACATTTGTAGTCTTATTGTTGCTCAGAATGTTACACATATTTGAATAGTTAAGTTAAAAGTTATCTTCATCTGTTTCCTTTTTTCTGGCTTTTCCCTTTCCCTACTACTCCTGTTCTTCAGGGGGTGAGGCAGAAAGAATACAGGACTACATTTGTATAGAAAAAAAATCTGCATGCTCAGAATATTCTCAAAACATTTTTGCACTAACTGATCACTGTACCTGCCCACTTGTTTCTGGCATTGTATTGGATCTATGACTTCTAACTGAAACATGTCACTCCTACAAACAAGGAATTTGAAGAGTGAGTAAAGGTTATATGCTACTTGGGTGAACGACAGCAAAAAAAGTCAAGATTAGTGACAAACTTAAATGAAGGGGTTGAATAATGAGCTGTTATGCTTTAGGATAGCCCTGGACAGTTATTAGATGTGTTGGACTCTTAAAGTTACTGGGCAATAATCATATTATGGGATTTGTAGTCCATTTAGAAAAACAATTCTAGATTTGAGGAAAAAAAACAACTTTAAAAGTCCAGAAATAAGACATTTGAAGCAAATATGCCCGTAGGGCCATACTAATGGGTTCAAAAATGAGTTGACCAATTAGTCTAACTATTTATATTAGTTGTGCTGATGACAATGAATAATTTCCCAGTATCTGATGTTTAATATTATCAAAGTGTTTTTCAACCCTCATGTCCCATTCTCTTCCATGTGATCATGAACTTCTCCAAGTGGACTAGAATCAGAAATCTTCTGTCCACCTAGAGAGTTTAAAATAATTTCTTGCTAGCCACTCGAACTCATTCATCTTAGTTTTTCCTCACTTTTCCTTGCCCTGGTGGCGCAGTAGTTAAATGCCTGTACTGCAGCCACTCATTCATAAACCACAAGGTTGCGAGTTCAATACCAGCCAGGGCTGAGGCTCGACTCAGGTCTGCATCCTTCCGAGGTCGCTAAAATGAGTACCCAGATTGTTGGGGGGCAATCAGCTCACAGTTGTAAACCGCTCAGACACCCCATAGTGTGGTATTAAGTGGTATATAAATGAAGCTGCTTTGCTTTTTGCTTTGCTTTGTTCAGTTATGGCATTCTTGGGTTTTGTATACTGTTAATGGTACTTGAATGTTTCATTTGCATTTTTGTTTCTGTTTTTCTGTTTGTTGCAAGTTTATGGATGGTGGCTTGGCACTGGGATGGTTCCAATAGGGGCAAGGTTAGGCCTGCCTGTCCATCTTCCCCATATGTGGGAAGGTACCCCTTGAAAGGCAGTAAGCAACTGTGTGAGACTGGGTGGGTACCATCTTTTCTGGCCAGGGTGAAGAAGTGTGGGACACCATCACTGGACTTTGCAGCATTTTCACACCTTTTTACCAACTTGTGAGGTGAAAAAACATGTTTATCATCATCATCATCATCATCATCATCATCATCATCGGATGTGAGGATTTGTGTGGGTACCCTGGGGAAACAAAGAGCCACAAAAATAGATTCAATGCTTTATGCAGCTCATGTAACATACTTTTTCCAAACTTCTTTTAAGGGATCTTGGAGTGAAAGCCATCATGGACAGCTTGGAGTTACTTGGATATGCTTCACCCCCAGGTGTCAAGGAGATCTAGACAGTTGCTTATGCACATAAGAAATCCCATACTCTGTCATCCCATGTTTTCCTATAGAGTGGGGTGCTTCACTGGTCAGCAGGTGGGCTGTCTAATGCTACAATCCATGTGCTATGTTGTGTCAACAAAGATATGTTGTTACCAACAAATGTATGGCCATGTTCAACTCCACTAATGTGAGAGGGAGTGTTCCTCACATTCTCTCCCCTATCTTAAGTACTACAGCTTCTTCATTTTAAGACATAAATAGATACTAGATAAAAGTGGAAAATAATATAACACTTGTTTCGAATATAAGGTTGCCCCTCTCTATTCACGGACTTCCTGTTCTTGGTTTTGAGTTTCTGTGGATGACAAGCAAGGAGGGACAAAATGGTGTGCATGCATGCTGGAGCACACCACCATTATAGTCAGTGGGGCTTGAATATCTGCGTTTTTTTCCTATTTCGGGGGGGGTGTCCAGAATGGATCCCCTGTGAATGGGGAGGGACGACTGTATAAGTGTGCTAGTCTGTTTCTGTAGAAGAAGGAAAGAATCTATTGGGTCCTTCAAAACTTTTATCTTAGCATGATTTTTTTTATGGATTTCAGTCCACTTCTTCAGATGCATTGGTGGTATATTGAATAGTATATTTCATGATGCATCTAAAGAAGTGATCTGAAATTCATTTAAACTCATGTAGAAAAAAATCAGTTAGCTTAAAGGTTCCACTAAGGGCCTTTACAGACTGCCAGAAATAATGCAGCTTGAGTCCACTTTAACTGTCCTGGCTCAATGCTAGGGAATCATGGGAACTGTAGTTTTTTTCTGAGACATTGAGCCTTCTATGTCAGAGTGCTGGTACCACAATAAACTACAGTTTCCATGATTCCCTAGCAATTAGACAGGGCAGTTAAAGTGGACTCAAGCTGCATTATTTCTGGCAGTCTGTAAAGGCCCTAAAGTTCTTCCTCCACCCTTTCTTTTTAATGCTAGAAATATATTTGCAGGTGCCACAGGCATAACAAATTTTGGCCTTCAATATCCCTTCAATGTGGATACACGTATTCATTTTCTTTTTCTTAGAAGTTAAGATGAGAACACTCAGTTTCACCACCCCATCTCTCAAAAATATATATAGGAAAAATCTATATATATTTAAATGTTTTAAGGCTTTAGTTTAAATGGCAAATGACTCTTGTAGTTTGTAGATGCAGGATTTACATACAAACCAAATTTAGCTGTATCACATTCTAAGGAACCTCAGTAACTGGAGATGTATAAAACTTTGAGAGCTTTTGAGAACTTCTAAAAGCAAAAATAAATAAGTAAATAAATAAGTGTGTGAGTGTGTGTATAAAAATTAAAGTTTCTTTACATTAACATATATATACGCGCACCCTTCAAAGTGCATCCCATATCCATCACAGAAAAGATAACTAATAATTTTCTGTTCCCTTCTATAAGCTCTTTTTCAGCTTTTGTGAACCTGCTTTTCCCACTCCATATCCTTCACCTCAGCTTCTGCTCATCAGCAATTAGCAATTTCAGCTGTTATAGACATCTCCTCCTCTCCAGTAAACTTCCCTTCAGTTCTCTGCAGTACTCAGGATGGCCTGTGACTGCCTAATATCAATGAATGATATCATTATGAAGGAGCAGAGGAAACCATATTATTCCATCTTCATATATAAAGGATATTTTCTTGGTACAGCTTATTCCAAACTGCCTTAGATGCGCAGTCAGCCTTGTGTCAAAGAGTAATAAAAGCTTGATTATAAAATAAATTATAAGCAATACCACTTTGGTGAAAAGAGTTTTAGGATCAACCTGGATCCATTTTTAGATTCTGAAGTGCCATCCAACTAAAGCTATGAGGTAAGTGTGTTGAATTTTCCCATCCCAGTCATAGCCTAGCTCCTGTGAAGTGGTTTTTCAGAAATATACATGACCATTCTGGGGGGTTGCAGACTGCCAGAAATAGTGCAAATTGAATCCACTTTTAGGGTTAGGGTTAGGGCTAGGGAATCATGGGAACTGTATTTTATTGTGGCACCAGAGCTCTCTGACAGAGAAGGCTCAATGTGTCAGGAAAAAAACAATTCCCATGATTCCCTAGCACTAACCCTAACCCTAAAAGTGGACTCAATTTGCACTTTTTCTGGCAGTCTGCAACCCCCCTCTCTCTCCCTCTCTCCTCTCTCTTTGTCTTTCTCTCTCTGTCAAAAGCTGCTTTGCTCATACACATGTGATAAAGCTAAGAAGTTAAAACCATTTTGCTTTATTTTTCTTTGTTTGCCTTTGGTTTCAATAAATGACACATGAATGTTTTTCAAATGGAAATCTCTGTGTGTTGCCTAATTTCACCATTGGAATGACCCCAGTTTGTCTTTGGATTAAACTTATGATACTAGGTCTAATTATTTTGCCCATCTAGATACCTTCTGGCAAAGGGTTTTTTAATTATCTGCTACTTAATTGCATTGAATAGAGATGTCAGGAGTTGAACAAGAGACCTTCCATGTAAACAAAGCATCTCACCTACAATGAGCTATGGTTCCTTAATGAATCAAGTGAGTTATTAAAGAGTTTTCTGAAAGTTTTAAGTTAAAATCTCAAATCTTTGGCTCAGAGTCATTGCCATAAATATATACATAACACATAATGCCCCCTTATATTTTTGTTCAAAGGTTCAAGCCAACTTTTGATCATCCATTATGATGGCCATGTCTATGGTAGTTCTTAGCCCTGGCTCAGACTAAACTGTTATCATTCACATTCAAGTATTACCACACATATTTCTCTGGCCTAAAATCAAGGGAGAAAACTTTGTGTGTATCTAAAGCATATTTGTAGCTTTTTAGAACTCCTACTGAAAGTCAGAGACCATGATGTCTTGGGCTGCTAGTACTGTTGTCCATGGTCATAATTGCACTCTATAACTGTCTGTTTTCATTCAGTGTGAGTGTAAATTGCTTTTATACCTCATTTGCTGCTGTTGTGAGACATATGAAGGCATGCCTGAGATACTGTGTTACAATTATACCCATCAGGAGAGCACATTCCATAATATGCCATCTTTCCTCTGCTTAAACTATTGACTTTTTTATAGGCTGAGATGGCATTTTTAAAGGTTAAATGCATAGGTCCCATTGAATCTCTTCTAGCTACAAGCTTTATATTATATTGCTGAGATTTTTGCAATCTCCATGGAATATTCCTACTGCTCTTCATCCATGATTGCATAACAATGAGAGTTGCATCACAAATCTTTTTCTTCACTAATAGCTAATATAGATTTTCTCTAAAAACAAAGCTTGCAGTAAAAAAAAAAATCCAAAAAGGAGTGGAAGAGAGAGAGGAAAAAAAAGTGCAATCCTAGAAAATAAGTCTTTGGTAGAAATAAGTCTTATTAATTCAATGGGGTTTACTTCTGAGTAGGCATGCATATTACTTTGGGTAAGTTGATGAGATAATTAATCAGTTAACAGACCTCATAATAGCACTTATATAAATATATATATGGGATAGAGCAGGTGTAGGCAACCTTTCCCCTTTAAGGGCCGAGGGACTTCAGCTCCCAGAAGCCTCAGCCATGTTGGCCAATAGTCCCATGTTGGCCAATAGCTCCTGGAATTCTGGGAGCTGAAGTCCCTTGGCCCTTAAAGGGGACAGGTTGCCTACCCCTGGGATAGAGCAAACAATTAATATGCAAGAATGAAAAAGAGAAACATAAAGCTAACTTCTGTTGCTAAAGTAAAATCAAAGTTATTTTAATTGAATAAAATATTGGATTGTATCATTGTGATAAGAAAAAAGCTACAAATTTCTCTAATAAATTTCTTCATCTTAATATTAAAAAGAAAGAGAAATATATTATATTTGGGTGATCTTCCTGGATTAATGACTTCATTACAGAGAATTTGACAAAAATTATAGGAAACAAAAACATGACTTGCTGTTTCAACATACGCATAATATGGTATACACCTAAACCTGCCATCCAGATAAGTATTGGGTTTCATATTTCACAAATGACATAGAACTGTGAAATAGCCTGAGTATTAGAGTGGGATTGGGAGAGACAAAGCTACAAAACTCACAGAATGATTTTGCACCACTAATTTCTCTTAGCCTAACCTACTGCACAGGTCTGTTGATAGGATAATATCATAGTTTATGATCTCATATCATAGGTTATATACCCATCTCTCATAAATTTGGCTTTCATTATTGTTGTGTTTCCTGCTTTGGTGTTTTAAGCACTACCTATAAAGTTACAGCATTCTGAAATCCTTCTTTTTCAAGAAAAGAAGAAACCAGATATGGCCAAAGACCCTTAGCTGCCTAAAGTGGAGGAGCCTTCAAATCCCACCCCAAGTCCAAACAAATTATTTTGGTACTTGAAGCACTGTATCCCAAAAGTTCCTTTCTCATTAAAGTGGAGCAGCCTAAAGTGGAGCAGCCTTCAAATCCCACCCCAAGTCCAAACAAATTATTTTGGTACTTGAAGCACTGTATCACAGAAGTTTATTAAAATAATACATTAAATAACTCATTTTTCTGTCTGTCATCAGTGCCTGAGGCAGCCACCTCTCTCAGTCTCACAGTAGGGTCAGCCCTGGAGCAAACAACATATTCTTAAATACATAAAGCAGGGGTAGACAACCTTTCCCCTTTAAGGGCCGAGGGACTTTAGCTTCCAGAATCCCAGGAGCTATTGGCCAACATGGGACTATTGGCCAACATGGCTGAGGCTTCTGGGAGCTGAAGTCCCTCGGCCCTTAAAGGGGAAAGGTTGCCTACCCCTGAAATAAAGAATCTTCCACATGCTATGATTGAATTGTGTTCAACATCAGAAGTGGAGTTGACAAATATTTATCTCTTGGTTGCAAATAATAACTGATGCTTGTTGTTCTTTTTTAAAAAAAAAATCATGGGGAGACATGCTGATGGATACAATCATTGCTACCAATGATGCAGATTACCACTAATGATGCAAGCTTTGTTTGCTTCCCAGTCAATGAGCAATTATAATATCTTATACATTGTGTTTCATTGTGTAAGTAATATTGGGAGTTTCAGTCTGGCAACAATTGGAGGGTGGAATAATTTACATCCATTACTTACACAAACAAAGTAATATAAATTAATTACATTAATTTGCCTTTAATTTCTGTGACAAATCCAACGGCACCACAGCTTTTTAAAATGTTGGAAGTTTTTATTTTTATATATAGAATCCAAATATATTTGCTGGGGAAAGGGGGGAAATAAAATGGCTGCCATTTCAAAGCTTCACTGCATAAGTAGGTTTTTTTTATATAGTTGTAATAACTGTGAAATCCATTGAAGCTAATCCTATTTTCCTCTCCCTGAAAATCCAAGGAATGACCCCCTTCTTTCACTCTCATGATGTCTATCTTTCTGTGCAGTTCTCTTCATAATTTGTTGTACTTGACTACAGAACACAGTTGTATGATTGGATTTATTTCTTTTTATCCAAACTGTTACAATGGCTGATTTAAAATAAAGACTTGTTTTGGGTCCCTGCCATTGCCCTGGACTGGGAGATGCTCCTATTGCAATAGATCCAAGGCAAGCACATCATGTAGGCATCTAAAAGATCACATCTGCACTTACAACAATTTTCAGATCAAAAGGGCCAAGTCTAGGAGCTGCAAAGCAGGACATTCACATCTAGATGATTTATGGGTACCAGCCAGGATGTGTCCAGCTGAAGATGAGATAACATGAGCATCCCATCTCCTCACCTTGGAAATTGTTTACTTCAAAGAGTAGTAATTGAAATACTTTAATATACAATAGCAACTCTTCACCTCAGGCTAGATTTGAGGGTATGAAAGATTCCCAAAATCTCAGGCACATTGAGGTCTCGTTAGATTTCATGGTGACACTGTGCTACTGGCTCTTTTCATTGTCCTTTCCCTTTTCATAATGGTTGAGTCTATCCATCTTCATCATTGTGGGAGCAGCCTCCTTCAGGTAATTATCACTATTAGAAAGCCTTGTGTTTCCTCTCCAAGCTAACTACTTTATTCCTGAGTTCTTGTTAATAATAATAATAATAATAATAATAAATTTTATTTATAGCCCGCCCCTCTGCAGAACAATCGGGGCGGGTTACAGCATTTAAAATACACAGGTTAAAACATTCAAACTCCCCATCTAACCCACCCCTTAAAACAATATTGAACTAATTATGACTTAAAAACAGCATGCTCTGAAATAAAATAAGCTAATAAATACAGTAATAAATAACATAATAATGGCGGCATAAGGGAGGGGCGATGGAACTGTCCCTCCAAGCTGGAAAATTACTCCGGGAAGGCCTGCCCAAAGAGATCCGTCTTCACTGCTTTCTTAAAAGCAGAGAGGGTGGTAAT
>CM034708.1:41960511-41990233 GCA_020142125.1 Phrynosoma platyrhinos | reverse complement strand
TTTATAATATTTAATAAAAACAAAAAACGTAGGATCAAATGCGATTTGCACCTTTAATATTTCTAAGATTTTATTTTGGATCATCTTCCAATATTTCTTAGCTTCTTTACACTCCCACCATTGATGATATAATGTACCTACTGTTTTTTGGCACTTCCAACATTTCTCTTTGCCTGTTTTATAGATTTTATCCAATGTTACAGGTGTCATATATCAATGATAAAACATTTTTATATAATTTTCTTTATAATCCTGGCAAAGTGTAAAATTATTAGTGTCTCGCCAAGATTTTTTCCCATTTCTCTAGTTCTATGTCTTGAGCCCACTTTATCATTACCTGTTTTACACATTCACTTTCTAAATCTCTCTCTTTTAATATTTTATAATATTTCAATATGTGTTTCCCTTCTTTTGTTTTTTCTTCTGCAAATCCATTGTCTACTTTGTCTTTTTTTAAATTGCTCTCTTAATTGTCTACATAGAAACCAATTGTTCCCTGTTAAACTGTTTAGTTTTCTCTCAGATTTTAGCTCTTTCTCTTTTCCCTCTTTCCACTCAATTAAATCTTTATAAGTCAGCCAGGGTTTGTCTTTCTTTTTAGATCTTTCAAAAAAAAAAAAAAAGCCTCCTGGCTCAAGACCCAGTTTGGAATATTACTGTAAAATTTAACTTTTAGCCACACTTTGAGTAGGGCATTTCTTATAATATGATGAGAGAAGTCCTTATTATCTTTCTCTTTCTCATACCATAGAAATGCATGGTATCTGTACCTTAATTTCATTTTTTCCAGTTCCAATAGTCCTTTGTTGTTAAGTTTTATCCAGTCTTCTATCCACAAAAGACAGGATGCATGAAAGTATAATTTCAAATTTGGTAATCCACATCCTCCTTTATTTTTTTCTTCTGTGAGCAATCTCCACTTAATTCTGGGTCTTTTCCCAATCCATATGAATTTTGCTAAATCCTTTTGCCACTCGTCCAGGTATTTCTCTTTTGTTATTATAGGTAGATTTTGGAAAAGATATATAAGTCTAGGCAAGACGTTCATTTTTATTACTGCAATCCTTCCTAAAAAGGATAGCTATAGATTCTTCCACTTTTCCAAATATAAATAAATAAATAAATAAATATTTCATCCCAAGTTTTCTGGTAATTGTTCTTAAACAGATCCATGTTTCTCTTTGTTAAATATATTTAACCTTTTCCTCCACTTTAAATCCTGTCATTTCTTTTAATTCCTCCTCTTCTTTCAAATTCATATTCTTCATCAGAATTGACATTTTATCTTTATTTAATTGAAATCCTGCTAGTTCTCTGAATTCTTGAATTACCAATAATAATCTTTCTATACTTTCCTTAGGCTCTTCTAGAAAACAAATAACATCATCGGCAAAAGCTTAAAGCTTGAAAATATGATCCTTCACTTTTACGCCTTTTATTCTCTCATCTTCTCTAATTTGGTTATTTAATATTTCTAAGATTGTGATGAATAATAGAGGTGACAGGGGGTAACCCTGTCTTGTTCCTCTGTGTATTTGTATCCTTTCAGTTCTTTCATTATTTACTATAATTTGGGCTTTTTTATCTTTATAAATAGCATTTATCCATTCTATGAACATTGCATCCAGTCCCATTCTTTTAAATAATTCCTGCATGAAATTCCACTTTATTGAAAGACTTCTCTGCATCTAACTTGATCATCACTAGTTTTCTTTCATCATGGTATTCGAAACGTTCGATCATATTTAAGATAATTCTCAGATTATTTTATGTTTGCCTTCCAGGTAAGAAACCGTTCTGATCTTCAGGTATTATCTGATTGAGGATCTTTTTTAACCTTGTTGAAATTATTGCTGCAAATATTTTATAGTCAGTGTTAATCAGTGAAATTGGTCTGTAATTTTTAACATTTGTTTTTTCTTTATTTTCTTTTGGTAATACATAAATGTATACCTCTTTCCATTAGTCTGGAACTCCTCTTCATGGATTCTATTCATCATGTCCCGTAATGTTTTGATTATTTCCTCAACCATTTTTTAATAAAATAATGCTGAGTCCATCCGAACCTGGGGCTTTCCCTATTTTCATTCTTCCAATCTCATCAAATATCTCCTTCTTAGATATAGGTTTATTTAAATTTTCCTCTTGTTCTTAATGTGAATATTATTATTTTTTATTTAGGTATAGTTTGATTATGTTTTCCTCATTTTCTCTTTCTAATTCTTTCTTATAAAGATTTTCATAATATTCCTTAAATATTCTCTTAATGTTGTCTTGAGCTGTAAATATCTTTCCCTCATACTTATCTCTGTAATTATTTTTTGTCTTTATTCTTCCTGAGTTTACTAGCTAACAATCCCCCTTCCTTGTTTCCCACTTCAAAATGTAATTGTCTTATCATTTTTATTTTTTCTATTTCTTTAATAGCCATAATTTTAATTGTTGTTGTAAATTATTGATCTCATTTTTTATCTTCTTATCTCCACTTTTTTCCATTCTTCCTCCCTTTTCTTTAAATTATTTCTTATTTCTTCCTCTTTTTCTTTTTCTTCTTAATTCATATTGTATCTTAAAAGTAGTTCCTCTAATTATCACCTTGCTCGCATCCCATAATATCTTTGATGACATCCCTTCTGTATTATTTTCTTTAAAATAATATTTCAATGTTTCTTTCAATTTGTCAATGTTGTTCTTTTCTGTAGAGCATAAGGATCTTTTTCTTCTCGAGTATTTCTATCATAATTGGATTATGGTCTGATGTATATTTGCTCAATATCTCCATTGATTTTATTGTTAGTAATAGAGGTTTGGTGACCAAAAATAAGTCTATTGTTGATAAAGAATTATGTTTTTGTGAAAAGCAAGTAAATCCTTTTGATTCTTTATATTTGCTTCTCCAAACATCTTGCAATTTAAGATCCCTAATCATTTCAAAAAATGACTTAGGCAATTTTCCTTGATTCTTACTTATTTCCTTTCCTTTTAATGAAACTCTATCTAGTTTTGGTTCTAATACCACATTGAAATCTCCTAGTAGTATAACATTTTCATATTCATATTTTTTTTTAATTCTGTGTGTATCTTAGCAAAATATTTCTCTCTATTATCCAGTGGGGCATAGATTCCTACTGCCAAAATTGTGATATTCTTGAGTTTTATTTCCACCCCCTATATATGTACCTTCTTCATCTCCAAATATATCTTTAGATAAATTGCTATTCCTTTTTTTCCTTTTTTCATTTGCTATGATATAGGAATATCCTAATTTGCTATTTCTAATATATTTCATTTCTTCTTTATTTACCTTTGTTTCTTGTTATATCGCTGTTCAGTTTTTCTAATTTGTAATTATATTTGGAATTAATTCCTTTAACATTCCATTAAGTTATTTGGATGCCCATTTTTATTTTCTCTTGTTACTTTTGTATTCTATATTTCTTTTTTTGTTTTTGATCCACCCCTTCCTCCCCTTTTTATTAGCATATAATCTTTAATGTACTTATTGTATTTTTCTTTTCCTTTTTTATTTCACTCCCCTCATTTTCTTCTGATATTATTCACTTTTCCTCTTCTTCACTATCTCCTTTCGATCTGTTTTCCCTGCTGCTTTTCTCCTCTCCTTCTTCAATCGATGCCTCTTTCTCAGACTTTTCTTCTCCTACCTTCTCCTCTTTGTTGATCTTTTCTTCTCTTTCAACGTTTCCTTATATGTTCTCAATCTCCACTCTCTTGCATTAGGGTCTCTCCTTCTTTTTCCCTATAATCTTCTATTAATCTTTGCTCTGTTTCTCTTGCTTTGTCCACATTGTCTATTTAAAATCTTTTTTGTTTGTATGAGAAGGAGAGTCCCTCTCTCCTGTCCCATTTAAAGTTTATGTCCATATTTCTTAACACCTGGACAAGGCTTTTACACATTTCTTTCTAGCATTATTTGTGGAGGTATGTCCTTAAAATTTTTCATTTCTGCATTTTCAATTATCAGTTTTGTTTCATAGTTCTTTTTAATGATCCTTTCTCTCATTTTAGATCTGACAAAGCTTATTACCACATCTTGTGGAAACTTTTTCTCCTTTGCTTGTATTAATTAACTCTGAAGATTTTGTCAATTTCTTGTTCCATCTCTTCTTCTGAAAGTCCAATGTATCTTGCTAAATGCAGTAGTATTCTGCTTGTCAGATCTTCATTCTGCCTTTCTGTAAGACCTCTAATCTTGATACATTTTTCTCTGTTTCTAAGTTCATTTGTCCACTCCCATAGTTGGTGTTGTTCTTGTTTCCTCGTTATCTCTTTTAGTGAGTATTCTGCTGCATTTGTCCTGTCTTTTATATTTTCAACTTCTTTTTGTGTCTTATTTATATCCTGAGTCATTTTTTCCAACCTTTTGCCAATATTGTCCAGTTCCCTTTTAAAGTCTTTTCTTACCTCTATCTGGCTTTTTTAATTTCCTCCCTTATTTCTTGATTTGCTTCTCTGAGATCTTCCTTCATTTCTGACCTATTTTCCTTCATTTCTTGTCTTAGTCTGCACACTTGATCTAGTAACATCACTATGGGATCTGTTACTTTGACAGACTCTTCTATGAATCCTCTTCTTTGAGTGGAAGTTTGTGGCACATTTTTTCTAATTGTTGTAATCATTTTCCTTTCTTTTTATGCCTGTTTTGATTAATTTTGTTAATATTCAATGATTTGATATGTTTCAAAATCACTAATATATTTATTAATATAAATCTCTTTAAGTTACCTTCCAACTTTCTTAATTGAAGCTTCCCTCATAAATCCAAGTTTATCTTTATGTTGGTTAGAGGTATATAATCTGTTTGTGTCACTTTGTTTTAGACTTAAGAAAAACTTGGGAGGAATACACAAATTTGACAGGTTGTAAGAAGGTTTAGCACTTATTCCTTCAATTAAGTTATGTTGTTTTTACCTTATATTATATTACATTACATTTAATTACAAATTATCTTGCTTATGCTTTAATCTAGTACACTTTCTACCTTTTAATAGATAGAGGATAAGGGGAAATTGGATAAAGGAAATCATAAAAAGAAGGGCAGTAGAAAAGAGAAAAAAAGAGAAAGAAAATCACATTTAATTCCTTTACACATTTAACCAATCCAATTCTTAATTTTTAACATTTGTTCTCAAAATCATTTCTTACTTTTTCTCAATTTTTTGTATTTTCCATGTTTCCATCAACAATTCTGCTGGCTGATTTTTCTCCTCCTCTATTTTCCCTTTTCAAATCTTGGATAAGTGAAATGTATCTTTCTTCAATTATCTTTCTCCTCAGCTCTTTTTCAAAATTTATTTATTTGCAGCTACCCAGACTTTTGTATTTTTTATATAATTTAGGGGTAGGCAACCTTTCCCCCTTAAGGGCCAAGGGACTTCAGCTCCCAGAAGCCTCAGCCATGTTGGCCAATAGTCCCATGTTGGCCAATAGCTCCTGGGATTCTGGGAACTGAAGTCCCTCAGCCCTTAAAGGGGAAAGGTTGCCTACCCCTGATATAATTAATCTTATTCCTAAAATAGCATCTATGTCTTTAATTGCTTATAGTCCCTTATACAGAATCATATCAGTCCATTCAGTATAACACATTTCAGTTCATTTTGTATATCATGTCACAGTTCATTTAATTTGACTGGTGTATCTCAGTTCATTAACAATATTTTCTTTTTCTTTCAAATTTCCTGTAATTAATGGTCCAAACGCAATCTCTTATCATCTTTGCCAGTCTTCTTGTAGTTCCTGTAGTTCTGTTATCTTCTTTGGTCTTTGTTCTGTTTGTTTGGTGGCCCTTTCGGTTATTTTCTATTTTTTATTTATTTATTGTCCTTTAATTTCAATATTCCGTTCTATCTATTGTGGTTTCTTTTTGAAGCTGGGGATGCCTATTAATGGCTGGGGTTTTTCACTCAGCTTTTCCCCTTGGCTTTTCCCAACTTATACCCCCAACTCACACCACCAATTCTCTCTTTTCCTCTCCCTGTTTCGATCTGTGTCTATTATTATTATTTATTTATTTATTTATTTATTTATTTATTTATTTCTAAAGTGCTGTCAATATATACAGTGCTGTACAAAGAGAAAATCAACATAAAATAGAATAAAAACCTGCCAGAGGCGTACAATCTAATACAAACAATAGGTAAAATAATAAAAATCAATTAAAACAAAAACAATACAATAATTAATTACCAAAATCCACTGTCTACCCAAATGACAGAAAAGTATATGTAAATGTAAATCAAACAGTGTCTGGGAATGCCTCCCTGAACAAGGTGGTCTTTAACTCAGATTTAAAAGTAGACAGGGAAGTAATGACCCATTTTTGAACAGGAAGAAGGTTTCAGGAGTGAGAGGTGGTAAGCGAGAAGTTGTGATTCTAGGATGGAGCAGTGGAGATCCTAGGTTGGGACAACAGGCCTTGAGTACTAGAATGGAGGGTACGGTTGGGAGTGTAAGGAGAAAGAAGTTCAGATAAGTAAAGAGGGGCTAGCCCATGCAGGGCTTTGAAACTTAACAACCAAAGCTTATATTGAATATGGAAGGGAAAGGGGAGCCAGTGAAAAGAAGATAACAAGGGAGAAACATGATCAAAGCAGCGAGTGGAAGCAATGATGTGAGCAGCTGAATGTTGAACAGAAATTAAATGGTGCAGATGAGAGAGGGGAAGCCCAGCTAGAAGGAGAGTGCAATAGTCTCTTCCCCATCTCTATCTCAATCTCTATCTTCGTCCTTCTTTGCAATCCAATGGTCACTTCCCTGTCATTTACAGCTTGTCTTCTTTATCTTTACTGTTTGCTTTATCTTTGCTATTTGTAGCTTCTTTATTTACAACTCTTCTTCCTTCTTCCTTCTTTCCTTCCCTGTCTTCTTTGTCTTTGCTGCTGTCCGGCTTATGGCTTTTTTACTTTGCGGCTTTATATCTTTCATTTTTTTAGTCAGCTTTCAATCAGCTTTCAAATCTTTAGGGTTAGTGAGTTCAGCTGATTCTTTTTTACACCCCATCCAGGGATCCTCCAACCATACAGTCTTAAGGGATTATTCCAATGGGTAAGTAATATGAAACTTTGCTCTACTCTTTCATTTTTTTCCTTGTGTTTTTGGATTTTAGTATAGGCAATCTAATTCATCCAGAAGTGATAACAACAAATGGGTGCACAGGCTTCTTTGGGTCCACAGTTCCAGGCTTCCGAACAAGGGGTTACCCCTTATTCCAGCCTTTAAATGACAAGTGGGACCCCCCCAGCCCTGTTACTTATCTCTCGTAGTGGAGATCCAGGGGATGGGTAGTTTTCGGTCCCATTCCTCCAAGTACCATTGTTGTTGAAGACGTGGTATTTAGCAGTCTAACACCACGTCTTCCCCGGTCACCATCATACCAGAAGTCCAAACACAATGCAAGTGAATTATGCTCTAAATCGATGTAGTTCCTACCCTAGAGCCGCCCGAGGCAGAGGAGTGTGAAGGGTACAGATCACTGGCAGTGGAGGATCCAGGCAGGAGCAGGCCAGCCACTGCCACCACCGCAGCCTTCGCCATATCCAGGAGGGCTGTAAGTGGTGGAAGACAGCCTCCCTCCCATCCTCATCCCTCTCACAGGGGGCTCTCCCTCCCATCCACCATCCAAGGCCACCGTGGTCAGCCTTCTCCTGTGCCCCCTTGAAGCATCTGTCCTTCTCTCAAAAGCACGCTGAGTGAGTGAGCAGGGCTGGTGGGAAACCAAGCGGGTGGGAGGGCCCCATCCCAGTGGCGCAGGCATGGGAGGGAGTTCATCTTCCACCACTTACAGTCCTCCCAGACCTGCTCCTGCCTAGACCCTCCTCCAGAAGTGCTGGTGCTGGTGCTGGATGTGAAATGGTAGATGAGTCCAGCCTCCCTTTGTCTCTTCCTCCCTTCAGTTGCACCTTGGCCCCACTGGGGTTCCGCCTGCCTGTCTGCAATTCAGATCCATCATTCACACTTGTTGAACACACTTCTGAATTGCTTCTTTTAAAAAGAACCTCCAAAAAACTAGTTTTAAAAGATCATTTTTTTTTTTGCATGTCTCACTCCAATGCAATTCCAAATGATCAAAGTCGCATCTGAAACCAATGGGGATAAGGCACATATAAAGCGATCAGCAAGTCTCTGCTAATCATAGTGGGAATGAGCCCTCAGTTTTCTTTTCCCTTGCACAAGCTGTTCTAACATTACAACCACAGGAAAAGGGATCAAAGGATTTATACTAATCTTTTCTCTCCAAACTGTTATTAGTCTGTATTAGAAATGTCCTATGACAGTGCTGAATAGTATAAAAGTATAAACTGAACAGACAATGAAATTCCACACAAATCACATCAGGAAGATTTGTCCAGTTTGCTAGGCCAAATTGCCAGTCTTGAAATTTAGAAATGGTATAAAAATAGCAGAGAGTTACACCTCTGTAGTGACTGAAGTTTCTTCCTTGCAGATTTGCCTGTTAACACAAACACTTCCAACTGAAGTTTCATACTTCAGTGGAAGTATTTGTGTTAACAAGCCAAATCGATGAGTCATTCCATCCATGTAATCATATCTTCTGTTATATGTTGGATAGATAAAGTTAGTATGATCCTGGTTATACAGGAACATGTAAAAATAAACCAGTTGCACTTAAAGGTGCCGATAGATTCCCTGTCCAACCCCCTTTCCTTTTCTATGTATGATAATATATTCCAGAAATGGTTGCTGACTCACACTGGCCACAATGTGATTCATACTTAAGTTTGGTGTGGGGTGGCATAAATTAAAGATGGAGTATGGAAAAATAGTTACAAATAACAAGTTAACTGTGATTAATTTATTTCTAATAACAAATATATAACTGTATGATATTACAAGTGTAGCATAAAGAAAACGCATGTCATTTCTTGTATTTTCTAACTTTTAACTTTTACTAACTTGTAACTTTAACATTTGTGGCTTCACAGAGAATGTAGAAAGTTACTTAAAATAACAACAACAACCTTGTAGCTAATATTGCTCCAAGCAACTCCTCTCCCCCAACTGGTTGATAACATTTCAAAAATAATGTTATTTTTAGTTACTAGAAAATCTGCATGTATTGGCACAATGCACAGGATGAAACAGCACTTGACCATATGATATCCCTTCATGAGCATTTAGTGAGGCCATACTTGTCATTAGGGAAGAGTTATGTGTAACTTGTTATCTTATTGTTATTTCTTAGCTGTAGCTACAAAAAAATGTTAGAGGAGAAATGTCATATGGTTAGACATAGTGCCTTGTGCTCTGTTGAAGGTGTTCAGCTGATGACAAAGCAGATTGGTAGAAACAATGCTTTGTACCACAAGCCTGTAGAATCAAGTTTTTAATTAACAGAAGGTAATCATTTTCATTATTTTTCAGACTTAGGAAATCAAAAGGAAACATTTTAAATGTTTTAATTGTAATGGTAAATGAGTACCTTAAGGGCTTAGGGATGTAATTAACTTTACATGTTCTAGGGGACACAAAAATTCTCCCTTCTAGGGAAAAGGCATAACAAGAATCCTTATTCCCCTCTCCTCCCTGCACTGCATGTATGGTGGGAGGGATAAGAATTTGATGGTCTCCAGTGAGGAGAGGCCACACTAACAGTGCTCTTGGTGTTTCTCATCATATCAGTGCCGTGAATTCAGTCAAAAGTTGTCTTGGTGTTTTCCACCAAGACAGGGAAAGTTGAAGGGCAGAGCCGAGGTTATATAAGGTTCTGCCACCCCTCAAGCTGCAGCCTTTGACATTTCTGACCCAGCCTCTCACCTCTAACCCAGTGTAAGTTTTCTGGTTGCTGAGGAGCTGGGTAAGATTTTTCTCCTTTCCATGGGGTTTTGCCTACCCTACACTGTTTTTTGGAGACTTGGAGATTGGTCTAAGGTGGTGTCCTAAGTAGGTGGTCACTTGGCAAGCAGTGAGGAGAGAAACAAGATCAGAGATCACCTATGGCATCCTGTTGGTGAAATTATGCCCTGAAACTGTCCCCACAGTTCAGGTGGCTAGGGAGGTAAGGAAGGAAGCTGTCCTTGGAGCTGGGCAGGGGATCTTGCCCTCAAGAAAAGTCATGCAGCTTGAAGATTATATCCTCTGGTAGGTCTTTCAGGAGTTGGCTAGCTGGGGAGCAGCCCAGTTTTTGGATTCTCCTCAGGACTCAGGTGTTCCACTCAAGGGAAGGTATGGAGGAGATCTAGGAGATACCAACTGCCTCAGCTGATCCCACATTAGGTTCCCTCCCCTTTATGATATTTCTCAAGAAACAAGTTTAAATAGGTAATATATTACATAAAGTTGTCCATGTTTTATCCCAAGATCTGTGTGTGATCTCATTATTTCATGGGTTGGACATTAAAGGGTTGTATACATTAGTGGTTCCAAACCTTAGTCTTACAGTTATTTGGGACTTCAAATTCCAGAATCCCTAGCCAGCAAAGCCAATGATCAGCGATTCTGGGAGTGGGAGTCCAAAGTATCTGGAGGCCCAAGGATTGAAAACCACTGGTATATAAAATCTCTCAGTTCCACTGTCTCAGTCAAATTCATAGTCTCCATGTACTTTCCTAAATTAGCAGATCTTGAAAATGGATGATTGCATACTACATTTGCTTTAGCTGTGTTTTGCTTACATTGGCATTAGGGAGCTAGACTGCCAAATTGTTGGTCTCTCCCAAATGTATGATTCTTTTAAGGCAGGGGTAGGCAACCTTTCCCCTTTAAGGGCCGAGGGACTTCAGCTCCCAGAAACCCAGGAGCTATTGGCCAATATGGGACCATTGGCCAACATGGCTGAGGCTTCTGGGAGCTGAAGTCCTTCGGCCCTTAAAGGGGAAAAGTTGCCTACCCCTGTTTTAAGGTGTCATTTTAAAAAAAAATAAATAAAAATAGAAAGAAGATGGAGAAAAATCTAACCATAGATGTCCCAAATAACATGTCAACATGGGAGATTTCTGGGCATATATAAATTATTAAATTTCATAATTCTTTTCATGTGAAAATCATCCCTCTACTGTTTAAAATTATTTTCAAATAGTAATATAATGCTATAAATTTAGAGTATTACTTGAATGACATATACACAGAGAAATAATGTATCTTATTAAGAAACACAGAGATAATTTAGAAGGAAGCTATGGGTCATGAGACAAAGCATGCTCCTGAAAGTTTCAGCCAACAGATCATTTGACCAAAATAACAGCAACAAGGATGACTTAGCTTATATTTAAGCACTGTGAACTTTTCAGAGAGTCCAAATGTTAAAGCATTTTGTAGAGTAGAAGACCATGCTATTCTGCTGTTATTCTAGTGTTCAATAACCTTCAAAATTTCTCATTTCTTACCTGTGGTGTACTGATTGTGCACTGAACCTACAGATTACAGAATATAAACAAACTTTCAGAACAATTTAGAAATACATCTATTCTATACTTGGTCCTAGCAGCACAGAACTCTTATTGATGTCTACTTAGATTACCTGAATAGCTATATTTTCAAAAGCTACAATAATAGCACTAAGAGGCATGGCACAACTTGCAATTTGGTATTTCGGTATTGGAAAGACTACATAATATTATATTACAATGTAGCAAACAAAACTTTTCTGAAGATGTTCTGTTCAAGGTAAGGATGGATAAGAATTTTTTTGCTTCAATTTCATTTCCATAAGAACTATCCCAAAATTCAAAATACTTTTGATGAAAAGAATTTATAATTTTGCAAGTTTTGATGTGTGGGAAAGCAAAATTGTCAGATTAACCCATAAAGATAGAAGTCCTGTTAGCAGAGCTCTCTTCACCCATACTGATATTAATGCTTTTAGGATTTCAATACTATTTAGAGGACAATTCCACTTTTGTTTCAACTGAAGCTGCATTTTTGGCATTTGATGCTGAGACCAGGCAGAGTGGATTGCAAAATTGACCCTGCAAATGATCTCTTTGGTTGTTTCTGTCTAAATTGCAGATTCAATAATATACAGAGCAGGTAATACATCAGTTTAACATTTCTCTTCACCCTGTAGACAAAAGCCAAGATGTATCCCTCGTGACCTATTCTGGGACATAGAAATTTACAGTTATTACCACAGAGGCTGGCACTGTGAGAAAACAGTAAGGAGTATAAGGTAAAAGTATGGTTTAAACCCATGAGTTTTTTTATTTTGCTTTGTTTTTGTTTTGCTTTGTTTTATTTGTGTTTTTTATGATAACTGTCTTCCATTATCCTGTAAGGGGGTTTCTTCTTCATTTGTTCAGATTTTAATTGCAAGGTACTGTAATGAAAAACTATGCGTAAACTTTCAATGCCTGATTTAGTAATAAAGTGTTTGACTGTTGGTGAAAGAGAACAAATTATTATAGAGAAATACATTTAAAAACAAAGCTAAACTACACCATCATAACACCAAGACCAGAGGTTCTCCTGCATCTATTATCATGTTTCCCTATGTAGGTAGTGTAATCTGCCTAAACTTCAAATGATAGTAAATGAGAACCCAAAAGGATGTTATTGAATTGATCTATTTATTATCGCTTTTCCTGATACTGATTGGAAACTGAAAACTAAGATGAATGATTCAACCCCCCCCAGTTTGTGCAAATGTTGCATGTCTTCAGTTACAAGTTTGCCACAACCTCTGAATCACTGTGTATATTTTATTTCAAAAATGCACCAAAATTAATATCTTTTTGTGCATAGTTTTAATGCAATTTCCCCTAATCTTTGTATGCTATTAACCCTACTATACTTTTTTTGGATAAAACTCTAAGCCAATAATTGACTGAAAAATTCAGAGTGTGAAAGTTGAAGATGAGTGTGTTTTGATTCATATATTTGTCAAAGAATTCTGTCTTATACTAGTTTGCATGAAAACGTAGATTAAACAAAACTGTCCCTCATCCTTATTGAACACAGCCTGAATATGAGGACATGATGTATCCTCTAGTTTTCCTGGTTCTGATTATTCTGAAATCCATTACCATGTTTAATCATTTAAGGCTATTACAACAAAAGCATTTGTCCAACAGAAAATACATAAATTCAGCTCAGTGTTAGACATTGAAATATTACCATTTATTTGCTGATGCCCTGAAACTTATTTATGAAATTAAGTGTTCCTACTTCTAATATGAAATGTTTAGACAGCAAGTCTCACTTCATATTTCTCAAAGTGTTCACACTTCACCATCTGCTTATCAAATACCTTTCCTATATGTCCTCCTACAATAGCTGTTGAGATGGAACAGTCATCATGGTCTAACCTTCCCACTCACATTTCATGTACAAAGTGATCTTGTGAAAATGTCCACATGCAGTAATATCACAAGGTACCATGTCCAGAAATACCTAGGTAAAATCTACTTACTTCTCTTCAAAAATGACCTGCAGTATGACTCCATACCCTCAAACTGTTCAAATTTGGCAGGGACAGTCCCATTTAATTCTCTGTCATCCCACATTTAACTGCTTTTGAAATGTTCCAGATTCTTTTGCCTCCTCCTCCTCTTCCCCTTTATCCTTGGCTAGTTCTTATTGCTGCTGAGTTCAAAGTGCAAAAGTAGTTTGTATACAATTCACTTAGCAGAGGACAGGAGAGGCTAGAATGTTGCCTTTCCCAGTAGGGTCAGGCAAAAGCAAACTGCTGCAGCTTCTCCTAGCTTGTGTGTTCGTCATCATCAATAACTTTTGCCATCTTGACCACACTTTGTTGTTACTTGGCCATATGTATCCTGGTTTTCCTTTGTGAAATGTTGAAGGGTATGGGAATTCAGAGACCCAGTGCGGTATAGTGTTTTCACTGTTAAATTAAGATTCTAAGAGATACAGTTTTGAATCCCCACTCATCCATGGAAGTCCACTGGATGAACATGGGCATGTCTCACTCTTAGAAAAAAGGAAAGGCAATTTTTTTCTGAACTTGTCAAGAAAATCCCATGACAAGTTCATCTTAAGGTTGCTATAAATTGAAAAAAAGACTTGAAGGTACATGGCAATAACAATGTGATTGCAAGTTGCATCCCACAAAACCAGAGGTGGACACTGGGGCCCCATATACTCCCCATTGCCATTTTGAGCTCCCCTAAAGTGCTGAGAGCCACCATGGTTTGAGTGTTGGCTACAACTCTGAAGACCAAGACAGTTCCACAGATGC
This sequence comes from Phrynosoma platyrhinos, assembly GCA_020142125.1. Classification (NCBI taxonomy): domain Eukaryota; kingdom Metazoa; phylum Chordata; class Lepidosauria; order Squamata; family Phrynosomatidae; genus Phrynosoma; species Phrynosoma platyrhinos. Next base: position 41,976,066 of record CM034708.1, on the reverse strand, counting down.
AGAGCCAGATCATGAAACACCTGCAGCCTTGGCAGGGCTGTATGTGTTAGTGGAACAAACAGTAGTCCTTATCCTGTAGATTTAGATTCCTAGAAGGTATATACTGGGTTAGTTGAGCTGCCAGGTAATGGGGGAGAGTGCAGAGCCTTAAATACCAGAGCCAAAATTTTGATATGAGCCCTTGCCTAAACTTTTAGCTAGTGATAGGGAGAAGAGATGACTGAGTATTTAGGAAGTATTGAAACAACCCAGTCAGGACTGTTTTGGATTAAAATCAGAGGAAGAAAAGAGGGAGGCAAACTTGCCAGTAGGCTATTACAATAATCCAAGTGTGATATAACCAAGGGCTGCACAAAGGAGGTCTCAATGTCTAAAAACCTACATATCCAACAAGTGTTCAAAATATGAAGATTACTTGCCTTTGCTCAATAAAGGAGCTTCAACCCAAAATCATGCTTCAGTCCAAAATTACTCTGTTTATGTCTCCAACAACTATACATGGCACTCCACTTATGACCTTAATGGGTAGCATCATTTCCTACTTATGGTGACCCTAAAGTGAACCTGTCATGGTGTTTTCTTGGCAAGTTTCTTCAAAGGGAATTTGCCATTAACATACTCTGAGGATGAGCATTGTGACTTGCCCAAGATCACCCAGTGAGTTTACATGGTTGAGCTAGGAACACTACACCATGGTGACTCATGTGTAAGATCTTGGTTGCATACACATTTGAAATATATACCTTTGCTTATGTTTTGAGGCAATTTGACACACACAGAGCTTCTTTAATCTTCACTTTTTAAAAAAAGTTGAAAATTTGTTTTTCATTTTAAAAAAATAGTGTCCAAAAGTCAGGGCAGACCAACAAGAGATCCATGTGATATAACCTGTCAAAAAGAACATATTTACTGCCCTGTGTAATTCCAGTACAATCAATTTAATGCAGCATAACTGGCAGAATTCTCTGATATTTTTAAAGTGCCACCATGCATGTCACAGATTTGTTGTTAAGAAAAGTCATACATAAATATTAATAAATAGTCATGCTTCTAGAATAGCTTGACTGGAAATATATAGCTGTTAATGTTAGAAGGGCACAACTAATAGTGAGCTTATGCTTTTACTCTTTCTCCAGTACTTAGACCTTTATTACAACATAGATATTATGTTATAGTAATAACGATCAAGGCATAGAGTATAGCTTTGAAGAGATATACCTGTACAGAATGGATAGAACATATGGTAGGAAAAAAAGCCTCCCAACTGTTGACAAAAAGGACAAAGATTGGCAATATTATTATTATACTACATGTTATCAGAATATTATATCTAAGTGGGCAGCTGTAGGGGGGGGACAAAGTGTTGTGCATTCCCATCTTCCAAAACAGTTTACCGTAGGTAATTCTAATGAGGTTGTTAAATATCTTGGCATGAGTCCCAGCCAGATGTAGCACATCTAAACACTGTTCTTATAGCTATCAGAACTGTTGACATTACATGTCAGTAATGGAAAATTGCCACTGCACCAAACAAACATCTTCATTATATGGAATCACATTGTTAATCTACAGCCAAATGCAACTGGAGGCAGGAAGAGAGTTCAGATTGCACCCATCTGTATGCGATCACTCCGGGTGGCAGGTCGTTCTTCAGAATTAGAGATTGAATCAGTCTTTCCATCATCAATGAGCCCTGCTCCACGAGTGCCTGTCAATCCAATATTTTACTTTCAGCACCACAAGGACTACACAGAATGGTAATGAAATTTAGCTGTTAGATATGTACCATAGGGATCTATCTCAAAGAAAATGGAGTAGAATCAGAGAGAGCATGGCAGTCAGTGTCTGCAAATAACTTGATTTCAGACAGGAGCATGTCTCTTTGGTCTGCTTAAGAAAATCTATCTGTTAGGCACAAATATAGCTGACTACAGTGCATTACAATTTTTGGTACAAAATTAACAACAACAACAACAATAATAATAATAATAAATTTTATTTATATCCCGCCCCTCTGTCAGACAATTGAGGTGGCTTAAATCATTAAAACTCAGTACAATGTAAAATACAATCCCGAACCCATTAACTCTCCCACCCCTTAAAACAGAATTAAACAATGATAGAATTAAAACATATTATAACATAATTAAAACAAAATTAATTGATATTTTGGAAAGCATATCACTTTAGCATCAAAAACAAGAGTGGGGAAAGTTATAGATCTTCCCCATTCTTATGATGACAATTTTCTGTATGTAGAGTACCACCTTGGAAAAAGCTATTCCATTTCAGTTAAGGTGATCTTCTAACTCAACAGTAGAATTTTTAAAATTGTACAGTAGAGTGACAGGGTCACTAGATATGGTCTATGAATATTCGGGACATTTCTTCTGCTCTATGCTTGAGAAATAACACAATGTGTACAGTTCTTAATATCAAATGTATGTGAAGTGATGTGGGCTGCAACTTGTAGTCTCTGCTCATCAGGAGTGTTGAAATGTTCTTATGACATGCTGTTCCTGTAAATCCTTGGAAGTCCTATATTAAGCCAAGGCAGGATTCTGCTGTTTCATTTCCATTCTTTGTTTATGACAAAGGCACCATGGCAGAGATATATCTTTCTTTATTATTATTTTTTTCCTCAGGTTAATCCACTAATGTAAGAAACATTTAAATTATGCTTCAACATTTTGTCTTTTGCAAAGCAAAAGCAAAGCAGCTTAATTTATATACCACTTCATATCACGCTATGGGATGTCTAAGCGGTTTACAACTGTGAGCTGATTGCCCCCCAACAAATTGGGTACTCATTTTAGCGACCTTGAAAGGATGCAGGCCTGAGTCGAGCCTCAGCCCTGGGTGGTATTGAACTCACAACCTTGTGGTTTATGAGTGAGTGGCTGCAGTACAGGCATTTAACCACTGCACCACCAAATAAATTCAAACCTAATTGAGACCTGATGGGGACCTGATGGGGACATGAAAGTCACCTTCTATCCAGTATTCATATGTTTTTATCTTCTCTATCTCCTCTGATAAATGAATTTTAATCCGATTATTACAGATAATTTTTGTATTGTTTAAAAGCAAAAGAAAAGTATTCATGTGATCCACAAGCAAATTTCAGAACTGAATGCCTTTATCTGATCACTATTTTTTTCCCCAAATGTAGTCCTTCTGGAAATCTTCACCAGGCACAATGATAGGAATATTGGGATATATGGGGAGAAAATGGATTGGCAATTGTTTATGTCTGTGAATGTGTGTTTGAAGCTGCAATTCTGGAGTCTGACATTGTGGCTGGCCAGGCAAAGTGGTTTACAAAATGGACATTGCAGATGATATCTATGGGTATTTCTGTGTAAATTACATATTCAGTAGTGAACAAAACAGTTAATATATCAGCTTATAGTTTCTCTTCACTTTGTAGAAAAAAGACAGCCTGTGCCCCTAGTGGCCTGTTATAGGACAGCGACATCTGAGGCCATGGAGGACTGTAGAGGACTGTATCCAGCCCGATCTCCAGCCCAACCAACATCACCTGGAGCGGCCTGTGCTTGCCGCAGCTGCAGGGGAACCAGGAGGAGCACCGGAGGGGATAAAACCCCGCCCGAATCCATCTCTCCCCTGGCAACCACTCAGTGGTGCGATGGCATCTGGGGATGTGGAGGACTGTAGAGGACTGTATCAAGCCCAACCAACACCACCTGGAGTGGCCTGTGCTTACCGCAGCTGCAGGAGAACCGGGAGAAGCACTGGAGGGGATAAAACCCCACCCGAATCCATCTCTCCCCCAGCAACCAGGTGGTGGTGTGGTGGTGTCTGAGGCCATGGAAGGCTGTAGAGGACTGTATCTAGCCCGATCTCCAGCCCAACCAACACCACCTGGAGTGGCCTGTGCTTGCTGCAGCTGCAGGGGAACTGGAAGGAGCACTGGAGGGGATAAAACCCCGCCTGAATCCATTTCTCCCCCGGCAACCATGCAGCGGTGTGGTGGCATCTGGGACCATGGAGGACTGTAGAGGACTGCATCCAGCTCAATCTCTAGCCCAACCAACACCACCTAGAGCAGCCTGTGCTTACCGCAGCTGCAGGGGAACCGGGAGGAGCACCGGAGGGGATAAACCCTGCCTGAACCCATCTCTCCCCCGGCAACCATGTGGTGGTACGGTGGCATCTAGGGCCACAGAGGACTGGGCAGACCCAGCATTCCATCTTCAGACCTCGGCAGCAGAAGGGCTGAGAATTACACAGCCAGGACTGCCTGCCTTTATCGTTGTTTCCACCTTTTTTGTGGAGCCTATAGCAATAATTTCAAGGGGGCAACAGAGAATTGTTGTTAGTTAGACTTGATGAGAGGATGGGTTGGTATAAGATCTGTTCAATTAGTCACAACGCTTTTACCATTTGACATCATAACAATTGAGCTATAGGGCTGGATATGTTCCATGCCCCAGCCACTTTAGTTTCCAGTGGCCTTAAGCCCATTTATTCCACCTGAGGCTGGGAATGTGACAGGAGTTGTGCTGGGAAAAGGGAGGTATGGCTGGAACAGAGGGAATGTATGTTACAAAAGAAGATGGGGTTGCTGTTTGAAAGCTATCCCACCTTCAGTTCCCTCTGTTTCCCAGAATGGTTTGGAGAGCAGACCAACCAGTCAACAAAACCTCACTCTGCTCCTCTGCAATGCCAGATCAGTTAAGAACAAGACCCACATCATCCATGATCTCCTCATGGATAAGGATGCCAACCTGGCTTGCTTCACGGAGACCTGGATGGGGAAGGATAGCGCAATCACCTGGCCACAGGCCCTCCCAGCCGGGTACTCTGTCAGTGAGCAGGTGAGGGGAAGAGGGCGGGAGGGCAGAGTGGCTCTAGTCCATAAGAACCACCTGACCTTGACCAGGATACCTGTCCAGAACACAGTCCGCTTCAAGTGCATGTACCTTAGCCTGAAGACCAGGGATAGTTTGGGGATTCTGCTAGTCTACTGACCACCCCATTGTCTAGCAGACTCCCTGACTGAGCTGACACAGCTGGTCCCGGAGCTGTTGTTGGAGTCCCCCAGACTATTCATCTTGGGGGATTTCAACATTCCACTCGAGACCAGCTTAACAGGCATGGCTCAGGAGTTCATGGAGACCATGACTAACATGGGCCTATCCCAACTGGTAACTGGGCCCACACATTGTGCAGGTCATACACTCAATGCGGTCTTTAGCATGGAACAGGAATATTCGTGGGTGAAGGTTATTAGTTCCTCCTCCCAGTCATAGATGGATCATTTCCTGGTCAAGATATAACTTAGAGCCTGTATTTGCCCCACCGGGGGAAGGGGGGGTGGACCTATTAGAATCTTGCACCCTCGAAGGCTAATGGAACCAATAGGATTCCAGAAAGTCTTAGAGGAGTTAATGGTTGGGAATGCCAGTGATCCTGTCGAGGCTTAGGTCAATACTTGGAATACCGATGTTACCAGAGCCATAGACATGATCGCTCCCAAGCGTCCTTGCCATTCCACTTCAAATCGTAAGCCTTGGTATACACCGGAGCTTAGGAAAATGAAGCGGTTTGGACAATGACTAGAGCGCAGGTGGCAGAAGATTTGACTCTTATCTGACAGAACTTGCCTTAGGAACTTTCTTTGCTCCTATCAGGAGGCAATACGTGCAGCGAAGAGAGCTTTCTCCTCTGCACGTTTTGCGTCTGCAGAGTCCCGTCCAGCAGAGCTGTTTAGGGTGGTGAGGGAGATGACACAGATGCCCCCTGTGCCAAATCCCTTACTTGATGTGATGACGGCCTGCTGTGACACGTTTAACAACTTCTTTGCAGATAAAATCTCTCAGATAAGAGCCAACTTAGATACCATTGTTGTAACTAAATCTATAGGAGAGGTGTCCAGCGACTCCGTCAATGAGGTTATCCTGGATCAGTTCCAATCTGTGAGTACTGAGGATGTGGACAAGCTGCTTGGTAAGGTGAGGAAAACAACCTGCCCTCTCAACCCTTGCCCATCATGGCTGGCCGTCCAGGGAGGGGATGCATTAAGGAGATTCCTCATGGATATCATCAATGCATCCTTCAGGGAAGGAAATGTTCCATCTTGTTTGAAGGAAGCGGCTGTTACCATCCCATTCCCTTGCTCTCCCTGGCCTTCTCCTTCTTTTGAGGAGTCTGCTAGACAATGGGGTGGTCAGCAGACTAGCAGAATTCCTTCTGAGGAGAAACTTAGGTAGCTGGATATGTTCAGCCTGGAGAAGAGAAGGTTAAGAGGTGATATGATAGCCCTGTTTAAGTATTTGAAGGGGTGCCATATTGAGGATGGAGCAATCTTGTTTTCTGCTGCTCTAGATCAGGGGTAGGCAACCTTTTTGAGCTGGGGGCTGGGTTGCTGTCCCTCAGACAATTGGGGGGCCGAAGCACCATAAATAAATAAATAAATAAATAAATAAATTTTAAAATTTTAAAAATATGAATGCGCACTCTCTCAGCCCCAGAAAAGCCATGGCAAAACCCACAATAATCAATATCATCATGGTGGGCGGCGGTGGCAGTGGTGGCAGGACTGGCCTGGGGATGATCCAAAGGCCTCAGGGGGCCACATCCGGGCCCTGGGCCTTAGGTTTCCTACCCCTGCTCTAGATATTAGGACCTGGAGCTATTGATTCAAACCACAGAAAAGGAAATTTCACCTCAAGGAGGAACTTCCTGACAACAAGAGCTGTTTGACATTGGAATACACTCCCTTGGATAGTGATGGAGTCTCCTTCTTTGCAGGTCTTTAAATGGAGGCTGGTTGGCCTTCTGTTAGGAGTGCTTTGATTGTATGTTCCTGAATGGCAGGGGTTGGACTGGATGGCCCTTCTAATCTCATCCAATTCTATGATTCTGTGATTCCCACTTGTCCGACTGTCCCAGAAGGGGCTCATGGGCTACAGCAGCAACCACCTTCCACCTACAAATGGTAAAAGCTCCCTGGCTGGCAGAGACAGATGGGTTGGTCAGGATGGGTAGGGTGGATGATGGTGAAGTGCCCCTTCCTGCCTACTACTGCTTCTCCTTCTGTCACATTTTCTTCTTTTTCTCCTGTTCTTTCCCCATGTTGTATCTTGTGAGGTGGCTGTTTTCCTGGGGGCAGCAACATGAGTTACTGCACTAGGGTGACACCAACCCTAGTGATATCACTGCAAGCACCAAACTAGGGATTAGAATTGTGACCTCACTCATTTTCAGATACTAAATATGAAAACATATAAAAGAAAGGGGGATTCTTTACTTCAAGAGATGATATGGACATAATGATATGTCCAGATCATCTTTATGATATACAAATTTGTAGGACCCATTTTTCTGCATTTCCAAATTTTGTGGAACATTTATAAGTAGGTGCAAGAGCTGCTCCCTTGTTTCATGGATGCACACAGACACAAAAAGCAAAAAGAGATTAATTAATTGCTCACTAAGATAACCCTTCTACTTTGAAACAGAACCTGAACAGAGGTTTTAAAAGACGAAACAATGTCTGAGTTGTTTGTGTCTTTGTGAACATTTAACCTGCCCTTTTTTGCTTGTTGTGTGTATACCTGTGTGCTTAGCATCACAAAGGAAACAGATGCTGCAGACATTTTTTGTCAAGCTGTATAAAGCCCAGCAAAAAAAAAAAAAAATGCTTAGTGTCTTGTCCTTATGCAGGAGCTGAGATAGGTATTGAGGGCTTGGGATTCTCAACACGTTCTGCTGCTATGTCAAAGTAGGCTGGAGAATGTCAACACCAACCAGAATATCATCCTTTCTCTCTTGTTCTGGTGGAGTGCAGCCACTGGCTGGACCAACAGACTAAATGATAAAAAAATATCACAGGACCACCTGGAACTGTGTGGCAGTGAGTGAAATAGACACATAAACAATATTTATGGGTTCATCCAAGAAGGTGGCTCAGGGGCAGATCAATAGAAGATGAGCTATAGAGAAGTGGCTAAAGCACCATATCAGGAGTAGGCAACCTAAGGCCTGGGGGCTGGATGCAGCCCCCCGAGGCCTTTGGACCGGCACCAGGCCAGTCCTGCCACCACCACCACCCCCTGCTGCTGCCACCTGCCATGATGATATTGATTATTGTTGTTACTACTTGTTCTTGGGGTTTTCTTGGCAAAATCTCCACAGGGGTTTTGCCATGGCTTTTCTGGGGCTGAGAGAGTGTGTGTGCATATTTTTTAATTTTTTAATTTTTTATTATTATTTATTTATTTATTTATTTATTTATTTATGGTGCTTTGGCCCCCCAATTGTCTGAAAGACAGCAACCCAGCCCCCAGCTCAAAAAGGTTGCCTACCCCTGCACCATATACATATACATATTCATAGAACTAGATAAAATCAATACCATTTGATTGCTGTGAGACAGCTAAAGGGTTAATTTGATCTGTTTGGTTTTACATTTCTCCCCTTTCACTAGAAAGTGTAATAATATCAAGCCATTTCACCAGTGTGCTGACTCAACAGAAAACCATAGCGTATACAGAGAACTGTGATTTCTACTACTGTACAAGTATATGTCAGCCTTGTTATATATATTCAGTAATTTTCTTAATGAAAACGTCAGCATAACCCTGGCATTTTCTTCTTTTCATTTAATTCTTGCACTCCCCTTTCATCTATTAGCTGACCTTTGCATGCACTTGGTAGTTTGCCTAAGGTGCTGTCACACCTCCAATGCTATTTTGTAATGATTGTCGTTTGCTGCCAGATTTGGACAGGATTTCAGAGGACTAGTTCGAAGACCTTGTTCTACAAAGTATTCATATATATTCTGGGATTAATATGAAGCAAATGGAGAATATGCAGTGGAAAGGGACCATTCGGCACATTTTCTAACCATCACACAGAATGCTTGTGGTGGGATGATATTCAAGAAGTGTATATATTATGCTATCTATCTATCTATCTATCTATCTATCTATCTATCTATCTATCCACTCCAAGTTATAATGGGCAATCTTGTTCAAATACAATGCATGTTAGATGGTCCCATATGAGAAGGCAGATATTGAGTGTACAAAAGGTTTTTAATGTTTGGATGTTATGTATATAATATGAGCACACTATGAACACTGGCCAGGCAGAATGCAAAATCCCTTAATATGTCACAAAGCTGATTAGATTGGCCTCAATATCTTATAAATAAATACAAAATACATACATATGCAAACCAAGAAATTCTTGAAACTGATTATTAGGTTTCTGCCTGAGACTTAACATTCTCAAAGAAGGGCTTTCCTACCATCCTCACAGGCAAATCTGGTAATGACACATGAGAAGCCATTCTTGGTGATTGCTCCCAGGCTAAGAAATTTCACATGCTAGTGTGTATTGCATTTTTATCTTTATTGTTATGTCTTTTAAATGATTTTATATTGTTTTAACTTATGGGTGTTTTCACATGTAAGGTATTAGCCAGCATGGTGCAGTGGTTTAATCATTATTAGACTATAGCACTGGAGACCAGGGTTTGAATCCCCACTCAGCCATAGAAACCCACTGGGTGACCTTGAGCAAGTCACATTCTCTCAGTCTCAGAAGAAGTCAAGACAAACTCCTTTCAAACAAATCTTGCCAAGAAAACCCCATGATATGGTCAACTACAACAAATATAATATAATATGCCAACAGTTTTTGAGTTGTATTTTGTTTTTCCTTTGTTGTGAGCTGCTTTGTATCCCTTGTTGGGAGAAATATCAGAAATAAATTAAACAAAGAAATAAAACTGCATGATGTTTAGATTTATTACAGCTTGGATTAAAACTGGGACACCTTTTCAGAAATAAATTTGCCACCTCCACCATCAAGACAGCTAAGAAATAACATTATGAATCCATCTTATCTCTCATTTGAAAATAGGTAGTGGCAGTCACTGTAATTGTCATTGCCTTCCCCTGAGGCTGAGAGAATGTGATGCACCCCAGGTCACTTATATCTCATCTTTCTGCCTAAATAGAATCCATGCAAATTACACCTGACCTTCTCATATTGGTACTCTTTGAATTGATCTGAAAGAAAAAAAAGTTATTTGTCTCACCTACCATACCATACACACCATCTCTGGGCCAGAAGAGAAATGGATGGGCCACACTGTGGCATAGATACCTCTCTTCAGTTGAAAGGAAAGTACTGATGGGAGTGCTGCATTTGCTACTGTTTTGCTCTTTTAAGCAGCTGCTGCAACGACTCCATTCTGATATCTCATTTCAAAGTAGCTAATGTCAGGCACTGTAATTACATATTATGTGAGCCAGATCTTAAACTACCCTTCTTTTGCCAAATGAAAAGGAAAAATAGCAATCTGATAGTAAAAAGCTATTTTCCCCTTCAAGAATATTTCTTCAGAGAACACAGCACTTTTCCTATATTATTTTTTTTCACTATTCGGCCTCCATGAATGTTTGACTCTGTCTAAAACTTAGTTTTCATCATTCATCATCTAAACAAAAATGTGATAGTGTTGGTCAAAGGCTTTCAGGTGCTTTCTTTTCCCACAGATCCTGAGTAAATTTGGAAATGGTAAATGCTACCTTTAACTTATTCTGCCCAAATGAAACTGCTCACAGGAATTAACAAGTCAGCATGAGCTCATAGAGTTAGCTGTTATAAAGAACAAGAATGCTTTGAAAATATATGGACAAATATAGGGACAGTTTTTGCATTAGTCTGCTGGTCCAGATTGGTGCTATTTGTCCTTCTCATTTCCTTCTTCTTATATGCCATTGTAATTTTTTATTGCTGTTGTTTTGACACTTCCAAAGGCTAAAACTTTAGCACATGGGAATAGAGAAAACAATTTGGAGGACTACAGGTATGTCTATACTTTAACTAGTGATATAGTCTATAATGCAAGTTTCAATCAGAGGTACCAGTTATTGACCTTTTTGACATATTGGATTGTTCATCTTTGCTTTTTCACACTTAAAAGTAACAAACATTAATGATTTGGTAGTGTAAAGACATTAGAGGAAGAGAAGTTGGGAGGGAAGGAAGTGCAATTTGGCAGGGAATTTAAATGTTCTAAAATGGTGGTCCTCAGATTACATACAGTGATAAAGCAATCAAAATGAAGTCCCTCAAAAGAGGGTAGGTTATTTATTCATTTATTTATTGCAGTTTGTTGTTGTTGTTGTTGTTGTTGTTGTTGTTGTGTGCGTTCAAGTCATATCTGACTTATGGTGACCCTAAGGCAAACCTATCATGGGGTCTGATTTGCCCAAGGTCACTGCCTTTCTCCCTAAATGGGATCAAAGATAGATTGCAATAATTTTAAAAAGGTCCAATTAGAGCATTAATTTACAAAAGTTAAAATGAAATTAAGCATCAACATTATTAAAACATGATTGAAAACAGTTAAAGCACTAAAAACACTTAAAAAATATTTCAAACAGTTTCAATAAAAGGTTAAAATACACATAAAGTATATCACTCTGTACACTGCAACTCCATAATTAAAATTCAAAAGCCTATGTTGTTGTTCATTGTTGATTTGTTGTTGTTCCCCACTTTGATCAATGGGGAGAGTAGAGTAAATAATAAATAAATAACAAAAACAACAAACAGATCTCAAATGGAAGAAAGTTCCACAGCCTGGGAGCAGCCATAGAGAAGGCTTTCTCCTGATTCCTGATAAACCATGCTGTGAAGCTGATGGGACTGTGACAAAGCCCTTCCCTGCTTATCTCAATACATGCCTTGGTTTATATAAGGAATATTTGTACTATTTACTACATTCAGGACTACACTACCTGGAAGACACTAGACAGCAGTAAGCAGTAGCCATCAGCACCACTTTACAAGAAGTCAAGCCACACACCACTCTATCCACACACCATTCTACTTTCGATAGCCCAAATTAGAAAACTTCAACAGGACTTGAAATATTATCCCAAGGTTTGGTTTCTCAAAATTATTTTTGTTTTCTTTCCCTACTGCTGCTGTTGCTTTGCTTGATTTTTAGATAGACTAGAATCAAATAGTCTAATGGTATATATTTGAAAAACAAGATGTTAATCTTGTTATCAATTTTTTAAAAAATAATTGATTAAGGTTTTTATATCCTGCTCTTTTTTAAAATATCTCTGAGTAGCATACAACAAAATCAACCTGACAAAATTTTAAACAGTGAAAAGAGGAATGATGTTAAAATGCTTAAAAAAATACTAAATAATGTAAAATGAATATAGATTAAAACCAATTAACATAGTTTATAATGATTTAGACCCATGCATACATTAGGGTTTGTGTAAAGCCAATTAGACTACAATGTCAACAGCCACTTTTTCACTTGGTGCTGGAATAGTGGCAAAACTGGCACTAATCAGGCATCCAAGGCCAATTGTTGTAACATATTATTCGATTATTTAAAAAAACAAAAACAAAAAACTTCAGACTGTGTAAATACCTTTGAGAGAAATAACACAGCTGGGATCTTTAGAAGCAGTGTAAATGGTATTCTATATTACCAAAATTATGATATGGGCCTCTTATCTTATAGCACATTGTAATCTAAATAGTACAGGTTGTTCAATAATCCACCCATGAAAGGTTAGGTAGTCTTAATAAAGACATAAATGCTATATTTGGTGAAAGTGGAAGCTATTGACTTCTTATGCTCTGAGATATTTTGAACAAAAAAATCCATATGGTACTACCACCATGATGGCTCAAAACATACGGCAGGTAGTGTGTTTCTTTGTGTGCCTACTTTCAGGGCTATCCATCCTAGTTGTACACTGTTCTTTGGTAGAATACCCACCAAGTATTCTATCAAAATGAAAGAGTGAAAAAAGAAAGTGAAATTACTAGCATCTATGTATAATCTTCACTGATTTGATGGTTGGACAGAGCTTTGAATGGGTAAGGAAGTCAGTTGTGCTCTGAAAAATCACCAAGAAACACTAGAGGAATGTTGGCCTAACATTTTACAAGGTCACTGGTGCAAAACTGTCAGTTTAGGAAATACAACAGTTTAAAGTTTAGGAAGATGTCATATCCTGCCTTGATAAAATGGAGTTTCTTCAGATCACTATGTCTTCATCTGACACTTCCTTTCCCTAAGTTTATCAAAATTTCATGTTTGAGACCTGTCCAAAAATGGGAAAAACCTTAAAGGATTTTCCTAGATTTTCTTTTCTCTAAAGGTTTTAGCAGTTTGACTGTCATTTAGTCAAAAAGGAACTTGCTCCTGTCATACCATGCTACCTTTAAATAGTCTAAGATGCTGCTAGTGGGGCAAGATGGGGTTGAGAAATGTTAAAAGCACAGAACATTTGGACATTAAGGCTCCACAGATTAAAAGTGCTGTCAGAAAGGCCTGCATTTCAAGATTCCAAGACTTTGACTTGTAACACCACCTGCCTCACTGAAGCATTAGTAATCTGTACAAAAAATAATGCCTTGCATTTCACAAAGAGTTAAATGAAATACTGTTGACCTATTTGGGTGGAAGACTGATCTGTTATTAAATTCTATTTTCTACATAGAATAACAAAACATGTTTAATAAAACAACTAGGTTATTCATTTGACAGGTTTCTCCTGTATCAGAACCCTATTATAGTTGTCTGTTGTTTACCTGCAATACCAGTAATCAGTTTTTCATAAAAAGTCATGGATCAAAGTCACTTGAATTTGGCATATAGAAAGGTATTCAACAGAATAAGTAGGCTGATGTAATTAAAGATTTAAATTACTATTTCCACTTTTATAAGGGCCTGAAATATAAATGTTTGTGGTACAATGGATAATTTTGGAGTTCCCATCTTACTGTGAGGACAGAGGTAAATTGCTCCCCTTGACCAAGGGTGCAAGCACAGAAAAAAAAAACCATAAGTAGCATATAAAAAAAAGAATGGTCAAAGATACTAGTCTCATAAGCAAAAAGAAGTATTTCATATTCTTGAACAATTGTAAGCTACTGGCATAGATGGAATACTGAAATTCCTTGTTCCTTAATTGGAAAAAAAAATCTGTCAAATTGTAACACATGTTACTTTGAAGTGTTGCTTTTTAGATGGAAATTCATTAGAAAAGCACTTTAGTGTAGAAATTTAAGAAATATGTCAATATAATTGCTCAATATGCCAACATAATTGGCTTCTAAAGGGCACGGATAGATTGGAGTATGAAAATGAATTCAAATCACAGATTTTTAAATTTGTTTTAGTATGGCTTTTTACTACCCATAATCACAAAGATGATGTTCCCCTCCCCTAGCTTCTATTCATTTCTTCTTTCTTGTTTTAACATCTATTGGGCCATAGTAATTAAGTAACAATTTTTCAGGAATTGCACTAAATCAATTGAGAATGTATATGTTGTTTTCTTTTTAAAAAGTAGATTCATTATACACATACTTGAAGGGTTTTTGTTTGTTTGTTTGTTTGTTTTGGTCTAGATCATTAAGTGAATGGACCAGATGCATACTTCTACACTAATATTCATATCATAACTCTTTTCCTAAATTATGATATTCTTCAGAAGCATTGATTATCTCAACAAGAAGACTGGGCCAAGATTTAGGCGAGTAACTAAATTTAAATTCTAAAATCCTGCACACTGATTGTCTGTTTAAAGCATAAAATAGATTCTCTGAGTGAAATGCATAGAACTATCTGAGTCATAAACTTAACTTTCCTGTCTCACCTCCTTTTATTTTGCAAAGACAGGGAGACTGTCATACAAAATCCACCTATTCATCTATCAGACCTTGTCTATCAGTCAAGGATCAGTGAATCATGATTGTACAGAAAACCTTGAATACTTCAATGAACTGTTCAAAGAAGTACAGTAACTAGACTACTTTGGATTAATCTATACAAAACCTTCTCCAAAGAAATATTTTCTTCTTGAGTTCAGGCATTATGAACACATGTGGCAAAACATCACATTTGACTTGTGATACTTTTGGCAAAGACCATCCTGCCTGGTCATCCGGGGGGGGGGGGACGTGTTGAAGGTGTTCCTTCAGGACACAATCAACGCATAATTCAGGGAAGGCAATGTACCATCTTGTTTAAAAGAGGCGGCGGTTAGGCCACTCCTGAAAAAGCCTTCCCTGGATCCCCTGGATAGAAACAACTACAGACCAGTCTCCTTGCTACCTTTTCTTAGCAAGGTGATCGAGAGGGCAGTTGCTCCCCAACACCAAGCAGTCTTGGATGGAACTGATTATCTTGATCCATTTCAAACCCGCTTTAGGACAGGATGTGGAGTGGAGACTGCCATGGTTGCTCTGACCGATGACCTCCGCCTGGGCATCGACAGGGGTAGTGTGACCCTGTTGGTGCTCTTGGATCTCTCAGTGGCCTTTGACACCATAGATCATGCCATCCTCTTGGATCGCCTGAGTGAGTTAGAAATTGGAGGCACTGCTTTGCAGTAGTTCCGTTCCTTCCTCTTGGACAGCTCTCAGAGGGTGAGGCTTGGGGATAGTTTCTCTTCTAAAATAGAGCTTAATTGTGGCATCCCTCAGGGCGCCTTCCTGTCCCCAATGTTGTTCAACATCTACATGAAG
>CM034708.1:41920236-41941322 GCA_020142125.1 Phrynosoma platyrhinos | reverse complement strand
TATTATTATTATTATTATTATTATTATTATCAGGGGAATACGCCAGGCCCGTGAAGGCGGGACATGTCCAACTACCTCCCTGGATGAGTGTAGTCTACCTTACAAGTCCAGGAGTCACCAGGGGCACTGCTAGGCCTACAAACAGCCAACACAGACCACCAGCCTGGTTGACAACCACCTACTGTAGCACCCGCTCAACTGGGTGACCGAGCCGGGTGTATCAAGATGCCGTAGGCCTCTCGGATAGGCCCAGGGTGACCGGCCTGAATGTCCCTGCCTGGCCTTGCTGACAGATACCAGCCACCAAAGATCTCTTCCTTGTGGTGCTCCAATAAGTAATCTGGAAAGAATCAGTAGAAAAGTTGGGTCTAGGGTTTGCTAGGCCCAAAGCCTCGCTAAGACCACAAAAGAAAGCAGCAGAGCGATATTACTTGCTTAGCTGATTCTCTAAAATGGCTGCTGCCACGTGGCAGCACAGGGCTATATAGTCCCAAGATCCCCCAGGAAATCTCATGATGCTTGCTGCACCATGAGATTTCCCAGCGTGCTTTCTTACAAAATTAGTAAAGCTGATTGGCTAGACACGCAGGAAGTGAGGCGGTACTTCCTGTGCACCCAATCAACCGGCGGTCACTTGCCCTAAAATGGCCGTCAGGTAACCCCTCCCAATGAGTCGTTCTTTCTGAGGATGGGTTCTTTCTGAGGATGTTTGTCTTTCTCTAAAGATGAGAGATTGCTATACACAGCTTTTAAACCACAATTAGACCAGGGAGAAAGTGGCTTTCATGATACTTATTTCATGAAGTTGCCTTGAACCTTAGCTACTGCATCCCCTAAGTGAGATTAGAGTGTCCCTTTTCATTGGTGAGAAAACCTATCAATTGGCTTAAAATTACACTAGTTGCCAGGTGGTCTGGTCAAACTTTGGTCTCCAGGATCCTAGTCTAACACCCAAACAACTGCACAACACTGACACTTCATTAATGGACATGTATCAGTTGAATCCCAATCTTAAGAAAACCTGGGGTGTAAATAAAATGGTTGGTGTATGATTGATCTTAATCATATGACATTATGCTATCATTTTTTCCAAAATTAACAGATTGAGACAACTGCAGGTTTTGGATATAAAAAAGGCAGGAAATTTTTGGTTATTTGATTTGTTATCATTTCATCTTTTGAGTTGTTATCATTGCACAACAAAGATGATTGAATAAGAGATGCTTTATTATCAGGCTTCATGATCTATGTACCTTGTCCTGGGAGAGTGATGGCAACCTTTTGGGGCTCCACCCCAGGTAGTAAAATGTTTTGGCTAGTTCTGTGTTGCAACAGATTGAGGTTTTCTACACTGAAGGCATAGTCATGGAAAGCAGAATTTGTCCATAACATGACAAAAATAGGTCACCAGTGGGCTATGTGGAAACAAGTCACAATACAAATACTTTTCAATATCAAAAAATCTTTGTATTCCTCCCATGCGATTCAGCCAATTTATTTGTGTGCTTCTGATAAAAAAAATAAACAGAATTGAAATTCTCAAGCAAACAAATAACAAACAACTTCAAAATTATCCTAATGAAACTCTGATAGTGGTTCCCAGACTTGGGAATATCTCAGGAGAACTAGTTTCCAAACATTTTAAAAAGGATATAATCATTACTCATAAATCTTTATCTGTGACTGATATATAGAGAGTTTTGTTCCCTGCCTTGCTCTAGTTCTGTATTGCATCATTACTGTTCCCATTCCTGGGAAGGTATGCAAGTCACCATTCTTATTAAAATGTCATTTCACCAATGTTAAACGCGACTGAAAAAGACTTGCTTTAAAACAGTAGTTTCTGCTGAAATGTTACAGCTATGACAAATTTGGGAACTAGTGGGATTTGTAAAAAAATGAGCTCACATAATAGATGGAAAAAAAATATTAGAATCATTTGCTTAAAAACAGCACCAACTTCACCAACCCTTTGTACTCTCCTTTTCAGAAAATATCCCAGATGTAGCAAAAATAGCCTCATTAAATATACAAATGCTTTTAAAAGGATCAAATTTATTTCGCACTATATTTTCTTCCCACCCATTTCATGGTTACACAAGTCACATTTCTAAGTTGGAAAGGAAAAGATGTCTCTCCTGTAAAGTTGGATGTAGAACTGTATGGCTGGGGTGGAGATAAGCTCTGATTTTTGTTAATCTTTGAATGCTGTGTTGTGTTTCTGTAGAATTATATTTTCAAGATTTTTCTGCCAGCCACAATAGTAAATAATTAAAAGAGGATCTACATGTTTCCTTGGATTTTAAGAGATACCTAAAACCTTCAGCCCCCAGACAAGTGGATACTGACTATTCAAGAACAACAAGTTATCTTTTCAAATTTCCAAGTGAATCGGGGTGTTGGATATGTATTTATTATGGGAAATGGTACCTTGAGTTTGATTTTCAGTGGTAATTGAGCAAGTGCAACTGCTGTTTCTCCAGATGTTTTTCAAATAAGTAGCACAGAAAGGTTTTATTGCAGCAAGATTTCTCAAAAGTGTGCATGAAAATAAATCATCTGCCATACAAAGTAGAAGGGTCTATGAAGTAGTGAGGAGCCAAAGGCTGAATATTCATAAGTTGGAAATCTCTGACTGAAATTGGAATCACTTGCTGCTTGAATAGCTCTTCTAGGCCATTTGTGTGTTCCTTCCCTCTGGAATTGCTCATTGTTTGACCATTAAGTTCCTTTAAATAGCAATGGTCTATAGAGAGATATATCTGATAAACTAATTGAGTAAACTGAATAGCATGTAAAGCTAAGAGCAGCCAATATATCTAGCTCATCATAGAGACTCTGCATTTAAGTTCAGTTAGAGATGCTGGAGATTTTTATTATTATTATTCACATTTGGAAGCAAGCTGACCTAATTCACACTTCTATAATAGGCAGGCTGGAATGCAGTTAACCTTCTGATCATGCATCCCTTAGATTTTTCCCCATGCAATTCTTTACTAAAAAAAACTGTGTCCAGATACTGTATGTATTTGGGGAGAAAAGGTTTGAATTTTGTGATTTAAAGAGTAGAAAACTGACTTAGGGCCTTGGTAGATGGTTTAAAAAGCCGTCCTCGGCGCAGGGAAGGGGAGGGGCAGCCGCACACTCGACACCCCCTCCCCCTCCCGAAGTCATCCTCGGAGCCGCCGGCCCTCCACACGGCTGGTGCTCTGAAGACGACCTCCCACCGCAGCATCCGGACACGCTGCAGCTGAAGGGTTGCCGAAAGTGCACCGCAACATTTTACGATGCACTTTCGACGACATATGAAAGGAGTGCTATTTTAGCGCTCCTTTCCAGGGCACCAACGGTGCACCACTGGATCGAGGCATGGGGATGCCTCGGTCCCGCGGCGCACTTTCCCAGGGCAGCCCACGGCCGCCCGTCTGCTTAGGCCCTCAGAATTGTGAAGATGTGAAAGTTACACACAAGAAACACACAAGATGGTTCAGAAAGCCTCTGAGTTGTTATATTTCAGCTTAAGCTAGCTGAACATAAAGCAGATCTACCAGACAGTTTTTGTGATGGTGATATTGGATGTATGAACAAAAATATTTTTAAAATAATGGTTAAAAATGTGTTTCTATCAGGATTATCCCTGTATTTCATGATTGGTTATTTGATCATTTAGCATTCAATTTAAGCCTTGCCTGAGCAACAAAGGTCCACTTTTCATGTGGAGTTCATATTACATATTGTTACATATTGTTTATGAATCTTACACTGGGGAAAGGAAATTATATGAATAAATTAAATCATAATCATATGCTACAACTGAAGGATGATTACTGTAAACCTCAGCTGACAATGTACATCCACCTGTGCATTGCACCACATATGCCATTCCACTTCCATGACATTGAATTGAAAGTAGAGAGTCTGTGTCAGGCAAAATGTCCAACTACTTCCACAGGAGAGTGTACACATGTGTAAGACACCAACAGGATACCATTCAATGAGCACTGCTGTATTCCTGTAATCTATGTTCTCTTTGAGCTGTCTCCTAATTACCTTCTCAATTCTTTCTCAATGTTTGTCCTTTACTTATGTTATTATAAATCAGGCATTTTCCATGCTCTCTCTCTCTCTCTCTCTCTGTTTTCTGGTATGACCCTAAAACAAAAATCCAGTTGCTGCAATGCACTCAGAGGCAAGTTGGTATCGTAAGCACACTAGTCATGTAGATCCCAGCACTCATTTACAGATCAATCAACCAGTTTCAGGAGTTGCAAACAGAGAGATCTACACCTCCAGAGACAAGGAAGCTAGAGGATGTGGCCTGGATGACTTTTGACCCCAAGATAGATAAGACCCATTAACCCCCTCTGGAATCTATCTACTTCAAGAAAATATTTATGCTAATTTGGCTCTTTTGTTATACACAATCAGCCTTCATCCCAGGCTATTTTCAGCCTATAAAAAGACTACCAAAATTCTGGTTAGGTGTTACTGGTTAGAACTCATGGTGGCACTATGTCACTCTGAATTCTTGTCCAGCTCTGACTTGTTCTGTACTTCTGCCCCTTCATCCAGTTGAGTCCAACTATATGTCAGTCCATTTGGAGCACTCCAGACAGGTAATATCATCATTAGAAAAGCCTTATAATGCTAACTTGCTCTATTCCTGAGTTCTTTTATATATATATATATATATATATATATATATATATATATATATATATATATATATATATATATAATACTTTTTTACTGATTTACATTACAATACAAAACTATAAGAGAGAGAGAAAACAAAACAAAAACAAAATAGCAACTCACAATCTTAATAGTGTTATACTTAAATGCATAGACCAGAGATTTAAGATTTGACTGACTTCTATACTTCATTTAACAAGATCTTCCTTTGTCGGGGGTAAAAATTTTATATTGAACCTTTTACTACAACTCTGTTAATTATAGGATATTTTCTATATTTTTTTTTCCCTAAAGAGTCTTTAAATATATCCTGGTTCCATCGACTGTGAACTTCTCTCCATTTCCTTTCATATTGTTGGGTTGATTTCCCTGCTATAAACAAAGAGCCTATCCATGGTTGCCAGTTCATTTAGTTTGACTTCGCAGTCCTGTAGGTGTAGGTATTACCTCAGATTTCTAATGCCTTGCATATACCATTCATGCAGTCGTTACCATGTAGAATATGGCACTCTTTTCATCCTGACATAACTTAGTCTTCATCACATCTATTATATTTAGAAGAAACAACTCAGGCTTTAAAGGAATATTTTTTCTGTATTAATTTACACGTCTTATGAATTTCCCCCCAGAATTCTTTAACCTTACTGCAATGCCACCACATATGGTACATAGTGCCAACTTCTTCCTTACATTTCCAGCATTTCTTATTGTTCTGTTTATTCATTCTTGCTAAGCTAGAGGGCATCATGTACCATCTGTGGAAGATTTTATGAAAGTTTTCCTTTAAAGCATTACATTTAGTAATTTTGATATTATTTTTCCAAGAATTCTCCCATCTTTGTAAAGGTATTGAATTCCTGATCTTCTGCATCCATTTTATCATACTTTTTTCCACTATTTCATCTCCTATTTCAATTTCTAATAACAATTTATATGTCTTTCTTATCCAGTGATAAGATTTCCTTTAAAATTTTGTCAAAAGTTTTTGGTTCTTTTTTGACCCCATACTTTTCTGTGTCCTTTTTAAAGTCTGCTTTTATCTGTAAGTATTTTAACCAACTGATGTCCAGACCCTCTTGCTGTAATTCCTCTCTCATTTTTATACTAACCCAGCATTAGATTTTATTAACAGATTGTCATAGATGATCCAAGTTCCTTTCATGGAGACTTCTTTGCTATGGTATGTTTCTTATGAAGATGCCCAAATAGGTATTTTAGTGTACAAGCGGTTTTTTATATTTCTTCCATGTCCAATATAGAGCTTTTCTTATGCAGTGTGTGCTGAAATCTTTGTCTGATGTGACTCTCTCATAACAAAGATAAAAGTGCCATCCTGTTTTCATTTGTGTTCCTTCTATTGCTAATAATTTTGGATTCTTGAGTGATATCCATTCCTTTACCCATAATAAAGCACAGGCATTGTAGTATAATTCCAGATTGGGGAGACCCAGACCACCTTTCTCTTTCCAATCTTGCATCATTGGAGCTTTAATTCTGGGTTTCCTCCTTTGCCAAATGAACTTGGCAATGTCTTGCTGCCAGGTTTGAAAGGGTTGTTTCCTTATTAGGATAAGTACTGTCTGGAATAGATACAGCATTTTAGGGAGCATTTTAGGGAGTACGCTCATTTGTATCATTGCTATTCTTCCCAACAGAGAGAGTTGCTGTTTATCCCATGTCTCGAGATCTCTTTTATTATTACATGTAATTATGTAATTGTTCTTATATAGATCTAAATTCTTTTTGGTGGATTTTACTTTATTAATTATTTGATATCATGTTTTCTTTTTCAGTTCTTCTTCTTCTGTTTTGGATAGGTTTTTTTTGTTAATATCCCACTCTTAAATTTATATATTTTAAGGCCTGCTGTGATACTGAATTCTTCTAATAGTTCTTCCATATGAGTTATCAATGGATTTCCAAAAATATTATGATATTGTTCGCAAATGCTTGGAGTTTATAGCTATATTTATTTATTTCTGGAGAATGAATCTTTTTGTCATTCCTTATTTTGTTTTTAGGACTTCCATTATCGTAATAAATAATAAGGAAGAGAGTGACATTCTTGACATGTACCTTTCATAATTCTACAATTTTCTGTTCTTTCATTGGTTACAATGATCTGTGCTTTCTGGAAACCATAAATTTGATGGATCCCATTTAAAAATCTCCCTTTTATTCCGGTCTCTTGTAATACTATATCTAAAAATTCCCAGTTGACGTTATCAACAGCCTTCTCTAGATCAAGAAAGACCATCCCGAGTTTACTTGTTTTGTGAAATTCGTAGTACTCCAATACATTCATTACTGTTCTAATGTTATCTTTTATGTATCTTTTCAGTAGGAAACCTGCTTGATCCTTGTGGATCCAAGTTGATAACACTTTTTTAAATCTTCCAGCTAAGACCGATGCATAGATTTTGTAGTCCAGAATTAACAATGTGATTGAATGACACTTGCTAATATTCTTGGACTCTTTGTTTTCTTTATGTATTAATATGGTAACCCATTGTCTCCATGACTCTGGATAATTACCAAGATCTTTTTTTTTGAATTGTTTTGTGCAATATCTCTGATAGTTTATTTTTAAATGTTTTATGATATTTTGCTGTCAAGCAATCACTGCCCAGCACTTTATTATCTTTTAAATTCAATATAGCCTGATCTACAATAGTAATTGGTTAATTTAAATCATTGATATATTGGTCCATTAGTTTAGTCATTTTCTCTTCCCTTATATACCCTCTCATTATTACTCTTTTATCTTGTGATATTGTTTGTGTTGTAAATAAGTTTCCATAATATTCTTGAACAATTTTTTAAAGTTATTTTGTTATGTAAATTCTGTATCCTTATTTCTGAGTTTTAAGATTACGTTTTTTCCCCCTTTTCTTTTTTTAGCCTTTGGGCTAACCATTTGATTTAGTTGATTCTTTATTTTTTGCATATCTTGGCATATTTTGGGGTCTTCTGGCCTTATTTTGTGTTGTTTTTCTAGATAATCTAATTGATCTGATAGAACTTTTTTTCCCCTCTCTCAATCTTTTTCCCCTTTTTTTCTTGTATTAACAAGCCTCTAGCTACTGCCTTGCTAGCATCCCAAACAATATGCATCAGAGTTCCCTTATTCATGTTGTCCTGAGAAAACCTCATCAGATATTTTCTCATTTTTCTCACTGTTTCCTCATCCTCGAGTAGAGATACTTTTGACTGCCATGTGTATTCTCTTTCCTTTAAATTCATAGATAATACAATTGGACAATGGTCCGATAATAATCTAGGAAGAATTTCAATATTTGTTATTTCTTTACCTATTACCATGGATGTGAAAATCATATCTATTCTTGACCAAGAATTAAACCTGTCTTAATAGAAGGTATAATCCTTGACTTCTCTGTGTTTCATCCTCCAGACATCTATTAATTTTTGTTCCTCTGTAAGTTCAAATGTTGACTTTGGCAATTTTCCCTGGTGTTTTTTCTTAAGATTATGTGTGGATCTATCCTCTGCTGCAGGGGTAGGCAACCTTTCCCCTTTAATATAATAATAATAATAATAATAATAATAATAATAATAATAATAATAATAATAAATTTTATTTATAACCCGCCTCTCTGCATCGCAATCGAGGCGGGGAACAGCAATAATAAAAACAGAACAATAAATAAACATATAGTAGCAGCATCAGGGAGGGGCAGATAAAACCATTCCTTCGAGCCAGAGCATTATTCCGGGAAGGCCTTCCAGAAGACTCAGCCATGTTGCCCAATAGCTCCTGGGATTCTGGGAGCTGAAGTCCCTCGGCCCTTAAAGGGGAAAGGTTGCCTACCCCTACTCTATTGGATTGACAACTCCATTCCAATCACAAACTATACTTATTTTATCATATTCATATTCTCTTATTTTTGTTTTTAGATCTTTGAAGAAGTTAAGTTTGTTTTCCTGTGGAACATATATATTAATTAATAATATTTTCCCCACAATCTATTTCTACTTCAATTGCTATGTAGTGACCATTCTTATCTTTAAAAATTTCTTTGGTCTTGGGAAAGTTCCTTAACATAAATTGCCACTGCTTTTTTCTTATATCATGTATTTGAGGCTGCAAACATTTTACCCATTTCTTTATTTTCTAATAGATGCTTTTTATATACGTTTCTTGGATGCAAGTTATATCATATTTTTTTTGTTCAAATAATGAAGTATTTTTCTACATTTGGAACTAGAGTTTAGACTATTCACATTCCATGACAATACTTTTAGTGACATCTTTATTTTATTTGGCGATCCATTATAAGACTTAGTATCTAAAATTTAACTTCTTCCCTTTTCTTGTCCTTAGACTAGTTTGGATATGTCTTTTTTCTCTTTTGCTTTAATCTTTCCCCCCTTTTCCTCATATGTTATTTCCTCTTCTGACCTTACTCTTTTTTATTTCTCTACTTGTATCTCATTTTGTGTTTCTTTTACTGCTTTTCTATCTTCTGAGTTTCCCTCTACCTCATCATCTTCTGGGTCTTCTGTACCCATTGGAATGGTCTCCACTTCTTCTGGATCCTCCTCACCTTGTTCTCTTTACATCATCTTCCTCCATGTGCTTTCCTCTGTTCTTATATCCTTTTGTTTCCTCTTGTATTTTTGTCCCTGCTTGTATGTCTTCTTGGTTGTTTTTGTTTTTAGAGATTGCCCTTCTCTTAAGTTATTTCTTTCTAGAAACTCATTAGCTTTTTTAATGTATCTATCACCAATTTTCTTTTCCCTGTTGAAAAAATGATGCCTTCTATTTTACCCCATTTATATTTTATATTATTCTGTTTCAGGTATTTTGTTAATTCATAATATGCTTTCTTTTTTGTAATATCTGTGGTGGAATATCTTCAAATATTTGAATCTCCTGTTCCTCCACAAAACTTCTTTTTTAGAAGTTTGTCTCAAGTATTAGATCCCTAATTCGTTTGCACACAAAATGTATTATTATATCCCTTGGTAGATTCCTGTTCGTTACTCTATATGAGTTAATTTTATAATGCTTATCTACCTCAATGTCTAGCTATTCTACTGGCCAATCAATAAATTGAGCCAGGGCAGGGATAATTCCTGAGCCTAAGTCTTCATTGTATTTTTCTTGTAAACCTCATAATTTTAATGCCTTTCCTTTGAGTTTTGATTTCAGGGAAGCCTTGTAATTTTCTTCCTGTTGTTATGACTTTTCTAAGAGAGTTGTTTTCCTCTCTAAATTTCCTGTTCTTTCTTCAATTTCTATGACTTTAGATTGCAGATCCTTTATCTCTGTTGTCATATTTTGAAAGCTTTCTTTAAATTCTTGTAATTCTCCCTGGAGTTCCACTTTCATTTTTTCTTTCCATTCTTTAATTTTTGCCTCGATTTCTGCTCTGATATCAGCTCTTAATTTTCTAATCTCTTCTATCAGGTCACCTTTCATGTCAGTATTTACAGTTCTTTCCACTATTTTTATGTTGAGTTTTGTTTAACTTCTGTAATTTTAACTGAGCATCTATTCCAGTTGCCATTTTATCTATAACATGTGCAATCTCTATATCAGGGGTAGGCAACCTTTCCCCTTTAAGGGCCGAGGGACTTCAGCTCCCAGAATCCCAGGAGCGATTGGCCAACATGGGACTATTGGCCAACATGGCTGAGGCTTCTGGGAGCTGAAGTCCCTTGGCCCTTAAAGGGGAAAGGTTGCCTATCCCTGCTCTATATTGTCAAACTTATAAATTTTGTAGATTCTATACTTATTATTGGGCTCACTAGAGGAGATATCCTATATAATACAAATTTTTACCAATGAGTTTTGCCACCACCAGCACAACACAGTATATTAATTACTCAGAAAATTTTACATGAGGGTTTATGTCAATTAAGGTACTATAACCAGAGCTAGATTTCAGCAAATCCTTGCTGCAGAGTACACCCCAACTGTCTTCACTACTTTCCTATGCCTGTTCATGCATTAACTTAGGTTGCCTTTTCTCTCAAATTCTCTCATCACTTTTCTAAATAAGATATCCTTCTGGTCTCTCTACATATAGCCATTAAATTTCTAATATCCCCCCCATCTCACTTATATGAGCTGCAATTCTTAAATGCCATAGCGTCCATTGATACCTGGGACAAATTACCACTGTTATTTCTATTGCTGCTGGTCTTCTCTCCCTGACAGGAGAGTGTTTGGTGAGCGGGTGGTTCTTATATTAGTTCCCTCTGCCATGTCTGCTTTGGCCCTGACCCCCAGAGTCATGCTGTTGCTACTGCTTTTGTTGCTGCTGTGCTGCTCTGTCTCCTGGTAGGTGCTTGGTGGATAGTGTTTAAAGCTGCTGCCACTGCCGCCACTTCATGCCCAGGCCCCAGTGTTGGGCCTTTGATGTTGTTGCTGCTGGTGTTGTTGCTGCTGCACCGCTCTGCCTCCTGGTAGGTGCTTAGCAGGTGGTGTTTAAAGCTGCCGCCACCACCATTGCCACTTAGCTCCCAGGCCCCAGTGCCAGGCCTTTGCTGTTGTTGCTGCTGCTGTTGTTGATGCTGCACCGCTCTGCCTCCCAGTGAGTGCTTGGCAGGCGGTATTTAAAGCTGCTGCAGCTGCCATCGCTTGGCTCCCAGACCCCATTGCCAGGCTGTTACTGTTATTGCCGGGCTGTTACTGCTGCTGTTGTTGCTACTGCACCATTCTGTCTCCCAGTAGGTGCTTGGTGGGTGGTGTTTAAAGCCACTGCTGCCGCTGCTGTTTTGCTCCCAGGCCCTAGTGCTGGTCCTTTGCTGTTGCTGCTGCTGCTGTTGTTGCTGCTGTGCTGCTCTGCCTCCTGGTAGGTGGTTGGTGGGTTTAAAGACACCACCACTGCCGCTTGGCTCCCAGGGCTCAGTCTGGGCTTTTGCTGCTGTTGCTGCTGCTATTGTTGCTGCTGTGCTGCTCTGCCTCCCACTATTCCTGAGTTCTTGTGAGAATCTATGAGTGAAAGTTTGTCTTTTTATGCTTGATTCCATAATAAATTTACAACTGAATTTAAAGAAACTTTGTCTCTCCAGATCTATGTCCTTAGCTCCCTATGTATACAATTGGGTTTGTATCCTGCTAACTATTTGAGCTAATTAAGGGTCTTTACAGATTGCCAGAAATAATGCAGCTTGAGGCCACTTTAACTGTCCTGGCTCACTGCTAAGGAATCATGGGAACTGTAGTTTATTTTGGCACTAGAGCTCTCTGAAAGAGAAGGCTCAATGTCCCAGAAAAAAAAAATACAATTTCCATGATTCCTTAGGACTGAGCCAGGACAGTTAAAGTGGGCTCAAGCTGCATTATTTCTGGCAGTCTGTAAAGGCCCTAAAATTCCCCAAGTTCAAGTCCATTTTACACTTACCTTGGTCTTCAACTCTGGCATGGCTTGTTCTTTACATCTGCTTACCTCTTACTTACTTATACTTCTTCCTACTGTGCTTCTTTACTTCACTTCTTCCTGCTGCAGGGGTAAGTAACTTCAGTTCCCAGTATTCCTCACTATTGGTTATGTCCACTATGGCTGATTAGAGTAGTGTTCTGACAGCACCTGGAGGTCCACATTTTGCTAAACTCTGCATGCTTGTTTAGTAGAGTGAGAGCCAGTGTGTCATAATCATTTGAGCATAGGACTATGACTCAGGAGGCCAGAGTTAGAATCCTGCTAAGCACTGGAAACTTACTGGGTGACCTTGGACATGTCAGAGTCTCTCAGCCTCAGAGGAAGACAAACCCCCTCTGAACAAGTCTTGCCAAGAAAACCATATGATAGGTTTGCCTTAGGGTCACCATAAGTTGGAAATGAGTTGAGACCACACTTCAACAACAGCAACCAGGTAGCATGCACCAGCTACCAAAACTGTCAAGGGTGATTTTGCTCAGTTTCTCATGTTTTGATGGTTCAATTAATTCTGTCCTGATTCCATGTTACACAACAATCTCTTTCCTTAATTCCACATATCTATTTTATGTGCATTTTCTAAATATGCATAGACTGGAATTAATTGCATTTATGGATCTGTAACCTCACGTTATGGACCCATAATTCATGAACACTGTGTAAACCACACTCATGAACATTAGGTAATCCATATTCATGAACATTTGATCATTTAGAGACATGGCCATGTTAGCTTGAAATATCTGTATGCAATGGGATCTTGTAGAACCTTTGAAACTAACTATGCAAATGAAGTTGTAGCATCTGAGGAAATAAATCAAGTCTATGAAAACTTATGCTACAACTTCTTTCATACAATTTGCATTTTAACACATGAGAAAAGAAAAGTGAAACTGATCAAGAGAGAAGCAGCTTTTCCTCTGCCACTCCACATGCCTTTGTAGCACTTCTGTTGTCTTCCTGAAGGGAGAGAATCATCCAATCATGCCTTTTGCCAAATGGGAAAAATCAGTTCGGCAAAAGGCATGCTTTGACAACCATCTCCCTTAGGAAGACAATGGAAGTGCTATGAAGGCATACAGAGCAGCATATAAAAAGCTGCTACTCCCCTGATTAGTTTCACATTTCTTTTCTTGTGTGGCAAAGTCCTTAGTCTTAATTATGATTGTGGTACTATTGCCACAGTCATGAAGGTACCTATTTTACAGGCAGCTGCTGGACTGGGCAAAGTTCAGGTGGTGATGAGCACAAGGCGGATGATATTTTCATACACACACCTCCTGCCAGCCAGTGAGGCTACAACAATCAGCAGCAAGATCCCTGTTCCAAATCCTTATCACAGGGAGAAGGTGGAAATATCATTCTCCTTACACTCTGATCACCTACTTTCTTCAAGTAAAATAAGTTGAAGGGAAAGTTTAGGCCAGAAGATGCATGTATAGCTAAATAGGCAATGTAAAATTCTGGCTCATTTCCTCCCCTCCACATTTTTTTAAATGTATGCATATTTAAACCACTTTTTCAAATGTTCAACTTTTTGCAAGCAATTTTTACACTAAATAAAGCATTACTTTTATTTTTTCTAGATTTTTTAAAAAATCTTAAAATGTTTCCTTTTTTGTTTGTTTTTGTTTTGTTTTTGCCAACTGCAATGAAACCTCAGAAAAGTAGAGATTCTGATGTCAAACTATATTCTGTCTTATCTTCAGGTTCAGGAAGTGCACATGTATTAACTTTTTATTGAAAACAAACCAAACAAATTTCTCGCCTACCTCTAGAAGCAGCTTTTTCATTAAGCAGGGCTAGTCTGTTTCATAATGCTGCATACTATGATAGTAAAGTCTGTTTAAATATCTTGGGGGCAACAGCACATTTGTACTACATGTTAAATATCAGCTGACAAATCATAATGTGACATTTAGTTGAATGAACAGCACCAAGATTAACTACTAGAAAATGGCAAGTGACTTAATGTTATGTTGTTACCTGCCCTCTACACCTTTAAGAGTCTGCCAATTTAGCATAGTTTCACTTAGGATTAGAAACAGCAAAATAGATGATAAATATTTCTAAGCACACTTAATCCTATTTCATATTAAATACTTTCTTACATGATGCATTTCTAACCATGCTTCCAGGAGAAGCAAAGGAAAGTAGACTGAACTAGTCTTATGAAGAAATTAAAAGCCTCCTTCAAATGTTAATTATTTACAATTAGCCTGCAACAATTACTTATGAAATCATAATTGCCCTCTCCAAAACAACAACAACAACAAAAACCCAAAATCTATTCCAATTGCTGATTTAAAAAGAACATGTTTTGGTACTGTCAGCACAATCTTTCCTCCTCCTGTTGAAGTTTAACTCTTTCATGGCTTGTTAAGGAATATCAGATTGCATCTCAACAGAAGGAAGAATTCCTAATGGAGCTAGAAGAAATACATACCTGGATTTGAATGGAATTATGATGCTATGGGGAGGGTGTGCTTTGATGGACTCCATGATTAGAAGCTAATTTGGCTTGGTGCAGAGCACCAAGCTGTGATGCAAAAGTGACAGAGCCAGAGATGATTTAAGACTGAGCCACCCTCTCACAGACTCCCTTTGTTTTTCACTTTGCCGTCATCAGGTTCAGTGTTCCTTTCCATTGTCTTTGCACCTTGTTCTCAAGCTTTTGCCTGTCGTTTATTAAGTGCTGTTTTTAAATTGTGATTCAATTACATGGTTTTATCTCATTTCAAAGTGTCCCTCCAGTTGGTTTGGGTTCAGCTGAGTTGGGTAATGTTGCAGCATTGTTTTGGGGGTGCCCCCACCCCCAGATTTGCTCTGTCATATTATTATTATTATTATTATTATTATTATTATTATTATTATTATTATTATTATTATTATTTCCCTTCTTTTACTTCATTGACCACTCCTACCTCTTTTTTTGGCTTATTTGATTTGTGCCCATGGCACATCAAGATGGTAGAAGGGCATTTTTGGCCTGTTTGGAGTGTGTGTGAGTGGATGTTGGTCCTATTTGATAAGTTGTAGGTTGCTTTTGGGGCCTCATGGGCTGACCAGTTGATTGGGAGATTTTATTTTTATTTTGCCAATGCAGAAACAAACAATCCTTGTACATTTTGGCATGGATGTTCTGTTTGTAAAGAAACCCAATCCTTTCAGAACTGCCCAAGGGAGAAGAAAACAGTTGGATTTAAGGACCACTCAGGCAGGAATGTCCCCCCTGAATTTCAAAAAGGGGCTTCAGGTGGTTGACCTGTCCAAGTGGATCATTGTCTCCAGTACTGTGTTTCCTCAAGGAATAGAGGGCTGGTTCCACAGTCAATTAGGAATAGATTGTCAGCTCTGGCTTTTGCAGATAAGGCACAGGGAGTTAACAACACCACTGGAGATTTCAGGAAGGAATAGGAAGAGAGAAAGAGACAGAGAAGCTTACTTAAATGAAGTAAAGAAAGAGGAATAGAAAAGAAAGATCTGAAAGAACATATAAGAGACAATGAAGAAGAAAACATAAGGAGGGAAGAGAAAAGTAGAGAATAGACAGCAGCAGAAGAAGGGAAGGACAGCAAGAAAAAGAAGAAGAAGAAGAAGAAGACATTGAATAAATGTTTTATAAGCAATAGTTTGATTCAAGTATCCCCATCTTCCCCCATCTCTGACTAATTTGAAGTGAAAATCAGAATGAAAATAATAATGTTGAATGTAACAGGCTTAAACTCACCTATTAAGAGAAAAAAAGTTTTTCATTTTCTTGAGTAGGGAAAATATGATGTACTATGTCTTCAAGAAATACACATTAAAACCTCTGAAAAAAAGACTAATTAGAAACAAATACTAGGAAATGACTTTATCTCAGCCCCTAAAAATTGGAAAAAAGAGTAATAATATATGTTAAAAAAACAAATAGAAGTAAAAGAGATAATGAATGATCCTATGGGTCACTTTGTAGGAGTTGAGGTGAATTGGAATGGAGAAATAATGCTCATTATAGGAGTTTATGGCCCACAAGAAATTAAAAATGCATTTTATCATTGACTACAATAAGAGATTTCTCAATATGAATATGAAAATGTTATAATTATGGGAGATTTCACTGGAGTAGTAAATCCCAGTTTGGATAGAAAATGGATAGTAAAATAAAAGCAAATCAGGGCAAATTAACCAAAATCTTTATTTTTTTAATTATTGGATAGTTATACTTTGAATGATGCATGGAGATATTTACATAAGGATATTAAAGAATATACATTTTATTCAAATAGACACTGTTCATTTGCAAGAATAAATATGGCTTGATTCCTCACAATTTGGAATAAATTTATTAAATCAGTTGATATTTTACCCCAAACAATATCAGATCACAACCCAGTTATTCTTACTCTATGAAAAGAGGAAACATAATATATGGAGATTAAAAGATGAGTTAATACAAGAGCAAGATGTAATAATTAAAGCAAAAGACACTATATGATTATTCTTTAAAGAGAACATGGCAAAGGATGTAAAGATGCCTCCTATTTGGGATGCTGGGAAAGTGGTGTTAAGGTTTTTTTGGGGGGGGGTTATTAATCAAGAGGTTTATCAAATTAAAGCCAAGAAAGAAAAAAGTCAAAAATTACAAAACTAATAGCTCAGAAGGAGAAAGAACTTAGAGAAGTACCAGGAGATAAAAACATAGTAGAAGAGTTAAAATTATTGCAAAAACAGTTAGTTAGGAAAAATATAATAGAAATTGGGAAAAGATTAAAGGCACTAAAAAAAATGAACAAGCAAATAAGGCGGGTAGATGATTGGCTGAAAGATTAGTGAAAGAAAAGGGAAAGAAAGCTATAATTAAAATCAAAGAGGAAGATAAAATAGCAACACAACAAAAAGAGTTAAACGAAATATTTCATAAATTCTATTCAATGTTATATCACAACCAACCAGCAGAGATAGAAAAAAAGGCAATATTTGAATAAACAAGAATTTGAAACCACAAATGAAGATCAACTCAATGAGTTAAATGGTGATATTTCCACCACTGAGGTAACAGATGCAATTAAAAGGGTAAAAAGAGTAAAGCACTGTGACCCGATGGGTTTATTCCACTTTACTATAAAACTTTTATGGAAGAATTGTGTGTCCCACTGCAACAGACTATGAATTCTATACTTCTAGAACAAATACCTTCATCTTGGACAAAAACAAATATAGTAATCATACCAAGGGAAGGGAAACAAGCAACAGACCCAAAAAATTAAAGGCCACTCTCTCTCCTAAATATTGATTATAAAAAATTCAGTAACATATTAGCTAATAGATTAAAAATTATTTAAAGGATTGGATAGAGTTAAGCAAAGCAGTGGATGATAAGGGGTCTTGGAGATGTTTCATCCACAGTTGCACCATGAGTTGGAGCCACCTCAA
Organism: Phrynosoma platyrhinos; assembly: GCA_020142125.1. Lineage (NCBI taxonomy): Eukaryota > Metazoa > Chordata > Lepidosauria > Squamata > Phrynosomatidae > Phrynosoma > Phrynosoma platyrhinos. Next base: position 41,923,800 of record CM034708.1, on the reverse strand, counting down.
AGGCAGTTAATAACAACAAAGTTCCAAACACTGCCCCTCCAGTGTCTGTGTAGGGAAAAAATGTCCCTCACAGGTGAGCAAGGACCTGGAAGACTATAATTGATGGACAATACAACCACAGTTAAGAAAGTGGAGTGTTTAATCCTGGAAGACAGAAGGGCAACCATCCAAATGGTCATGAATGAAACTGGTCTCAGTTATGGTAGTGTGTGGAAAATTAATCATGATAAACTACATATGTCTAAAGTGTCTGCACACTGGGTTCCATGTTTGCTAATCCCTTTCCAGAAACAAACACGGCGTGACCTTTCAAGACAGATGTTGGCACTGTTGGAACAGGATGAAGAGGATTTTTTTGGTTGTCTAGTAAACATGGCTGAATCTTTGAACTATCAGTATGATCCAGAGACCAAAACAATGAGCATGGAATGGAAGCATGATGATTTCCCTCCATATTCGCTCCATGGTCTTTTCCAAATCCAAAAATGCACTGCAGTTCTATAAAAGAAGAGACTTTTCCCCCTGTTAAAATGGATTGAATTCTGACAATACCCCCACTATAAGAAGGAAAAAGGGGATGAAGATACAAGATATCATTTATATCTACTACCCCCTAAATGCCACACAGGATGATCTTTGAGTTTCACTTGAGCTGTCTGAAAGATGTGAACAAGTTTCTATCGGCACAGGTAACTCATTTCTTATTTGTCATCACCTCCATTAATAATATATAACATTGTGATGAATTCATTGCTGTTCACAAACACTGTATAAGATCTGAAGAATCAGCAGGATCCCACATGTTGTCAATGCAAGCGTCTCTTTGATTTCATACTGTATCAGTTCCAGTGACAACCAAACAGCTCTGGATGACCTGCCAAATGAAACAATAGCATAAAAATTAGCTCTCATTGGTATTGTCTTGTAAATTTCCTTCAGGGGTACAATCCATTATAACTGGGTAAATGTGATTATAGTATAAATATAGGGTATATTTATAAATGTTCCTTAAATGTCTATTTGACATTTCACTGTAGTGGGTTTCATGTGACTATTTTAGACAAGAAAGAGTCACCAACACAGAAAGGGTTAAATTAAAGAGTTCCAAGACCCAATTAACATGGAAGATCAAATGACTGAAATGGAAGGAGTTTTGTATGGAGATTGACTTCTGCAGACTTGGTCTACTGAAAAAGTGAAACTCAGCCATATTGTTGTGCTCATGACCTTGTCTCTGGCTTGTATCAGCTCATTAGATGTTTTTCTTTAAAATAAATTACAAATTATCAATATATAAATATTAGCAATTATGTACAAATGAAAATCACTTCTAAAAGCTCATTCCATTCACAATCCATAAAACACAGGGCATTTGTGGTGGGTTTTTGTGTTGTTGTTTTTTGTTTTTTGTTTTTTTGGAATAAAATGCAAACAAGAAAGTGTTTAGCAAAGCTAGTGTTCTCATTTACAACATGGGTGGAGAAAGTGTGAACTGGGCCACACACAACTCTGTATGTCCCTAATCCACATCCCCACAAAGCAGTTGTCCCAAAGCAATGAGCCTCCACTAAAAAAAAAATAACAAATCTGAATGGGAGAAAATCCTTGAATTTTCAGTCATCACTGCTGGAGCAGCAGTTTACCTGCAACCTCCTCAATTTTCTAAACACTGTCTAAGCATCCAAAATCAAGTAACAATTGGCTAACAAAACAAAAAAACCAAGAAAAAAATTCCAGTCACCTCTGGGAGGTATTTTTGGTTAATTTGAAATATCTATATCTATATCTATATCTATATCTATCTAATCTATATCTATATCTATATCAGCATTGCCTGTCACGAGGGGGCAAAACTTGGCTTGCATCCCACTGCTGTTGTCCACTTCTCCTATATAACAATCGTATTGTATAATTGGTGCTAATCCCTTGACAAGGTTCCCAGAATGGAACTTGGGAAAATATGTACATGCAGTATAAGATGTTTTCAAAAGGCAAGACATAAGACTCAAAAACAAGGCACATCTATTTAAAATAAAATGAAGACTCAATTAATGAAAAAGTGTGTTCAAAATGTTTTGATTTTGATCAAGAAAGAATAAGGTCTGCCCCAAACAATGGAGTCCATGGCAGCTACTGGAAATCTGTCTTATATAGTTTCATGGTTGCTTCCCTCTATATATGTATCTGTTTAAGGCATTTATTTCTCATCTTTGGGCCTGATAAAAAGTAAGACAGCCAACTATGATAGCATCCATACTAGTGAACATACCTTTTGGAGAATATAGGCAGACAAATTTTCTGGGTCTCATATATGGAATTCACTGACACATGAAGAGGGCCAAATCAACAGTGATTATATTGCCCTGACTCCATGTGGTGTCCATGCTTATGGAGAAGGAGTACTTTTGCTGGCATTAATGATCAGTCACAGTGAGCAGAAACACAGGAAGCAGAGGTAAGGCCATTTAAGTCCTTGCTGTCCCTTACATTTTCTATTTTCATCACTGATGCTCACCCCACCCATCCACCTCTGGGTTAGTGTAGATAATTTCTCATTGCCTTGGGCCAGGAAGGAATCTCCTCTTCCTCTTTTCTATGGGCTTTTTAATCTATCCTGTACTGCTTCAGGGATATTTGGATTACTGGCATGGGTGGAGTGATTTAAATAGGTGATCAGCCACCAGGTATTGGAGGAGAAGTAGGAATTTGGTGAATCCCGTGTTTGGATAAAGGTGGAATATTCATTCAATGAATGAATAACCCCCTGTAGCCACAATGTAGGTGAAGTAGAGGTTTCTGGAATTGTCCTTTTAGGTCATGGGGACTGGGATGGGAAAGAGGACTACCCTCAGTGCTGGGCTGGATCACCACTTCACTTTAAGTTGTGGTATTGTGGAAGGGAGACTCTTCAGTTTGATCTTCCATAACAGAGATGGCTGGCTCTTCCATGACAGAGGTGGCAACCCAATTTCTTGGTTTGTCCTGGGCACTCCAGTGATTCATCCAAGGGTGGCTGAGAAACAGATCAGGATTAGACTTCTTGCTTCAGTATATCCCATACTGGGTCATTTCTCCCTAGTTCAATGCAGTTTAAGCAGTTAACAGTTAAATAGTTAAAATAAAGTGTCCGTATTTATTTCTTATACTTGTTTGGTCTCATTATTTTCCCCCATGGCCAAGCATTTAGATAGGTGTAAGTTGATACTGCCAACTTTGATCCTTCTGAGCTGTATAAACTAAATAAGAAAAAAATCATGGAACAAAATTCCTTATAGGATAATATAATTGTAGTTCTTGGCTACAAGATTGTGAAATTTGAAATTCTCATATTTCTTCACCAAAATAGCAATCTTTCCCCATCTGCCTTTTGGGGGAGGAGTAGAGAGAATGAGCCAGGAAAAAAGTATAATTTGTTAGGATTGGGTCCCAAGGGAAACTGTACATTGTGGGATAGTGCAGCAGCCATGATGACACAGCATTTGGCCACAGTTGAGTCATGCAGCCTCAGGCTGATGTAATAGGACATGACATCATGGGGGTAGTCACCTGGTGCTGAAAAGCACA
>CM034708.1:41893439-41909642 GCA_020142125.1 Phrynosoma platyrhinos | reverse complement strand
GGCAGAAGCTGGGACTAGTAATGGAAGCTCACCCCATCATGCAGCACCTGGGCTTCGAACTGCCAACCTTACAATCAACAGAATCAGTGTCTTAACCACTTGAGCCACTGCATCCTTCTCTTTGAGTTTTGATAGTCAATATTTTATCAGATACATTTGGATAGGTATATTCAAAAATCTGTGCCATCAGTTTGGAAGTTAAGGTTCCACTGAATTCTAAGTATAGATCATCTGTACTATGCTTTGGTGGTAAAATTCTAAGTTCTGGTAAAAAATTAAAGAAATCCCACAAACCTGAAAGCTACTCACTGAAGAATACACCCCTAACTATTTTTTCAGGCTTTGAAGTTGCTAAGGTTGGTTAAGATGCAAATGCATTGCTGTGTTTCAGCAAACCACATTTAAATATAGTTGCCTACAACCTACCTTTAAATCCAGTACATTTCTACAGCTTGAAATATACTGATCCAATGAATGTGCACTGTTTCTAATCCTTTCTTCTTACATATATTTCTGAGATGTGTACAGTGGCTTCAATACGTTGAGAAAGAGAATCTATTCTAGGTGTTATGGGAGCTACTAAGGGTTGTCAATGAACTATCCAAAATGCTGAAATGAAATGAAGTATTAATTGAATAAATTTTATACATAATAAGTCTCCAGCTGTGAGTGAAGAGTTTCGTCAGTCCAGAATTATCTCCTAACACTAGAGAAATTTATTTTTTTCAACCTTTTTGGAATATTTTTAAAATATTATTTCCATCCCTAGACCATCTGCCTCTAGTGTCTCTTTTACACTGGAAAGTTTCATGTTTCTGTACTCAGTTTGGTCGAGAGATGTTGCATTCTATCTTAAACCAGAAAAAGGAGCATTTATTTAAACATCAGAAACATTGTTTTGTCATACAAGAGTGGTAGTACATAAGGGAGAATTCCCTCTTGTCCCTCTGAATTAGTCAGAGAGGATAGAAAACAAAGACAATATTATGTGATAATAATGACAAATCTGGATTGTTAGGAGAGCTATCATCCCATGCTTTGCAAGCAAAAAGTGATAAAGATTTAGATTTAGATCACAAGTGGGGGATGCATGATACTCCAGATATTATTGACTGTAACTTCCCAGCATAGCCAATGATAAAATATTGTGGGAATTTTGGTCTAACAACATCTAGAGGACCGCAAGTTTTCCATTCCAGTTTTACACTTGTATGTGTGCTTGTATGTGCCTTCAATAAGCCTGTTGACTTATGGAGCTCCCATGAATTTCATATGGTTTCCTTATGCAAAGAATACTCAGAGCAATTTTGCCAGTTCCTGTAGCACCTGGTATTCCTTGATACCCAATTACTCCCATCCAGTTACTAATTAGGGCTGACCCTGCTTAACTGCCAAGATCAGCCTTTATTGCCTTTAGGGTAGAGTTCTTTCTTTCTTTCTCTCCTGCTTAGCTTACAAGATCAGATGGAATCTGGGGCCCTCATGGTATTTAGGCCTAGTTTTATAGGTACCGATCATCATATCTATGATTGCCCATGCAAAATGGAAGATGAAAATCAATGTTTACCATGCATTTTAATGTAATAGAAGAGGCTGTTACAATACCTTTTCTCCATTTTAAATTGAATATTTTTATCATTAAACCTTTATGAAATGCCCAAGAGGATAAGAGTTATTATATTTCTTTGCACAGGCATTCAATAACTAGTGACCTCTAGTGCAGAATTTGTACCATAAATTATTATAAATCAGCAAATAAAATAAAACAAGGCAAAAAAGATCTCCTACTGCATTTGTCTCACAAAAAACATAAAAGACTTAAAGAGAGGCAATAAAGCAATAATATTGGGCTTAAAAGATATATGTGGTGCATTCATTTGTTCATATTTGACTTCAAGAAAACCTTGACATTTGCATGATAAGAATGAACTTATAGCCCTTAATGAAAATGGTTACTGATGGATAGATTTCTTGTAATTTATACAGACAGGAAATTTGCAAATGGTTTTTCAAGTACTCCCAATTTTTCTAGCCTTCTAAGATGCTTTTCTACTGGCCTGACTCTAATCTTTAGCTGGAAAGAAAGGAGAGGAGATTAACTATTTGTCATTGATAGGGATAGTAGATACCAAATTGGCAAAGTAATCCTTCTGAACGTTTCAGGCTACAAAGCAACAAGTAAACAAACAGCAAAAAGTTACTTTTTAAAAGACTGTAACTATAGCAGTAACTGACCCAGATTTGCTTAGACATAACCTATTAGCCTGGAATATCAGAAGGCAAAGAGATTATGTAGCACAATCCAGACAAACAAAAACATTGCATCATAAACTTTTGTAGACTTGGTCTACTTATTCAGATGCATGGTCCTAGCTCTTGTTGAAGTGCTGGCAGACTCCAGACATGACTTTGGTGGGAGGCACCTGGGTTTTAGAGAAAACTGTCTTCTCCCCTCCCCCATTCTAGTTTCTGTAATCTTAACTGACATATTTCTAAAAGAAATTTGTCATATTCAATTATCTCTCTTACCTGCCTGTAAATTTTCCCTTTAAGTATACTTTAAGTATAGTATTCTGACTAGAGACAATAGTCCTGATGAGATTAGATTAATGTTGATTATCTCTTGAAACTTGGAAATGACATTTGTGTTATATCAAGAGTTTCCTGGAGTGGCCACCCCTCCCCCCACACACAGAGGAGTTTAGATGGGATGGGCTATTTGCTTCCCTCTCCAGAGGAGCGACAACTTTTAAATTACATCATGGCAGTTATGCCATGGTGAGAGGCTCTGGGGGTGTGGTCAGAGTTATTTTAGAGCCTGTCACCCCCCAGAAACTCAGCTTGCCCAGAGCAATCAAAGAGGACATACATCCAATGATCTCTGAGCAACTGGTTAAGTTTAGGGAGCTGTGATTTGCCACAATCCCAGTTTCTTGTTCCCCCCCGTTCCCCACCAGACCTTGTTTGGCTGTCTGGCTGATTTACCTGTTCGGGTGCCTGCAGGGTGGTCAGGCAGGAAAAGTTTCCTTTATTCCTCTCTTAGCACACTGTGCTGGCCCTTGAAATAGTTTTCTGGCCCAACTAGCCTGGTTTGTGTGGCAGTTCCTTTCCTCTCAGGGTGGGGAGGGCTCTGGGCCATTGCTTGTTTGTTCCCAGGCTTTTTGGGTAGCCCAGTGGTTCATTGGTTGCTCTGGGCTTTGGGCTTGGCTTCCATTTGGGCCTGCATTGAACCTACATGGTGAATGGAGATTGGATGCAGTGGCCCAGGGCCTAACCTTTGGTTGACAGGCTTCTCAGGGCTGTTGCATGCTCTACTCATTGGCTGTGAGCATGGGGCTAGAATCTGAGTCTGGTTTGGGCACCCCAATCCCCCCAAAGCTTGGGCTGTGCATTTGCCCTTGATTGGTGGTCCTTGAGGTGGCTAGAGCCAGGGTGGCATAGTGATTTTAGTTTTGGACTGTGGCTTTGAAGGCCAGGGGTTCAATTCATAATATAATTAAATAATAAAGCCCACTGGGTGTCAGGGAGCTAGTGCCTCATTGGGCTTTTTCTAAGGAGTTTCCATTTTGTAGCCAGTTGTGACTAATTCTCTCATTTTCAGGTGGCTAAGAAAATTTTCCCTGCCCCTGTTGTTAGTTTGACCAGTTTAAACTCAGTCATACATATTGCACCTCCTTCCCCCTTATATACTCCCCTGGCCACTACAGCTAGGTGCTAGATTGTAAAAACAAAGAAATCCATAGTCAGTGTGTGTGTGTACACACATACACACACACACACACTTGTTCAGTGGTAGGCTTGTTTCCTTTACAACCTTGTAATTCCTGCAAATAGGGATGGCATGTTTTATTGCTGTAGGCTATATTTCAGAGGAACAAGCCCTTATTATAAGGGCAACCCTTTATTGTTGTTGTTGTTGTTTCCATCACTAGTATGATTATTGATATTGTTGTCCTTGTTAAAACAGCTAAACATCCAAATTACATTTGGCTCAGATTCATTATCCCCATTTATAGGACATTTTGCTTAACTATGGCCCCCATAAAAGGAAAAGGGGGTCCCAAGGGCAAGGTACCAGTGAAGTCCTCCAAGTGCCCAGTAGTGGAGCTTTCTTCATTCAGTGAGAATTCTGATAGCTTTCCAAGGGAGGAGATGTTTTCTAGAATATGGCCACTGGAAGATGCCCAAGTTGGCGTCACACCCACCACTTTCTCCTTTTCAGCCCTCTCAGCCCCTGAAAAAGGCCTCCATGTGTTCCAGGCATGCTTGGCTTTATCACAAAATGAAGTCTTATATTCTTGCCTTAGAACAGGAATGGGCTAGCCTTGGAAGTCCTCTGCTGAGGCTTTCCTACCACCTTCAGGCCAAGAGGTTACTCCACAGCTGGAAATCAAAGAGGTGGTCCAACCTACAACTGTGTTGCTATCACCAGGTGAGTCTCTTAACAAATACAGTGAACCACCTCAGGGTTATTCTTGGCCTTGAGGATCCCTGGGCCAACCACAGCTTTATTCATCCCCAATGTCTGGTAATAAGGGAGGGTTTATGGCAGCTCTGCCAGCAACACAGTTTGGATGGCCTATGTCCCTGCCTAAATGAGATCAATAGCCAGGGCCCCCTTTTTCTTCTACCATCCTTCTTGATCTCCATTTGATACATGTTTGGGTGGTCTCCAGTGCCAGTCAGGATATGATAAGGTGTCCCACTCTGTTATTCCATATGGAGAGCTATCTTTGCCTTTGGGCAATCATTTGCTACAGTCAACCATAGATAAGATCCTTAGGGGAGAATACATAGATGTCTTTACCTAATTATATCAAATGCTTGGGGAAAAAAAGGATAAAGATGAGTTGGATGACAAGGAGAAAGAAAAACTATGCCATAGGAAGGTAGAACGTACCTTTTCCAGCTGGCTTAATGGTTTCCATATTTACATAGGGGTAATTGCAAAAGTGTAACTTATGTGTGCGGCTACCCTGATCCAGTACATGGATATTATTCACAGGGCTTATGTTTATTATGTGGGCCATGCCTGGCTATTATATGATGAAGCTTTCCATATGCGGGCATCCCTTTATCCCACTTTACGTTGGGACATCCCAATTTATGTTGGGATGTATTGCATTTACATCTGTGGAAGCAACTTATGACAGCCCAGCCAATTCAGGGAGATCATACCCATAGTAGTCATCTGGTACAAAAATCAGGAGGCCCTTCTTCCAGGTGGCCCCAAACCTCATCAGATTAGTCTCAAAAGCTCTATTGCTGGGAATTCAGTTTCCAAGGTGTTTGCAACTGCAAGGCCTATAGATACAACTATGAGTGCTTGGTCTGTAAAGGACCTCATTCCTTTTGGAATTACTCCAAAGGCCAGAGTCAGTCAGGTCCCAATAGGGATGGACAACAAAATAAGAAGGCCAGGGGCACTCCCCACACCTCCAAAAGGGCCCCAGCCTAATCAAGCTTGAAGTTCTTCAGTAGCTCCTTTCTTCTTATCCAGAATTCGCAGGCAGCACAATACTTGTTGAGCGGTTGTGTGCAGTGTGTTATAAACTTCCTCGGATGCAGCAATTCATAGTGTTCGGAGTTTGGGCCTTGGGGCTGAGTTAATGATGAGCAACATTAAGTCAGCATTCTATTTGTTAATCGTTCATCCATTGGATTTTGAATTATTAGGCTTTAGGTTTGACTGGCAGTTTTATATGGATCATGCCCTCCCCATGGGTTGTTCAGTTTCTTGTGCAGCCTTTGAAACATTTAGTTCCTTTCTAGAATGGGCCCTGAAGACAAGGACCAGGATGAGAGGGGTCATCCATTATTTGGATTATTTTTTGTTTATTGGTTTGTCAGGTTCAGGTGATTGTTCTTTCTTGCTTAAACAGTTTCAGGCCTTGACAGATGAGCTGGGAGCCCCTTTGGTGCCTGAAAAAAACTGATGGACCTTTTACACAATTGGAATTTCTAGGATATCAATTGATGCAATTAATCAGTCATCTAGTCTCCTGGATAACAAGGTTGCTGACTTACATGTTAGGTTGCAACAATTTCTGTTGGGTAACAAGGCCATACTTCATGAGTTCCAAGAACTCATTGACCATTTGAATTTTGCCTGTAATGTAGTGTTCCCTGGTCAAACATTTTTGAGACATCTGTGTGAAGTAATTTGTGGAGTTCATAAATCTCACCACAGGATCAGGGTCACTGTGGCCATAATGGAAGATTTATTAGTCTGGTCCCAATTTTTGACTGAATTCAATGGGATTTCATTGTGGCACGATGAGCTTAAGCTCAGAGGTGTGCTACAGATGTCATTGGACACAGCAGGTTCAGTAGGATTTGGTGTCTATTTTCACTCAGGATTGGATGCACTTAGGATTGACTTCTGATCTGAATTTCTTGGCATTTTTCCTATCTTAGTGGCAGTCACCATATGGGCCAGGGAGTTTGCCAACTCATTGGTACATTTCTGGTGCAATAATCTGGTGGTTGTTCATGTTATCAACTCCTTAACTTCTAAATCCCCAAGGGTTATGCGCCTGGATCCGTACATTTACACTGCAGTGTTTATATTCTAATATCTTGTTTACAACATTGCATTTGGCTAGGATTAATAATGCTATTCCAGATGCTCTTTCTCATAAACAGATGTACTGGTTCTGGAATTTGGCCCCCAAGGCAACTCATGTGGCGGAAATGATGTCTGCACATCTGTGGAGCTTTGGCAGCATGAGGTGGCATAGGCCCTGAGTCTTTCAGTCACATATCACAAAGAGGAGCTACCTTAGATCTGTTAAAGAATTTCCCAGCTTCTGGGTCAAGCATCAGCTAGGAGAGATTCTGCCTATTCTGGTCCCTCAGCCTTTGCACTATTGTGTGTTTCTCCATGATAGACAATTGGCACCTCAGTCAATATAAAAGCACCTGTTTGCCATTGCATTTTGGCTAAATTGCAAGGAGATGACACCACTGGTGACTTTCAGGTTAGAAATGTCCTGGAAGGTTGGACTAGGGAGAGAGGTCAAATTTCAGATGATAGGACACCCTTATCCCCGGAAATATTAAGAGGTTTAAGACAAGTATGGGCAGATATCTGCATATTGTCATACAAGGCCTTATTATTTCATTCAGCAGCCTTAACAGCCTCTATGGGGGTGCTGTAAATCAGTGAATTAGTTTTAGCATCTAAGCATGATATTTCCTTTAAAGCCTTACAATATGGTAATCTACGTTTTCATGAACAGTCCGCGATTCTGTGAAGATCATTTAAAACTGACCATACAATAAGGGTGTTCAGCTTTCTCTACAACCTTCTTCAGGTACATCTATTTGTCCTGTCCAGGTCCTACATAGTTATATACGAGCCGCAGGACCCAGTTCCAGGCCCCTGTTTGGTCTTCAGGATCTTTCCCCATTAACTAAACATCAATCCTGGGCTATTACTTCCAGGGCATTGTCAGTCCTGGGCTTAGTAAATGTCCGCTTTGATATCTATTCCTTTAGGATTTGAGGTGACTTTGACAGCTGCTTCCATGCGTTTTGAACTGCATGCCATTAAGATTAGATGCTGGAAGTCTGCATACTGCAAATATGTCAGGAGGCTAATTTGTTAATTTGTTTTTCTTTGTTTTTTCAGATATCAGTTCCTTGCCTGCGAGATGTCAAATACTATTATGTGGCCATAGCATGATCTAGTGAGTGCAAGCCAGGACAAGCCACTTCAGTACCCACTTGGGCCTTGGTGATGTGACCTGTTTTCATTGAATGGGAAGGCAGGGTCTCCCTGATGCCATTATTGCTTAAGGAGTGTGGAGGGCCTCTTCCCCATGTGCTAGTGGTTCACCTTAGGGGCAAAAATCTTGGACTGTTAAAGGGAAAGACACTTATTTTACCAGTGCTTCTGATTTTGATCTTATCAAGAAGTCATGGCCACTGGTTCAAATTGTTTGGTCGGCCATGCTGCCACGTCTTCAATAGAAATGTGGCAGAGACCCTATAGTCATTGATACAGCCTAACGATGGGCTAACAGGGAAATTCAACAGGACTTCGATGCAGGATTGGGTCATTATTTATTCCATCCCCAAATGTTTTTCAGAAGTTGGGGCTCTACAGGGCTGATGGTGTTCATCTCCCTGAAAATGGTAATGCTATTTTCTTAACAGACTTGCAGCAAGGTGTTAAGGGTGTGCTCGATTCCTGGGTTGGAGATAGGGACTAAGCAGATGCTTGCCTTGTATCTGTGGCAAGAATAAATGAGAGTTATAATTCATTGAGCACTTTGGACACTGTTTGGGATGTTTCTGGAACCACTTCTTTAGGCCTTCCGCCCTGGGAGGTGGAAGAAAGAAATTGCTTTTGGGTCTGGCTTGAAAGTAAACCCCCTCTTTAATCTTTGTGTACTGAGAGAAGGATTCTCTGGTTGGACTTCCTGATGTGGGCTGGCCAGCGAATAGCCCAGCTTTAAGGTTATCGTTGAGAGCTCAGGTGTTATCGTCCAAGGGAAACTGCAGAAGTGGCCTAGGGAAAGACTACAGGGGCAGCTGCTCCCATACTTGGCTGTTCTCCTGATTTAGTTGCAGTTCCATTAAGAAATTAATAAATAGGTCAATTAATAAGTGGCCTTGTTTTAAAACTGATTCGTGTGTCTTAGGGGGGTTGCAGACTGCCAGAAATAGTGCAAATTGAGTCCACTTTTAGGGTTAGGGTTAGGGTTAGGGAATCATGGGAACTACATTTTATTGTGGCACCAGAGCTCTCTGACAGAGAAGGCTCAATGTCTCCAGAAAAAACCAATTCCCACGATTCCCTAGCACTAACCCTAACCCTAAAAGTGGACTCAATTTGCACTATTTCTGGCAGTCTGCAACCCCCCTTGGTTTGTTATTTCTGGGGTTGGGCAGTAATGACTATCTCCCCCTCCCCCTTGACTGAGGAGTTGGGATGGGATGGGCTATTTGGTTCCCTCTCCAGGGGAGAGTCAAATTTTAAATTATGTCACAGCAGTTATGCCATGGTGGGAGGATCTGAGGGCATGGCTAGAGTTGTTTTAGAGCCTGCTGTCCTCAGAAACTCAGCTTGCCCAGAGCAATTGACCCACTCAGCCACCGCTGGTACAGTGTGAACTTTTCATGGTCGTTAGGGGGTGGGTAGGATTTTTTCCCCCTTTTCCACAGGCTTTTTCACCTACCTCATACTATTTCCAATCAGCATATGGCAAATTGGCTTGGGTGGTGTCTAAATAAGGTAAAATTTGGCATGAATAAATGAGAGTTCTAATTTGGTGAGCACTTTGGACACTGTTTGGGTGGAAGGGAATTTCTGGAACCACCTCTTTAGGAAATAGTGAAAATTGAGGCCACTTTAACTGCCGTGGCTCAGTGCTAAGGAATCATGAGAATTGTATTTTTTTTCTGAGGCATTGAGCCTTCTCTGTCAGAGAGCTCTGGTGCCACAATAAACTACATTTCCCATGATTCCCTAGCACTGAGTCAGGGCAGTTCAAGTGGACTCAATTTGCACTAGTTCTGGCAGTCTGCAAAGGCAGTTTGTGACATGGGAGGTGGAAGAAAGAAATTGTCCTTGTGTCTGGCCTGAAAGTAAATGCCCTCTTTAATCCTCACACATTGGAAGAGGGACTTTCTGGTTGGACTTCCTGATATAGGCCAGCCAGCAAATAACCTAGATTTGGGGTTATCATTGAGGACTCAGGTATTATCATTTAAGGCAGGAGTAGGCAACCTTTCCCCTTTAAGGGCCAAGGGACTTCAGCTCCCAGAAGCCTCAGCCATGTTGGCCAATAGTCCCATGTTGGCCAATAGCTCCTGGGGTTCTGGGAGCTGAAGTCCCTCGGCCCTTAAAGGGGAAAGGTTGCCTACCCCTGATTTAAGGGAAGCTTCAGAGATGGTCTAGGGAAAGACACTGGCTGCAGCTGCTCCCACTCTTGGCTGTTCTCCCAATTTAGTTGCAGTTCCATTTAGAAATTTATAGCTCAATTAATAAATGGCCCTGTTTTAAACCTACTCCTTGTGTTTTGTCTTGTTATTTCTGGGGTTAGGCAGCAAGTTCCATGTTTAGCAGAATTTATCTTCCAATAGATATAAGAAGCATCCAAATCTACAAATTATTACAGTGAGCCCTTGGTATTTGCTGGGGTTGGTTCCAGGTGCCCTCATGGATACCCAAATTCATGGATGCTCAAGTCCCATTAAACACTATAGCATAATAAAATGGCAGCCCTTATATTAAATGACAAAATCAAGGTTTGCTTTTTGGAATTTATATAGCTTTTGAAATATTTTCAAGCTATGGATGTATGAATCCATGGATTAGAAATCCATGGATATTAAGAGGCGACTGTATTTGTTTCTCTGAAACATCCACAGGTCTTGTTTTTGTTGTTCAGGAAGCACCATCCGTATAAAGGCACACAGCAGCAACAATGTAGGAATAGGGTTTTTTAATCTCCTCTCTGAAATGTGAAACAAACAAACAAACAAAAAAGTTGAATGGATAATAAACTTAATATGCCAGAAGGTATATTTTAATTTGGTGAAACTCCAGTGAGTAGATTTCGGTGTTCATTTTCACTTTCCAGTCTCTGGATCATCCAAGGGAGATCAAATGCAAACTGGTTGTTCCTTCACACACTTCTCAGTTGGCAAGTAAGTTTAATGACAATAATCTGGGTACATGGCAGGGGAAGACAAAGAAATTGAGCAGTAACAGGGATGCTAAGTGGTTCATAGAATCTGATTGGTTACAGTACGGAAACATGTTACATCACCAACAATGGTTAAGTAATTCATGGGATCTGATGGGTTACAGATGGGAAACAAGTTACATCGCTAGATGGGTTGTGAATCTGAATCAACAACAGCAAATATGTATATTCTTAAATGAGATTATTTGAGCCAGATTTATAGTACTTTGTATTGACCCAATAGTATAATCTATACTTACATTTAACCTCCCCCCCAAAAAAGCTTTCTCTTTTAAATGTATCAATAAAATGTTCTCAGCTAGTGTTTAAGTTTTACAGCCCTCTATAGTTTTAAACTACATAAATCATTTTGAATTCTGATAGATAATTAATTTAAAAGGCAATTCTTGTCCACAGTTTGTGAGACAATTAAATAAAATACAATCAGCACAATTCTTTTCCAATACTTCTACAGCTAATAAATTTTCTTTCTATTACTTTGTAAGAAAGGTGCATGCCTGGGGGTTTAGTTCTTTGTTGTTTCCTCCCCACACACCATTTTCTTTGGCTCCATGCCAGTAGTACAAGCAACCATGGTGATAGCAAATGTCTTTCAAAAACTTTTGAATGTGTTTCTAGCAAGGTCAGTCTCTCATTGTCTCAGAAAACTTACAAATTGGCAAGTCAGTGCCTGATCAGCAGGCAACTTGATCTATCAAACTACACAAAAAGCTAGAGAAATGGCTGGTCATCTTTTCACTTTATATTGCAGAACAAGGACACCCTATATGTCAGAATTCACAAGATAATTAGTTCTAGGGAAACTACAGCAAGCACTTCCATGGGACAACTTGCATGCCCCAAATGGTCTACAGCACTGGGAGACGTTATTTGCTGCCTGTGAGGGGGAAAAGGGGATGTAAGTGACATTACATCATATGAACCATGATGTGGAGAGGTGGGTGTGGCACTAGGCTATTAAGGCCTTGCCATCCATTGTCTCTTCCTCTTTGCTCCCAATTGCTGCCCCATCCTTTCGCCTCTTCATCAGTTTGAGTTGTCTGGTTGCTTCAGGGCTGAGTAGGAATTTTTTTCCTCTTTCCATTTTTTTTTGTCTTGTCTATCCCACACTGTTGATTGGAGATTTGGACAATTGGGATGGGTGGTGTCATAAATAAGTGGTCACTGTCAGGTTTGGGGGAATGATATAAGTTTTTGGTGAACACCTATGGCCTCCTCTTAAGTGAAGGACAGGTCCCTGAATGCTTCTTTATGCCATGTGACTAAAGAGAACAGGAAAGAGACCTTCCTTGGGGCTGGCCTGAGATTTAAATCCTTGTTAAGTTCTGAGAGTTAAGTGAGGCAAGCTCAGGTTTTCTTTCAAGGTGCAGACCTGCTGGGGAACAACCCATGACTGGGTTATCCTCAGGGCTCAGACGTTTCACTCAAGGCAAGGCATGGAGGTAGTTTAACAAAAGACCACCTGCCTTGTCTACTAACCTCCCAAGTTGCTTCATCTTTTACAGATATTAAGAAAGAAACAACTAAATAGGTTAAGGTTTAATAAAATGGCCCTGTTTACAACCCAGCTCTTGTGTCCAGTCTCTTTATTTCCCAAATAGGCCAGCAATCCAAAGGGGTATATATTCATTAAGAATAGAAAGGTACTCACATGGTTCTGATTAATAAAGTAAGCTTAAAAAAAGAATGTAGGTAGAAAAAGATTTTAACTGAGAAAACCAGGACATAAATTGAAAACTATCCAAGATACCCACCATCCTTTCACTTAACACTATTAAAATACTGCCCTGCAGTGTAATAGATTGGATGCCTTCATGTAGATTTCATTGCTGTAGAAAAAGATAAGTGTTTCCTTTTGCTTTGCATGTACAACCAGTCAATGAAAACTACATTTTCAATAATTTTTTGTCCTTTCCTGAGTTTTTTTTAATAGATTCATTCTGAGAGCCTTGCAGTCTTTAAATGGGTCAGTGGTTGCAGAGGTTAATCAAAGAAAGTAACTTTGCTCAGCAAGAATCAAACGGAAGGCATTTTCTGTAAAGCTACATTTGGTGTCATATGTATGGAATGAGCTTAAGACCAAGACTATAATTCTAAACATGTTTCTTCAAGTGATAAATCCACTGGTTTCTATGGTCCTTACTTTCAAATAATTGTGTTTTCCACTGTTGCTTAAGGGGTATTCATGTTGCTGATGCTAGTACATTTCTTTTGTTTTGTGTAATCAAGCAGAGTGTACAATCACCTTACCAGATCGCTCTCATCATATCACTGTAAAGGGGGAAAAGGGGTATCTCAGCGTCCACTTGGACAGTGACACAGTAACAACAAAAAGCCATCAGCTCCCACTCTATGTTGAGCTGGCAGACTGGAAATGGAGCTGTCAAACATCAAAAATTGAGACCATTGTCTTGACATACCAAATTAAAAGAAGTGCAGGCAGTAGGGCAGAATTCCCCACAAACAGATCAGACTTCACACATTGATCAGAGTTTTAAAATTTGGGATATTAGTAGAAGATATAGCTATAAACTTTGATGGCAGGCAAGTTAACCATTTGATGAACCACACTTACTGGTTGATTTTCTGGGGGAGAGAAAAGCAGCCCTTTTATACAGTAAAAAATATTTAAGTGTCAGTTACATACAAGTATTCATTTCAATCCAGGAAAACGTAGTTATTCTTGAAATGACTTGCAAGTCACAAATAATTTAGTGTCAAATATTTAGAGACCAAAAGTTGCATACTGACACTCATTTGTAATGTAGATTTATATGGTGTGGAGTGAATTCAAGTCAGTAGGCTAAAAGAGGAGCTTTGTAGAGATTAAGAGATTATAGTCCTTGTGCAAGAGATAATTAAAAGAGAAAGAAGCTTAATTTTTGTAATGCCTAAAATGTAATAGGACAAAATAGACTTTTTGCATTTTTGTTTGCTTACAAATCAGTGCTATTATGTGGAATGGCTGGTGGAGTATCATTACATGGAAAGAGAAGAGACAAGCTCATTATTTGGCAACTTTCAGGAGAACTGTTCTGGTCTGTTTTGTGGTTTATTAAAAGGGTGCATGATTTTCCACCCCATGGTTTTCTGTTAACAGTCTTCATTTAGCAATTATGGCCTTAACACTGTCAGGAATTCTTGTGGTAAGAAGTGTGTCTGTCACACTATCCTGTTTGTGTGATAATTTGGTTATTAGCTAAACACACAGTCATATGACACATGATGGGTTATCATGATGAGTGAACATGGATATGAGTCTCTTTATCATCTTAAGCAATGATGGAGCAAAAAGAGTTAAATTAGAAGATGGTAATCCAATCAGTCATCACACTATTTAATCAACTGTCCTTAATCAGAATATGTACACTTTTTAATAGCACTAGATAGTATATATATACAATTTGGAACTATGGTGTTGTTTACAAATTAATAGCTGGCATTCCATGTTGCACTTGCACATTTGTAACCTTCCACTTGTCACACTGTGGCTCAGGAGCAGAAGAGGCATATTGTACTGTGGCTTGAAAGCAGGCTATGTCAACTTGAAGTGCCTCACTCACTCGCACTACAGATCTCTATCATTCAGTGTAGATCAGGGGTAGGCAACCTTTCCCCTTTAAGGGCCGAGGGACTGCAGCTCCCAGAAGTCCCATGTTGGCCAATAGCTCTTAAAGGGGCCCTTAAAGGGGAAAGGTTGCCTACCCCTGGTGTAGATCCTTTAAGTTTAAGGTGAGTTCTGGAGGTTGATCCCTTAGGTCATTCATAACCACATTTACATAGTTTACATCAGGAGTCAGCAAACTACAGCCTGCAGAAAGCAAAATGGTGCCCCGTGCTTGCATACACATGCGCACCACGGCGGGAGGTAGTGCGCATACGCACGTGCGCACGTGCATGCCTCTGCTGCCATTTTCCCCCCATTGGCCCACCGAAGATCAGGGGACACCGGAACTGGCCCCACGCCAAAAAAGTTTGCCGACCCCTGGTTTACATAGTTTCAAAGGTGATGTAAAATTTTGACCATAATTTGTAATGAGATTATTGTCTGCAGAAAATTCCAGGTTTTGTCTAAATTACAAAAAATCTACAATAACACAAGGTATGGGAGGAACTTCCTAGAAGGAAATAAAAAGAAATGTGTGTCCTTATACCCCCTATATATCCTTGTACCCCTTAATATAAAAGATTTTCTATTTTTTTTTCTTTTCAATCAGCTTCAGGATATTTTCTGTGGCACAGCATTGAAAAATAATGGTATTGGTGGAAGTGTATAACATTATACAGAGCAAGGGCTTATCCAGAAAAGAAAAGAAAAGTTCCTAAAATATTGAGAATTTCCAGATATTTTGAATTTGATTTTACCTGTATGTCCATGGTTTTGCATCCAAATCTTTTTGGAAAATTCTGGGTTTCCTTCTCTCTTTACCTTTCTCACCCATCTCTTGTGTCCTTCATTTCCCACTGATTGCATGATACATATAGACTCAAGCCTCAAGGCTCAACTGAGCAAGTCACATGCTCTATGCCTCAGGGGAAGGCAAACCTCCTTGCCAAGAAATTGAGCCATGTCAATTAAAGCAGTATCATTGTGTTTCCTACCCTTGCTAAATGAGGTTTATGAAAACCTTCTTCTGCACTGAAGTAATTCACAGGTTTAATCTGCACTGCAGAAATAATACAGTTTGATACTGCTTTAATCTATAAAAGCCAAAAGGCATGTGTTAACATGAGTGGCCTGGGAAGATCTGATGTAGTACCTTAGGGTTACTGTAAGTCAGAAAAAAACTTGTATGTAGAGAGATCATAGAATCATAGAGTTGGAAGAGACCACAAAGGCCATCCAGTCCAACCACCTGCCATGCAGGAACTTAAAATTAAAGCACCCCCAACAGATGACCATCCAGCCTCTGTTTAAAGACCTCCAAAGAAGAAGACTCCACTACACTCCGAGGGAGTGTGTTCCACTTTTGAACAGCTCTCACTGTCAGGAAGTGCCTCCTAATGTTGAGATGGAACCTCTTTTCCTGTAGCTTGCAACAGTTGTTCCGAGTCCTGTTCTCTGGAGCAGCAGAAAACAAGCTAGCTCCCTCTTCAAATATTTAAAGAGGGCTATTATATCGCCTCTTAACCATCCAGGTTAAACATATCCAGTTCCCTAAGTTGTTCCTCATAGGGTCCCTTCACCATTTTAGTCGCCCTCCTCTGGACATGCTCCAGTTTTTCAACATCCTTTTTGAATTGTGGTGCCCAGAACTGGACACAGTATTCCATGTGGGGCCTGACCAAAGCAGAATACAGTGGCCCTATTACTTGATTTAGATACTATGCTTCTATTAATGCAGCCTAAAATTGCATTGGCCTTTTTAGCTGCAACATCACACTGTTGACTCATGTTCAACTTGTGGTCTACTAGGACTCCTAGATTGTTTTCACATGTAGTCTCCTTAATCCAGGTGTCCCCCATCTATGCATTTCATTTTTT
>CM034708.1:41808893-41832127 GCA_020142125.1 Phrynosoma platyrhinos | reverse complement strand
ACGCCAGTGCTTAAATCCCTCCACTGGCTGCCAATTAGTTTCCAGGCAAAGTACAAGCCCTACATGGCTTGGGTCCATCTTATCTCAGGGACTGCCTCTTCCCGTATGATTCCCCCCCCATGCACTTCGGTCCTCCGGGAGGAATCTGTTGAAGCCTATGAAGACTAGACTGGCGCAGACCTCCCAGAGGGCTTTCTCTGCAACTGCTCCCAGACTATGGAATGGCCTGCCAGATGAGATCCTCCTTATTACTACCCTTGCTGCTTTTAAGAAAGCAGTAAAGACGAATCTCTTCTGGCAGGCTTTCCCGGAATAATCCCCAGGCTCTAGCAAAGGTTACCTTATGCCTCTTAACCTCCCATAGTACATGGACATGTCTAAGTTGTTTAATTTGTTTTTATTTGTTTTTGTTTTGGTTTTTATTATGTTTTTAAGAATCATTTTAATTCTGCTATTATAGTTTAATTTAGTTTTAAGGGGTGGGAGGATTAGGGTGTGGGATATAGGAATTTTACATTGTCTCTTGTTTTTAAATTATGCTGTATGCCACCCTGATTGCTAAGCAGAGGGGCGGCTTAGAAATAAAACTCATTATTATTATTATTATTATTATTATTATTATTATTATTATTATTATTATTATTATTATTATTATTTAATCTGTCAATGAATTCTTTTTTATAAAGTGTTTTGACTTGTTAAGGACTATAGCACACCGTAGCACATTGCATGCCCATTCCGAATAAAGAGGCAAGACATATGTGATGGAGTATAAACTGGACCATAGTTTATTAATGATTTAAATCCCCTAATGTGCAGTGGAGTTTCCCTAAAGTATGCAAACCATGGTTGGGACTGAGCTCCATCATGAACTCCTCACTGTCCAAAATAGGGTGAAATACTTGGACCCTGCTGCTAGTCTGTTGCCTCACAGTCTAGCAGTGCCTGACACTACTACACATGAGACCTGCTACATTTCAATCTCCTTCAAACACCAAGTTTTAAAGGGAGACATGACAAGAAACCAGTCCCAAGAGCCACCACTAGCACTTGTGTGCCATATAACCCAGACAACCTGCCCTTTAACTAAACAGTGCTAATTTTTGGTGCTCACCATCCCTAACATTCCTCCAATATTCTGCACTACCTACCAGTGTGACCTATTTAAACAACAACATCTGGCCAATTGTTCTCAACAGTCCTGTGGCTCACCACTGCAAAACTTTTCTACCACCTTTTACTGGCATTGTTTATCAGTTCCAAAAATTTCTATCCCACTCCTGAAAGGGACCAGCTGCAGCCTATACTTATCCAAAGTACAGGAGTGTGGGACCAACAATCAGGAAAAAATGGCTGAAGCCAGAGCAAAGTAGGATCTTATAGCCATACTTAGATATTCCCTGACACTGGGTGCATCAAAATGTTGACATGTGGAACTTCTTTGCCCCACCTCTCCTTTCTGGATTGTGAAAATCTGGCCCTGCCCTTCCACAAAGCCCATACAGCAATAGGGGAGCAAAGGAGCCAAATAGTTTGCATGCAGAAATCCTCTAGTCTGAACCTTGACCTCTAAACCTCTGATCCATGTAGGATCAGAAAAGTTCCCCTTCTGGAACTGTAAAAAGTCACTGTCCATCACAATAGACAAGACTGATGTAGATACATCATTTTTAACTGCCCTTGAGTTGACCTTGACTCAAGCTGATCCCATGGATGAAAAACCTATGTCCTCCACTGCTCTGCTGAGGTCCTGTAGACTCAGGCCTGTGGCCTGACTGAGTTCAACCATTTGACATGTGATCTCCCTCTCTTTCTACTGACCCCTACCTTCCCTAGCATTATTGTCTTTTCTAATAAGTCATGCCTTCTCATGATGTAGCCAATTTGAGAGCCTTAATTTAGTCATCCTGGCTTCCAGGGGATGTTCAGTCTTGATCTAGTCTAGAACCAATTTGTTTCTCTTCTTGGCCATCTATGGTCTCCTCAGCACTCTTCTCCAGCATCACATTTCAAATGAGCTGATTTTACTTCTGTCAGCTGTCTTCGCTGTCCAGCTCTCACATCCATACATGGTCATGAGGAATATGATAGCTTGAACAATCTTCACTTTAGTGTTCTGATTTATATCTTTACACTTTAGGATCTTGTCTAACTCTTTCATAGCTGCTATTTCCAATACAAGCCTTCTCTTATGTCTTGACTAGCAGAAAACTAGTACTAGCATAGTACTAACAGAAAACCTCACAGATCTGGAATATCTACTAAGGAAGATCAAAGAAGAAAGTGCTAAGGCAGGCTTAATATTGAACATAAAGAAGACAAAAATAATGACCACCAAGGACCTTCACAAGTTCAGCCTAGACAATAAAGAAATAGAAATAGTAAATGAATTCCCATACCTGTGATCAAACATTGATAGAAATGGGGACTGCAGTCAGGAAATAAGAAGAAGATTAAGAATGGGGAGGATGGCTATGAAATAACTAAAAAAAAGATTCTAAAATGCAAAGATATACAACTCAGCACAAAAGTTAGAATCATACAAGCCACTGTATTCCTATTATCATGTATGAATATGAGAGCTGGAAGGTTAGGAAAGATGATAGGAAGAAAATGCCTTTGAGATGTAAAGCTGGAGAAGAGTACTGAGTATTCCATATATAGCTAAAAGGACAAACAAGCACAATCGGGGCAGCTAACAACAATTAAGAATACATAAAATACAAATCCGAAAGGACCAATATACACCCACACCTTTAAAAGAGTATTAAACTAAGCACTAATTAAAACATCATAGATTAAAACATAAAATTAAATAAAACCAATAACCAAACAAAGAAATAACAAGTAGTGGAGATAACAAAACAAAACAGCAGAGTAGCGGAATGGTGGTGGCAATCAAATTGGGAGTAGGCAGAATAAGGGGGTTCCTGAGGCCAGGAAATCTATTTTGGAAAGACCTGCTGAAAGAGATCTGTCTTAACAGCCTTCTTGAAGCTGTTTAGTGTAGTGATCTGATGGATCTCGTCTGGCGGGCCGTTCCACAATATGGGGGCGATTATCAAGAATGCCCTCTGGGAGGTTGCAGACAGCCTAGATTTTAATGGCTGTAGCAAATTCCTCCCAGAGGACCAGAGTGTGCGGGGAGGATTGTATGGGAGGAGGTGGTCCTGAAGACAGGTTGGACCCAAGCCATTTAGGGCTTTAAAGGTAATAACCAACACCTTATACTGGGCCCAGAAACTAATAGGCAGCCAGGGGAGGGATTTTAACACTAGAGTTATGTGGTCTCTCCTAGATGTTCCAGAGAAATGTGAAGTCGAAGGCTTTCATGGCTGGCATCCATAGGTTTTGTGAGTTTTTCGGGCTTTGAGGCCATGTTCTAGAAGAATGTATTCCTGATGTTTCACCTACATCTGTGGCTGGCATCTTCAGAGAATGGTGGCACAGAAGTGTGTAAAGTATATATCCTGTCTGACCCTTGAATGAGGGAATTAAAATCATAGAATCATAGAATCATAGAATTGAAAGAGACCACAAGGGCCATCCAGTCCAACCCCCCTGCCATGCAGGAACTCCCAATGAAAGCATCCCCAAAAGATGGCCATCCAGCCTCTGCTTAAAGACTTCCAGTATGTAAATCTGTGTGATTAATATGTAAATCTGTGTATTGTTTTGTTGAGGCAAGGCCTCAGGGTGCAAGGATATGTGAGGAGGATTAGTGTCTATTTAATTAATGGTCCATTGTCTGCTGGGAAATCCCTGACCATGGGTGAAATTCATTTGCATTTGCTGAGTCCTGATTTTGGTGTTTTTCAGGACTGGTAGCCAAACTGTTTACTTTCAGAGTTTCTTCTTTCCTGTTGAAATTGTCCAGGTATTTGTGGATTCCAATGGCTTCCTTGTGCATTCTGACCCAATAGTTGTTAGCATGGTCCAGAATTTCAGTGTTTTCGAATAGCATTTTGTGCCAAGGTTCGTTTATAATGTGTTCTGCTACTGTATGTTTTTCAGGCTGGCCCAGTCTGCAGTGTCTCTTGTGTTCCTTGATTCACGTTTGAACACTGTGTTTTGTGGTCCTTATGTAGACTTGTCCACAGCAGCATGGTATGCAGCATGTTATTGTTGTTGTTGTTATTAATTGTTGTAATTGTCTTTGTTTTAATTGACTTTTATTATTCTGCTCATTGTTTTACTTAGATTGTATGCCTCTGGCAGGTTTTATTCTGTTTTATCCTTGATTGTCTTTTGTACAGCGCTGAGTACACTGAAAGCGCTCTAGAAATAAACTATAATAATAATAATAATAATAATAATAATAATAATAATAATAATAATAATAATAATAATAATAACAACAACAACAACAAACTCATGCGGCCATGAGAGGGTTTGTCCTATCCTTCGCTGAGCACAGCATTTCCTGGATTTTCTTGGGAGCCGCAGGACAAACACGCACTTCCATGCCACCATTCTCTGAAGATGCTAGCAACAGATGCAGGCAAAACATCAGGAATACATTCTTCTAGAACACAGCCACACAGCCTCACAGCCTGAAAAACCCACAAAAACCTACAATTGTGAAACTTTCCCCCCACACAAAAGTAAAATAGTCTGTTCTGATTATTTATCTCTTCTAACATTTGAAAGGATTAATATAAATGGCAGTGATCCATCAAGAGCCTGACTATTCAGTTTCTAATATATCTAAGTAGAGGGAGCTTGTTTGATTCAGAGTGGCAGTTAACCCCATTAGGATTGAGACCTTCCTTTGCTGCAAATTTGCCTCTTTCTTTTCGCAGGATTTCTTGCAGGATGTCTACTGCTTTTATGATCTTTTCCTGAGCAATTAAATTCATAAATTTGAAGCATGCAATTTTAAGGCATCTTCATCAGAAGGAAATTTTTCTTCCTGTTTGGCAATCCCATCTAAGAGACATGATTCCCAAGATGGGGTTAAAATGTTTCCCTCTGCTCCTTTGCCCCACTAATCCAGTGATAAGTCTCCAACATTCCTTGGAGAGAGTTTAAATTTGATAAAATGTCCTCCTGCTCTGGGACCAGCATCACACTAAATTGCTTCACTAGTTCTAATTCTTCTATCTCCTCTAGCATCTCAAAACTCAAGCTGTACCTCTCCTTTGGGCTAGGAGTCTTCACCTGCTGCACTGCCTCTTCATTGAAAGATGGAGCATGAATGGAATTTGGGTCTCTGCACTTCCTCATCCCAGTTATGTCTGCACCTGGTATTTCCCAAGAGGGGATTTAATTTTCCAACCAGGGCTTTGTAAATTGTTAGGATGATGTCCTCTCAAGGGGAACCTAGAACACTGTTTGAAATATCTAGTGATCCATATTCCCTCTCTAGAGTGATTTAGCTTTTAGGAGAGAGGTGACAGAAGATATATCTACAAATTGGACTATCTTGTACATAAACGAGTAAAAGGAAGAAACTCAATTCCTACTACATCGAAGTAGTTAATCTGGGTGAAACCAATTTGCCCCAAAATATTTTTAAAAATAACTGATTTTATTTACTTTTGGGAAATTTGCCCATATGTCACAGAAAATAGACAAGACTAGATATTTTCCCAATAAAATTAAAGAAAACTGATTGCTTACATGGGATGGGGATCTCTTGCAGCTAAATGCATGCTTACCAGCAGAAGTGAGATCTAGCAGAACTGACTGGGAACTATTGTCCTGAGTGAGTTTGGCATATGCACTAGGAACATGACTGGGTTTTCTAATATTTTTTATGATCCTTAGCCTGTTTGTCCACTTTCCTCCTACTCTTAGGCTTCTGTTGCTTATCCAATAAAATAAAAAGGGGTTTGAAATTATTTATTATTATTATTATTATTATTATTATTATTATTATTATTATTATTATTATAGTTTATTTCTAAAGTGCCGTCAATATACACAGCACTGTACAAAAAGAAAATCAAGTATAAAATAGAATAAAAACCTGTCAAAGGCATACAATCTAAAATACACACAATAATAAAATAATAAAAGTCAGTTAAAACAAAAAATAATACAACAATTAGTTAACAACACCCACTGTCTACCCAAATGACAAAAAAGTAAATGTAGATCAGACAGTGCCTGGGAATGCCTCCCTGAACAAGGTGGTCTTTAACTCAGGTTTAAACGTAGACAAAGTAATGACCCATGTTTGAGGGGAAAGAAGGTTCCAGGAGTGAGGGGTGGCATTCAATTCAAATTCAATTCAATCCTTTGTCCTTCTTTCTGGTACTTACGTATTTCCCATGCAATTTCTCAGATTTTGCAAGAAGTGTTACACTAGATTTATTACTTCTTCCTATTTTTTCCTTTCCTTTTACATGATGCCTGATCTCTTCTTCTTTTGAGGCTTCTTATGGTTACAGCTATGTGAGTCCCTCTCAGCCCCAGCATAGACCATCTCAGCCCCCTGCCTTCCAGGAGGAGGACAGGAGAAAACATTCCCAACACCACCTCCAAGCTAGCATCACACTGCCCACCTGACTGCATGGTGTGTGGCATTGCAGTGCTCCTTTAGCACAGTCTTCACATGCCACACACAAAAAAGAGCACTGAAAAGTTCTGCTGTGGTGACAAAGGTGGCTTTTTCATTCATAAAAGGAGTGGCATTTTTGCCACTTCTTTGGGGGGCAGAAAAATGCCAGATTGGGGCCGTGGCATGCAATTGCTATGGACGCAATCCAGCAAGCAAATGGGTGGCACAGAGCCACTTCTTTAAGGCAGTCTGTTTTGCCCCTAGGTTTTCTCTATCATACATATAAGCATCTCATTTAGAATGGCACATTTCAAGGAGGAGATGGGCATGGGACAGATTCTAATTCTGGATTTTTGTTCAGACCATTACTAGCTTACTAGAGAATATCATTTCTTGCTGAAGTAGTCATGTAGCAGGTTGCACATTTTATTTATTGAATTAGGCACCGCACAACACATTAAATTAGCCAGCCTTCTTAATACTTTCATGATAATTTCAACATGATTTAGAGAAATTGTATTTATTTGTAGTCAATTAAAATAAAAATCAGTGACATTTTGCTTAGATGTATAATATTCACAGATGCCTAATATGTCAGATTCTAATTAATACAAATAATCAGTAAAAATGGTTCATAATGACCCAGATTGGAATGCGATCAGTTCTTGATGTTTTCATGCAAAATGTCCATCTAGTAATATTACATTAAATGGACAGAACCCCTACACTAGCATTCTTGGCACTGCCAAAAGTATAAAGATTTATAAAATGATACATGTTGAGTTGCTTAGATAAGTATAATCAATGGTAATCCACTTTGGCCAATACATTTATTTATACTGTATGGTTAATATGAAAGAATTCTGTTACAATCATATAACTAGATAAATTGCCCAATTACATAACTTGGACACATACCAGATCTAAACAGATTGGCTCTTGTATGGCCTTTTGTGCTACACACTGAATGTGAGAAAATTATATTCTTATTTGGGTTGGTACAATCTTGTACTGTATTAGATGGTTTGTATGTAGCAAGTAGCTCCAAAGGAAGCTATGCAAGACATGAGGACATCTCAGTTTTTGTCTGTACTTTTACATGACATAGGTGAAATCAACTATTTTGCCAATGAAGAAATATTACTACCCTCTCATACCCTTAGTAGGAGAGCTGCTATATTCTTTCGTGGCATTACTAGATACATCTGACAGATTCCTCTTCATAATCTAATTATTTCAATATCTGCAGGTACAATCTAATGAATTATTAAATTCATTCAAATTACAATAGCAGGGACTGTTTTGATGCCAAAGCTGTTTCACTTTCTGAAGCACCAATGTATGTTCTTTAATATACATTATGTCAGGGGTAGGCAACCTAAGGCCTGGGGGCCAGAGGCAGCCCCCCGAGGCCTTTGGACTGGCCCCAGGTGGGTCCTGCCACAGCTGCCGCCTCCCCCCATCGCCTCCCCCTGCTGCCGCTACCTCCCGCCATGATGATATTGATTATTGTTGTTATTACTTGTTCATGGGGTTTTCTTGGCAAAATCTCCACAGGGGTTTTGCCATGGCTTTTCTGGGGCTGAGAGAGTGTGCATGCATATTTTTTAATATTTTTTAATTTTTAATTTTAATATTTATTTATTTATTTGTTTATTTATTTATTTTTGGTGCTTTGGCCCCCCAATTGTCCGAGGGACAGCAACCTGGCCCCCGGCTCAAAAAGGTTGCCTACCCCTGCATTATGTTATACCAGCACTATGTTGATCCCTGAAGGTCCTGATATTTTTCTTAGTTTAAAGAATATTCGAATAAACAGTTGTATATATGTATATATACATATATATGTGTGTTTTTAATGACAAAATAACTAAGATGCATTGCTGAGTTTGAGAATCTTTAAAGTGTATATATTGTGCAATTAATCATAGGGATCCAAAAACAGAAAATAGATAATTGACAAATCAGCAAAGATATACTGGCCGAATGGCTGTAATAAAATCTATCTATCTAAATCAGCAAAGAGAATGTGTTTGGAAATGGTATGTTTTTTTTTAAAAAATTAACAATAAAATTTATTTAAAACAAATAAAAAATAAACAATTGTATATATGACTAGTGTATAGAGTACAAGGAGAGATGGGAAAAGTGAAAAGTGAGACACTATCCATAGTAGGCTTGAGATTTTGAACATCATAATTTAATAAAAGTAGGTTTTTCAAAGCACTCAGATAATCAATCATATTTGAATTGGGTTATTTATATTTTTATAACTAGTACAGAAGATCTTCCAATGAAGATGACAATACAACCTCTTTAAAAAAAAAAGATTCAGGATATGTGATTTGGTATTCATTTCTAATGTATCTACAGGTTAGATTATGATAGCCCAACTAATAGATTATAGAAATCCAACTAATAAGGACTGAAGAAATATTTTGTCCTTGCCACTCTACATTTCCTTTCATTGTTATTATACAAAAAGGACAATTTTAATTTAAACAATTTAAGGGGAAATACATACGGATAAGTTCATGACTGGCGAGCAGATTTTAGAAAGTTAATTTTCAGAAGAAATAATATAATGGCATTGTGATGTCATCTGCAACTGAATAGGAGTAGTATGATCTTCTGGGATCCAGAGCATCATCCTAACACAGCTCAGTTTTATATGCTTCATTAGATTCATTCATTTTTACAGTATTTTTTTTCAAGCTCTGGTGGGAGAGAACCAGACTTGAAATATGAAAGGCTGGATGAGATAGAAAGTATATAAGTGTTGTAGAGTGTCTCTACAGAGTAAAACGGGTTTTGACCACATTGGGTCCTATCCTTGTAGAGAAAAAGGATATCAATTAAACAATTTTTTTAAAAAAATCACGAATATACAATAGAATTTGTGGAATAAAATGTCTTTTAAAAACAATTTTATACATAAAAGGCAGAGGGAATGTTATTACAGGATGTTATTAAATCTTTTATTGCACATAGCTGTAATAGACTTCTCAGCCTGCAGTACAAAATTCCTTTTTGAGGAAAGGCCAGATGCTGATATAAAAGTATGAAAATGTCATACAAGTGTCCTTTTGTTCAAAGGATAAGGATCAATCAATCCTCAGCCACAGGTTTTTCTTTAAGCTTTTGACTGATTTATTGTTGTATGCCTTCAAGTCATTTCTGACTTATGACCACCCTAAAACAAACCTATTATGGGATTTTCTTGGCACAATTTATTCATAAATAGGTTTGTCATTGCCTTCCTTTGAGGATAAGAGAGTGTGACTTGTCCAAGGTCACCCAGTGAGTTTCCACGGCTGAACATAGATTTGAACCCTGATCTCCAAGGCTGTAGTCCAATGCTCAAGCCACCACACCACACTGGCTTTTTTTTAATGATTATGTATCTTCTTTATGCTTTATTGATGTGAAAAATGTAATGATAGAAGGTACTGAAAGAGTACTGCTTGACCACTCCAACCAAGGATGAAAGATATTGATTTCACAAGGATGCATTATAGGTTTTGTAACTATTTGGCCAAGGCTTCATCTGCACTACAGAATTAATGCAGTTTGACACTGCTTTACCTGCCATGGCACAATACTATGAAATTCTGGGATTTGTAGTTTTGTGAAATATTTATCCCTCTGTCTGAGAATTCTGGTATCACAACAAACTACAAATCCCAGGATTCCATCACATTTAGCCTTGACAGTTAAAGCGATGTCAGACTGCTTTATTTCTCTAGTGCAGATGCAACCCAGATCAAAGACATTTTGCTACTCAAAACATATAAGCAAATGGCTGTCTCTCCCTGCCCAATAATAAGGTTGGTCTTATTCACTACTCATTTAGGTCCTCAGTACATAGACTGATATAGTAAACACATTAAACCAAGTGATGTACAATAGTTAGGTGATCTGCAAAATAGAGGTAGGGAGTGGGAGACTAAAATTCCCCTCTGTCCATAGATTACAGAAGGATTATTATACCATAACTAAGCTTCATTCATAAAAAAAGTCATTTAAAGAATATGAAACCACACATCTTTTAAGATCTATATATTTGTTTTTTTTAAAAGTATAAAGGACAAAGTTGACAGTAGAGAAAATGGGTAGAGGGGATAGTCTGTTTGCCACATGTTGCCATATAGATAACATTTATTGGAATGGAAAAGGTCACACTGGCTACAGTGGAATAGATCAGCATGAATCCGGATCCAGGTGTCAGATGGCTCAGCTCCAAACAAAGGAAAACCACTGAGGCCACTTGGTGGGTGGCCATAATATGACAAAATATAGGATTCCATTTGGGTAAAAGCCACAATGTGCTTTCCCTGCCTCCTGGGAGTACAGCAGAGCCAACAGCCCTGAAATTTGACTTTGATCACCTATACCCCCAAGGTCCCATAGCTAAACCTTCCCCCCTCAAATAAAGTGGATCTGATGGGCAAGCAGGCCCCATCTCTTATAAACTACAGTCAGTCCAGTGCCAAAAATGCAAAAGTTGTGACCAAACAAGATCAAGCAACATAGTACACATCACAAAATACTGATATTCCAATGGCCAAATTTTAGGTAGTGCTGGTGGAAAGATCTGATGCTGATTGATCCTAGGAGCATGCTTACATGAAGATCAGAATGAACTCTCTGGATAGTCTCAAGTGCCCGCTCTGTCCTGCTCTGTCAATTTCTTATTGGCTGGCTTCCTTTTGCTTCTCACAGTTTACAAATAAATAAATAAATGCACAGTCTTTGGAGAGTTACTTAACAAGATGATTCCTGCACCACCTCTTGGCTTCCCCCACAGATCACAAATAGGCTACCTGGGGAACCAGGTGACCATTTTTTGCTTCACTCATAAATTATTTCATAGATGTGGTTGTCATATCATCATATAAGGTCCTTTTTCCTCTTCAAACAGAGTAAACAATAGAGGTAAGTAGGCACTAAGGGGAATAAAAGTGTTTGGTGACCATGGGCTTAGAAATCTGTCACCCACGCAACCACAAACTAGTCTGTGTTATTATGAGCAGGCACTAGCCAAACACCTATGAACTTCTCACTAGTCTGGTGAAAGGTAATTGCTTCTCATTATTAATTTAGCTGTCTGCACGCACAGTTGGGTTTAATACTGCCATCTTCAGTCATGAGACAAAGAGAAGGAAAATGCATTCAGAGTCAGAAATAGTGAGATTGCCTAAAAGCAGAAAGCCATCTCAGCTATTTCACTTATTAATGCTTCTCTGCAAAACAGACTTTCTAATGTAGCTATTAAACTTAATATCTCTGCATTTCAAACTGATCTGGTTGAGGTTTTGTGTGTGTGGGGGGGTCCCTTTTGAAGTATGCATAATATAACTAATCAGATGTGAAGAGGAGGTGAATATATGCACATTGATAAGTGAAAGCACACACACACATACACACCAAACTATTTTTAAAACCCATAATTAATAATAACAACACACAAATCAGTCTAATTTAAGTCTCAGCCAGATACCTACATTGAGAGCCAATGGCATGTCATACAATGCTCTGCATGTCACAAGAACCCATTCCTTGGACAATCTCCTCCTTCTCCCCACCCCACACACATTTTTTATACTAGGCTGTTGTTTTCCAAGGGCTAGTCACTGAGAAATTACTGCTGTGAGATTTATTCTAAAAATTACTTCCACATGACAGCTATTTAATGCATCCTAGTACAAAAGAGTTGCTATTCAACCTTCTCAAAATATTTGTGATTAAATGCATTCCAGACTTATTGTTAGATTGGCTTTGCAGTAAATATGCCTCCCTTATTTATTAATCAAGATATTTATAACCCTTATATTTATATATCTCAGATTTATTTATATATTGCTTTTTGATGAGAGCTAAAACAAAAACAAAAGGATGAAAAATACTATTGTCTACACTAATTTAAAAAAAATCCATGTGTATGTATGTGCCCAAGATGGTGAAATATAGGGCCTTTGCAGACTGCTAGAAATAGTGCAAACTGCTTGAAGCTTGGTTTGGGTTCTAAGTGAAGCCATTTTCGAATTATTATTTTTCTTTATTAATTATTTTTTTCTTTTAAAAAAAAAGCACTATGCAGTGAATAGAGCATATGGGTAACATGGAAATGTGGCTGCCTTGATCTTTTGGAACTAGAATATGGTGCTGAGTGGGGGTAAGGTTAAGGTGAGCTAAGAATATGGGAGGGTGTTAAGGTTGAGGAAGACTTAGGGGTGAAACAGACTGGCAGAAAAAAGTGGCTTGAAGCTGCCTTTTCTGAAGCCACATTGAAACCTCACCAACCCCACCGCCAGCTCCCAAGGTGGCTGGAGTATACATGTCATGACCACACAGTATGGCTTCAAGATGCGCCACTGTTTTGTTTTGTTTTGTTTTTACTGTTCCACCACCATCCCTGCACACCTTTGCAGGACTGCCGGCAACTGCCATCCTATTGCATGGCTAACCCTGTGAACCTGCATAGATTTGCATGTGCAGTGCTTAACTGGGACAGAGCATCAGAGTAGAAGTGTGACCATGCAGATGCCAGCCTCCTTTCACACCACCCTATGCCCCCTCTTTGACTATCTGTTTTGTGTATGTTGTACTCATCTCCATGAGAGATTCCATGGTTTCTCTCTTGGGCATTGCCACCCCCATCACTTGTATAGGGCAGCTCTGTCCCTTTTAAGTGCATTCATGCAATGGGTGTTTACATGCATAATTAAGGTTAGGGTTTGGAAAGAGCACCTCTTTAGAGCCGCATTGGTATTAGTGCATTTATATGCACATGCAAAGGTACACACTTTTCAGGAAGAAGCAGAAAAAAGCTGCTTCTTTTTGAAGCAACTTTTCTCCCCATAAGGCACCTAGAGGGTTTTTTCCTGCTGGCTTCAAGGCATGCATCTTCTAAATGCCATGCCTTCAAGCCAGCCTTAAAGCACCTCTTTTTTGCCCATCTATTTAGCCCCTAAGAGGCTTAAATATAGAATTAAATTTAGAGTAAAGGGGAAAAAAGACCAGGAAGAATGAAAAGGAGTGGGAAAGAGGAAAACAGTACTGCAGCAAGAGGGACAAAGCACTTTCTTATTCAGGCAAAACTCATAGAGGATGAATTAGTGCCAGGGT
The DNA here is from genome assembly GCA_020142125.1 of Phrynosoma platyrhinos. NCBI lineage: Eukaryota > Metazoa > Chordata > Lepidosauria > Squamata > Phrynosomatidae > Phrynosoma > Phrynosoma platyrhinos. Next base: position 41,818,494 of record CM034708.1, on the reverse strand, counting down.
GGAGACAGGAAAACCAGTGTAAAAAGAAGAGAGAAAGAGAGAGTAATGGAGGAAAAAGTTTGGGAGTTTGGGGAGAGTGAAGATACAAGTATTGCAAGTTACATTAATTAATAAAGCAACAAAGTAACACAAATAAGATTGCTTTCCATAGGTGTAGAATTCAGAGACATAGCCATGTTAGTCTGGAATATTAGTGTGCAAAAGATCTTGTAGCACCATTGAGATTATGTGTGCTAAATAAATTGTTGCATAAGGTTTCATAGATTTGGTCTACTTCCTCAGATGCAGTATCTGCAAGTCTATGCAACCCTTTGCTACAACTTCTTTCACATAGTTATGGGCTTTGCAGACCAGCCTAAAGGGCCTGCCTGTGGGTGGAGCTGAGGGGGGTAGCCGCATGCCAGCCGCCCTGACTCCACTCCAACCCTGTCCTGATGCAGCATGTGCATACACTGCACCAAAAGGGTGCCAAAATGTCATCACCATGGCTGAAAGGGCAGCCTTTTGCTGCCCTCAGAAGGAGTGGCATTTTCCTGCTCTTTTGGGGGTGGCAAAAAGGAGGATCAGGGCCATGGTGTGCAGTTGCAGTGGCCCCAATCCACTGCTACCAGAGGTGGCTCTGTGCTGCCTCTTTAGGCCTGTCTGCATCAGCCCTTAGTCTCAAGATCCCTTTGCAAACAAATATGACTATAAAAGATAGCATCCACTAGAAAAGAGAGGGCTGAACAACCCAGATCAATGAGTATAGTGTTATCTATATATAAAATATTTTATTTTTTTACATATACATGTTATGTTTGTACATTTATAAACACACTTTTAGTAAAAACAAAAAAGCTGTATACAAATTTCAGAGAAATGTGCAATTCAGTCAAAGACTACATTCTGATTAATTTGTTATCTAGGAAGTATGGATAAGGATAGTTCACTTTAAAATGTGGACTAAATGAAATTCTCCGTATGTGTACTATAGATATGTTCACATTGGCAAGAAACTCCTTTTTTACACTAAGTTCATACACCCACAGCTCTCCAGTTGTTCTCATAGCATCTTAATAAAGTTGTGGAGAGAATCTATTAAAGTGTACTGTATATATTTATTTACCTGACCTATTAGACTGATATTTATATTTGATTCTATTTTTGCATGCCTTAACATTTAACTTATAGTCTAATGTGTATATTAGCATACATTTGTACTTAACATTTATTCTATAGGCCTCTAGACAAAAATCTAAGTTTTCTTATAAGGTCAGAAGTATAGAATATAAAAATGTTGTCAAAGAAAGCTAAGAAAAAGTTCAAACATACACACACACACACAACCCTCAGATAGATTGGTAATATTTAAGACTGAACAGAGGAAAGCTTCCACAATATTTATTTTTTAAAAAAATACTTTAAAATGCTAATCATCTAATTAATATAATTATTTAAATAGAAAGTAGCATGTTTGAAAGGGCCAACTTAACAAAATGGTTAATTTTATACTCCTCTGGTTGTGGGATTAGTATGTATTACAACAACTGACATCTATTATCTTCTTTAGCCTCCTTGGGTTTATGGCATGTGTGATGACAGTAAACCACAAATTGGTGAGTATGACTATCTTTGCAAGATATTCAGGAGCCTGGTTCTCATCTTTGTTAGTTAATTCAGGCATAGCATGCCATTCAAACATTCATCATGAACATGACTTCATAGGACTGTATTGTAACATCTCTAGGAAGACTATGGACAGGTTGCACACCTGTAACCTTCGAGTGGTCATCTGCGAATTCACACAAATGGATTTTGTCTGCACATGCGCAGCTAGCTCGGAACCTTCTGGAATCACTAGGCAGAAGTTGGATTGCAACTTTTTGGTGGTAGCTCCGCCCACTTCTATATAGGCTCTGTATTCCCTCTCGCTTCTCAGTTCCAAGTACGCCGCTAAGAAGCGACAGCAAGATTATCAAGTAGAGCAGGACACGACAGAGGGGAGGTTGTGCAGGATTTGTGTGAATTTGCAGATGACCACTCAAAGAAATACTGTTACAGGTGTGCAACCTGTCCTTCTTCTTCGTGATCTCTGTGAATCACACAAATGGGTTATTCAGACTAGCAAGCTAAAGTCTCTGGAGGAGGGAGTGTCCTGACACAATGTTCAAAGTGCAAACAATAAGTTTATTGGCACAACATAGTCAACAAAGTGACCTGAAGCTTAGTAGTATAAATTTCAAGTATGTCAGGAACTGATCATGACCCAACAGTTAGTGGTTCAGAAGTGCAATGACAACAACAGTTGCATAAACTTAGAGGAAAATGAAGAAGTACCCATATTGGTCATTTATGAACCAAATAGAATTATAATAGCACAGTATCTTGTAAACATGTGCAATATAAATTAGTACCAAAAGGATGGTCAATCAATCAATAAAAGCATAACGGAGTAATGCAAACATGCACAAATATTAATGAAGTCCAGATAAAAGTACTGCTTTCCCAAAAGCAGCTTTATGTCTGGCTCTTGTGTCCAACCTGTAGTGTTTGATAAAAGTCATTGGTTGGGACCAGACAGCTGCTTTGCATACATCCTCCAAGGGGATGCCAAATAGGAAAGCAGACGATGAAGCTACTGCCCTAGTGGAATGTGCATGCACCCCGCCCGCAGGGGTCTTGCCTGCTAACTCGTAGCATAAATGGATAGTGGAGGTCACCCACTTGGACAGTCTTTGTGGGGTGACTGAAAGTTCCTTCTTGTGTTCAGAGTAACATACAAAAAGTCTCTCTGAACTTCTGGAAACTGAGGTGTGGTTGAGGTAGAAAGACAAAGCCCTGCGAATGTCCAATGTGTGCAGTCTTTGTTGGATCTCAGTGGTTGGGTTTGGGGCCAGGGTGGGTAGCACGATGTCCTGGTTGACATGGAAGGCAGACACCACTTTCAGTAAAAAGGTGATGTCGGTACAGATGACAACCTTGTCTTTATGAAAGCAAAGATACGGCTGGTCCATCTGGAGGGCACATAGTTCACCAGTCCGACAAGCCGAAGTCAAGGCTCCAAGGAAGGCTGTTTTCCATGTCAAGAGCCTAATGTCAGTAGTAGCCATGGGCTCGAAGGGTTTCGTAGAGAGGTAAGACAGGACGATGTCCAGACTCCAAGCTGGCGTCGGTACCAAGGATGTTGGGTGTAGGTTATTCAATCCTTTATGAAACCTCTTGACCAGGGGGTCAGAGAAAAAGGATGGTCTGCCTTCCAGCTGGTAGTGGGAGCAAATAGCGGAGAGGTAGCATTTAATAGAAGTAAGGCACAGTCCCAACTAGGAGAGGGAGAGAAGAAACTCGAGTACCGTCGGTACTGAGACATGGGATGGAGACAGTCTTTTGGATAGAAGGAAGTCTCTGAACTTGTTCCATTTGTAGGAATAGGACCTTCTTGTTGAAGGCTTTTGGGCTGCTTTGATCACCATCTGGAGACGAGGGGAGAGTTAGTCTAGGGCCAGAGTCTCCATGCCACCAGAGGTAGGGTGTCCAAATCTGGGTGGCGGACTCTTCCCCCGTACATTGTGAGGAGATCTGGATGGTAGTGAAGTTGGAGATAGGTGTGTCGGGACAGGTGGAGAAGTAGAGCAAACCAAGGTTGTCTCGGCCACCACGGAGTGATCAAGATGGCATCTGACTTCTCGGTCCGCATCTTGGCAAGCACTCTGGTTATGAGTGGAAACGGAGGAAATGCGTAAAACTTCCTTCTGCACCACACGAATTGGAAGGCATCACCTAGGGAAGATGGGGTCATCATCCTGGAGCAAAACTCTTTGCAGTGAGTGTTGCTCTCCGTGGCAAAAAAGTCGATGTCCCTGGCCCCCCAAATGGAGAATAGATGAGAGACTGTCTCGGGGTGGAGACGCCACTCATGACACGGGTTGGATGAGTGGCTGAGGCTGTCGGCAAGTTCGTTCTCCTGCCCAGGGAGATGGATGGACTGGAGAAGGATGTTGTGATCGATGCACCAGTCCTAAATGTGAAGTGTGATGCTGAGCAAAGTCCTGGATTTGGTTCCACCCTGCTTGTTCAGGTAATACATGACGGTGGTGTTGTCTGTCATGAGCAGAACGACTTTGTTGGACAAGTGTAGTTGGAAGGCCTTGAGTGTTTTCTCCACAGCTAGCATCTCTAAGGCGTTGATGTATAGTTGTTGTTCGAGAGTGGACCATGAGCCTTTTACTATTAGTCCCTTGGAGTGCGCTCCCCAACCTTCCTCCGACGCATCCGTGGAGAGAGTCACCTCTGGTTGAGGAGGAAGAAACGGCATCCTAGAGCAGACATTGTTGGGATGGAGCCACCAACGAAGACATGTCTTTACTCGAGGTGAGATGGTGAGCCACTTGGAGGGGGAGTCAGAGGTGGCATCAAACGAGGACAGGAACCAGGACTGAATGGGTCGAAGATGAAGTCTCGCCCATGGCGTCACGAAGGTCGTTGAGGCTAGGTGGCTCATTAGTGTCTGAATAAGATGTGACTGAACTCTGGTGTGGTCGAGGCAGGCCCTGATGGAGGCCGTTAGGGCTGCGAACCTGTCCTCCGGAAAGAAGGCTTTTTGCAGGTTCGAGTCGAGGATCGCTCTGCTGAATCTCACTCTTTGTGCAGGGACGAGAGAAGACTTGTCGAGATTGACATTGAGTCCCAACGAATCGAGCAGAGCAAGGGTGAAGCGGGTGTTGATGAGGAGCTTTTCTCGGGTCAGAGCTGTCAGGAACCAGTCGTCAAGATAAGGAAAGATTGTTATCCCTTTGCGATGGAGAAAGGCGGCGACCGGAGCCATGCACTTGGTGAAGACCCTTGGTGCCGAGAACAGTCCAAACGGAAGTACCTTGTATTGATAGAAGTCGGTGCCTACTGGGAAGGCCAGGAATCTGTGATGTTCCTCTTGAATGCTTATGTGAAAATAAGCGTCCTTGAGATCAATGGTGGTGAACCAGTAGTCTTTCTGTAAAAGAGGTAAGATAGAAGAGAGAGTTGTCATGCAAAATCATCTGTATTAGTGCTCTCAAGTCAAGGATAGGCCTAAGGCCAAAGTCTTTCTTTGGGACGATAAAGTAACAGGAAAAGAAGCAGTATTGGGCCCTAGAAGTGGGGACGGGCTCGATCTCTCCCTTATCTTTCAAGGCGCGCACTTCGTCGAGTAAGGTGTCAGAGGGGTGAGTGACAACAATTGCCCCAGTTGAAGGAAGTCATTCGAATTCGAGGGCATAACCCCTGCTGACGATGTCAAGCACCCAAGAATTGGAAGTGATGGTGGCCCAGGTATTAAGGAAGGGCCTTAATCAGTTGTCACAGGCGTCAACAGAGTGTGTGGCAACACATCATAGCTTTCTCCTGGATTCGAAAGGTTTCCTCTGGAAGGCCTGCCTCGGTGGTTGTTGGCGTCAGCCAGAAGAAGGAAGATGTGAAGGTTGCCTGCATCTTGACTGGTCTTGCCCTTGTGAAGTGTCCTGTTGGGGTTAGCGCTGGGAGGCTGGGTACCACGGTCTTGGTTGGTACTACCTGAACCTTCTGCGGAAAGGATGAGGTGGCTGGACAGCATGCTTGTGTGCAGCAGTCTTCATTTTGTACTTTTAATTAAGTTTTTCATCAATGTCCTTGTGGAAAAGGCCGGATTGGTCGAATGATAGGTCCTCAATAGTGGATTTAGCCTGTGGCGTCAGATCAGCTGCTCGCAACCATGCATGTCTGCAGAGTAAGATGGCGCTGAGGAGTGTTTTAGAGGAACACTCCATGAGATTGCAGGCCGTAACAATCTGTTGAGTGCCCACTGCATGCGTTTCCTGTTGCAGAGCTAAGGCGTAGGGCTTATGCTCCTCAGGAAGTTCTTCAAGGATCGGCATGAGCATCTCCATGAGATGGTGAGTATACGCACCAAGACAACCAACATAGTTTGCTACTTTAAGGGCCAGAACAGAGTGGGAGTAGGACTTTTTTGCTAAAAAGTCAATTTTCTTCCCCTCTTTATCAGCGGGAGAGGTGGATGACTTTGAGGTGGAAATGTGTTGAGCTCCCTCAGCTATATCAGAATTCTGGGAAGGGTGGTCTAGAATCCGAGCCTATTTCGGATCTGCAATGCGGTAGAGATTGTCCATCCGCTTCGATATATGGGAAGCAGAAGTTGGCATTTCCCAAGACCTAGTAAGTATTTTGGCCAGGGAAGGCATGTAAGGAATGGCTGGTCTTTCAATAAGCCTGCTTCGAGCTCTCTTCTCAAGCTGATTGGAGGGCTCGTTGTCATCGGGTTCAGAGACTGGGAATTCGAGTGCCCGGGCCATCCTGAGGATCTGGTCCATGAAAGCTCGCACATCATTAGAAGGAGATGAGGATTGTGTATTCAAAGGGGGCTTGGAATGTGAAGGAGACCAGTCGAGGTTGCTACCAGAATCAGAAGACGGACCCAGTGAAAGGGAACGGTATGATGGGGTGGAGTCAGGAGATGAAGGGTGGCATGGATTTTTAAGCTCACCACTTCGACGTTGGCTTCTAGCTGAACATTGGCTTCTAGCTGGAGATGAAGCGGCCAAAGAAGAATGGCATTTGGAGTGCGAGGACCGATGATGAGATGAGGATGGGTGATGAGGGACCTACGATCGGTGTTGAGGCAAGGAGTGATGATGGGAGTCACATGAAACGTGGTGCCCGGATGGACTGAGAGATGGAGACGGAGATGAACAATGCGGTGAGGAAGGCTGTTGCCCTGGTGGAAGAAGATGAGATGTTGCCCTGGTGGAAGAAGGTACCGGGAATGGAAGGGGCTGCTGCATAGTAGGACTAGAAGGAGGTCTCTGGGACGGAATGGAGAGGGGCTGCTGAGTAGCAGGATAGGGTTGAAAATGTCATCTCTGGTCTCCCAAGAGAAGCAAGTGTTCAGGTTGAACAGGAAGCATATAAGTGTTAGAGGCCTCGTTGTAGACCAGTTGTGGAAATCTAGAGAGCCACGAATCCGAAGCCGAGTAGGCAGGGGCTTGCGGTTGCATCTGGACCAAGGGCAGCAAAGATGCCGGGTCAGGCTTGAGCCCGATGCTGTGGGCCAAGGACAGAGAAACGGCAGGCGGTACAGCTGTGCGTGGTGATGGAAACGGAGGCTGGGCTTCCTGTTCGGATTCGGTGTTGAGGCACACCAATGGAGAGGAGGGCTTCGAACCCAATGGGTCTGTCGGGGGCGTGGAGCGTGATAGCATCGGAGCGTGATAGCATCGGAGTCGTGGAGCGTGATAGTGTGGAGCGTGATAGCATCGGAGTCGTGCGGGTTTCTCCAGACCGCGACTTGGTCCGAGAAGTCTCGCGTTGCTCCTCATTGGCAGAATGCTGGGGAGACAACGAACGGGCTTTCTTGGAGGATGAGGGGGCCTCAGCAATAGGCTCCAAATGCTTGCGTTTGGAGGACCTTTTTTCACCCCTCTCCAAGCCCTTAGGACTCACGCTCTCTGAGGTTTTAGAGGACCTCTTAGATTTCTCCCTGGATCTGCCCCACTGAGGGGGGTTCAAGGAAGGTTTCCTTATGGCCACGGAAGCCAAGGGAGAAGCTGGGGAGTCAGCCTGTAGAGCTTTTTCCCAGAGGGCCGCCTTGAGTTTCACCATGCAGTTTTTCAAGGCCTGTGGCATCATTTTCCTACACATTTTGCAGGAGGTAGGATTATGGAATTCTCCCAGACAGAAAATGCACTCGTCGTGCTGGTCAGAAGTCAGCAACTTGGAATTGCAGGACACACAATGCTTAAAGGAGGCCATGGCGTCGTAGTTTGGTAGGATGAGGCAAACACGAGGTCTGGGCAGTCCAGTTTGAAAGTGGTCAAAGCATCGAGTTTTCGTAGAAAATCCAAGGTCAGAGTTAGGTAGTCGCAATCCAGAAATTCGAGGAGATTTTTAGTCAAAAGCCATTAACGAGTAACTGCACTAGTGATAAGGTTCCTTGCAAGCTGCAAAGGTGGCGGACGAAAGGAACTGAGGAGCGAGCAGGAACGCGGAGCCTATATAGAGGTGGGCGAAGCTACCACCAAAAAGTTGCAATCCAACTTCTGCCTAGTGATTCCAGAAGGTTCCGAGCTAGCTGTGCATGCGCAGACAAAACCCATTTTTGTGATTCACAGAGACCACGAAGAAGAAGTTTACTTTCCATGATTTACTTAGCAAATAGTATACATTCCTTGAAGATTTAGATTTTCTGTTTTGGTGCACTCCTGTATTTAGTTTTGAGCCTTAATGTCTGCCATAACCTGGAAAACTGTTATTCACATAAAATTAGAATGCTAAGTCCACCTATCCCAGGAGATATTTGATCCGACCATGGTTGTATATGTCTAATTCAGTGGTTCTTAACCTGGGTTCGATCGAACACCAGTTGTTCAGTGAGTCAGTCTCGTGGGTTTGGCGGAAGTCAAGACACACATCCGATTTGGCAGAAGTCAAAACACACATCCGATGACACACCCCGCTCATCCATCACTGGCTGCAGGTCTGTATACATTTTATATGCCCCGCTATTTATATGCCCCATACAACCAAACCAGCTTGCCCCGCCTCCACTGACAGAAGGGGCCCTCTGATTGGCCATGTGGCATGATTGACAGCACGGTGGCCCACTCCCCTCACTGGATGATGCTGACGGTCATTCTGTATTGGTGGTAGAAGGGTTCGGTGAATGCATAAGAATCATAAGAAGGGTTCGGTGAATGCGCATATGAAACTGGTGGTGGTCAGTACCTCCAACAAGGTTAAGAACCACTGGTCTAATTACATTGCTTTTGGATCATTGTTCTGTACATAGGGCTGCCTTTGAAGACTGTTCAACTGATACTAAGAGCTGTATACGGAGGTTGCATCTACACTGCACAATTAATGTAGTCTGACACTGCTTTAACTGCCATAGCTTAATACTATGGAGTTCTGGGATTGTAGCTGTGTGAAATATTTAGCCTTCTGTATCAGAGAGCTCTGGTGCCCCAACAAACTACAGACCCCAGGATTCTATAGGATGAAGCAATGACAGCTAAAGTAGTGTCAATCTGCTTTAATTCTGCAGTATGACAACAGCCAAAGTCTTAACTAGATCAGGTTGGGGGACACATACAACTTCCTCACTGCAGCAGTTCCACCCAGGCACAATCCAAAGTGCTAGCTTTGACCTAGGGCCAAAACAGATGGGCAGTAAGTGCTGGCTTCCCAATGGCATGAGGATCAGATGGTGCATGCCCCCATGCCCCCAGGAAGCTGCATGGCAACCACATGTGCACCAGCGTCATGGCATTCCGATGGCATGGCATTTACTTTTTTTATTTTTATAAATTTTATTAAAGTATACAAATACACAGACAAACATAAACACATACATACATGTACATACACATATACCTATAAACACACATAAACATACACTATCACCCACATTCATAATCTACAATCTAGTATCTATCATTCATTATATAATATTTTAAATATTAAATTTTCTAATACGGAAAATAAATTTTAAACCTAAATCTTCCATCTATCTATTTCCACACTAATTCTTCCATTTCTTACAAACATACTTTCATCAAATATAATAATAATAATAATAATAATAATAATAATAATAATA
>CM034708.1:41781924-41793011 GCA_020142125.1 Phrynosoma platyrhinos | reverse complement strand
GTGGCTTTGAGATTACATTTGCCAGTTCTTTTAATATCCTTGGATGGAGCTCATCTGGTCCTGGAGACGTAAATTCATTTAGGTTAACCAGGTATTCCTGTACTACCTCTTTACTTATTATGTGCTGCATTTCCCCTATTGTGTGCTCTGCTCCATTTTCCTTAGGTTGAACACCCTTTTCTTTTTGAGAGAAGACTGAAGCAAAGAAGTTGTTGTGTAGTTCTGCCTTTTCTCTGTCCCCTGTTAGAAGTTCTCCGTCTTCTCTGCGCAGTGGCCCTACCATTTCCTTCTTCTTCCTTTTGCTATGGACATACCTAAAAAAGCCCTTTTTATTGTTCTTAACCCTTCTAGCAAGCTCACTCTGAGCTCACTCTGCTCTTTGGCTTTCCTAACTTTACCTCTACATGTGCTAGCTATTTGAATTCTTCTTTATTGATTTTGTCCCATTTCCATTTCTTATACATCTCCCATTTAAAACTTAGTTCAGTTGAAAATTCTTTTGTCATCCAACCTGGTTTCTTGAGAAACTTCCCATTTTTCCTTCTCACCGGAAGAGTTTGAGATTGTGCCTTCAGTATCTCCCTTCTGAGAAACTCTCATCCATCCTGAACTCCCCTCTCCTTTAGTATTTCTGACCATGGGATCACTCCCAATGTTTCCCTAAGTTTATTTAAAGTCTAGAATGAGTGTCTCACTATGCCTGGCTTCTCCTTTCCACTGAATAAGAAACTCCAAGATAACATGATCACTCCCACCCAAGGATCCCACCATTTGTACCCCATTTACCAGATCATCTCTGGGGGGAAGCAGACGGGCAGCCATGGGCTGCCCCGGGAAGCTGTGCTGCATGCCTCAGCCCCGTGGCACAGCTTCGCCGCCCCTGGAAGGAGTGCTAAATTGGCGCTCCTTTCACAAGTCGCCAAAGGTGCACTGCAAAAGCTGGCAGTGCACCTTCGGCGACTTTTCCACTGCAGCCATGCAGAGGGCCGGCTGCTCCGAGGACGACCTGGGGAAGGGGTTGGGGCACCCACCGTGTGGCTGCTCCTCCCCTTCCCTGCCCCCAAAATGGCTCTTTAAGCCGTCTGCTTCCCCCCTCTGTTGGTTAGGATCAAATCTAAAATAGTTGATCCCCTTGTTGTCTCTTCCACCTTTTGGACAAAGAAATTGCCTTTGAGGCAAGTGAGAAATTTGCTAAACCTTGAAGTATTGGATGAGTTTGACTTTCATCAAATATCAGGATAGTTGAAGTCACCCATCATTACTACATCTCTCCTTTCTGAGTGTGTGATTATCTCTTCTAGAAAGGCATCATCCAATTCCTCAGTCTGACTTGGGGGTCTGTAGCAGGTTCCTACAATAACATTCCTGTTGTTCCCTTCCCTTTAATTTTTATCCAGATGCTCTCCACTTGATTTCCAGGATTTAAGTCCTGGATATCTTTACAGGTGTAAACATCCCTGACATATAATGTTATTCCTCCTCCTTTCCTGTCTGACCTTTTTCTCTTTAAAAGGTTATGCCTTTTGTCATAAAAAAGAAAGGACTCACTAGAGAAGCCTATAATATTTGGGAAAATGGAAGGCAATAGAAAATACTGCATTCCAAATGGATAGACTAAATCAGAGAAACCACAGTCATGAGTCTGCAGGAGCTGAGCAAGGTGATTGAGGATAGAGTGACTTGGAGGTCTCTTATAAATAGGATTGGCATGAGTCAATTCAAAGGCATTTAACAACACCACCAAAAAAGATATGAACCTATTAAGTGACTTTATACTGATGCAGTCCACTGGTCCATCTAGCCCACTTTTCCATGTGATCCTTTATAATGGGTGAATCACAATTCTCACTTAAAAATCCACCTCCTTACTATTACTAGTCTGGCTTCTGAGGCCTATACATATTGTCACTCCCAGTGATGTCAGTTCTGACTGCTCTCCTATCTAAGGACTAACCAGGTCTGACCCCCTCTTTACTTCCAAAAAAGATGAGATCTATTGTACTCAGTGTGGTATGGTGGTCAAATTGCTGGGAGGGTTTCTTCAGTAGACAGCATCTTGTGTATTTTTTAAACCACTGTAGATCTGGTAGTATTAACATTTAATAAATTGGACCTTAAGTCATCCTATTTATCTTGTTCTCAAACCATCTGGGTCTGACCACTCATAGCACACTATCACCCCTCATACCAAAGGAAAGACCAAGGATAATAGTTTGCATGGTAAAATTAAGCATTTTCTGGACAAACAAGGAAGTTTCTTCCTTCACAGAGGAAAAGTGTCAAACATGTGAGTAGCAGTAACTTGTCCCAAAGTACCTTTAAAGATAATTGTTCATAATTAGTACTATTTATGTACTCAGATGTACACATCCCAAGACAGAATATATAAAGTTAAAATGTGTTTGTCCTGTCTCTTGAATCCTGCATTTTCTGATTAGTGTTTATGCATCTGTTATAACTTTGACAGCAATTTATAATTTTTGTTCATTCTTCCCTTACAGTAACATTGAAAGAATTTGTTTTCCTGGTCCAAAACCATGAGTTAAAGGTTTATAAGTAGGTTTGCACATGGCCAGCCAACCCTAAATATGGCCTTGGATCCACCAAGAGCCCATAACCCAAACAAGTAGCCATTGGAACGTGGATCTGAAATCTTACAGCATAATGGCTTCCAGTGAAAAGTAATGAAGCCTTTAATATTAACCATTTGGAACATGTCCTGATATTTTATATTGCTAGGAACACAAGCACAATAATATTTATTCTTCTTTTGAATCTTTCTCCTTGGAAAAAAAGAAAGTTCAAATCATCTGTTGTCATTTCCAGAGAGAAGGGGAATTGGAGTCTACTGACATCTAAAAATATCCTGTTTATTTACAAATATATAGGCTGGTAAGACTGCCTGCACTTTGAACCAAGACAGAATTAGCACCAACCCTGAAGCCCAGCAAAAAAGATCAAAGCATCCAAGCTCTTCTTCTGCATCCAAAACATTCACTTCAGAACTGACCTCTTCTTTATCAAGTTCACACTTGCGGACTCTGGCAGTTCCCTGGAAACACTATACATCCTTTTCAGATCTGGATTCCTCCCTTGCCAGAGCAAAGTAGTCAGCAAGATGATTGTGTCCATTCATCAGAGGAATCCACAGTAAATTGCTACAATTCCATTCCATTCCATACCGTACTACAAATCTTCTCCAGCATTCATAATGTATGTGAGATGCTGGCCATGCATTATGTGATGAAATTTGCACTACTAGACACTATGAAGAAAAGTCTAAGAAAATAATTTTCTTCTTGAAAGTGCAAAATCACTACCACTCTTTGATAAGATACATTTTAGATCCCTGGCACCAATTATGTGCCTTCCTATCACTAGCTTTTCATTTCCTGTTGTTGCAATGCATTCACTGAATCCTCTATGAGTTTTGACAACTGCAAAACCAAAAATATCACTGAGTACTTATTTTTAGTAAAGTGAGGCGGGGTAATTGCAAAAAGTTGTTAAATTGTTTTATCTGGCTCAAGATGCAGAGTTATTTTTAGGCACAGAATTACATGGGAGAACCCAAGCCAGCAGAACCAATCCCACCCACTCCCTAAACTGAGTAGTTAAAATGAGTGAGAGTGTTATCAAAGTTCATTTAGGGACATCTTTTTCACAAGAAACACTGAAGGAGAATGATTGGATAAGGTTTTTCATTGTGAGAAACAGGATTTAATTGAGCCAAACACTTTCTTGTCTGTTGTGTTTATTTAAAAAAGATATAACTATCAACTTATCACCCTCCCTCCTGAAAAGCAATGCAGTAATAAAATGGCAAATGCAAAATAAGAGGCATCATGAAAATGTGTTTATTTTGCAAAACTTATACAGTTGACATGGTAAGAGACAATGATTCAACCAAAAATGCATTCAGTGGACCTTGTAACTGTTGAAGAATCAATTTTGTGAAATGCCTCTGTATGTTAGACTGATTCATTTTACTGATTCTTCTGTAAATTTACTGATTGTAAATTTATTTTACTGATTCTTCTGTAAATTTACTGATTGTAATGAGCTCATCTGGGTTTGTTTCTAATTAGACTTGCATTGATTGACACTGTTGATCTTGCATTCCCCTCCCTCACTTCCAAAACATATAACAGACCCCTTTGCTTTTGAATGAACTGCAGTTGGGCTTTTGCAACACTAGGGCCCAAAATACACGGGCAAAAAAGAGTGGCTTCTGGCTGCTTTGAGGGCATGGCATACAGATGACGCACCCCCCAGATTGGCAGGAAGCCACTCCGGCACTGCCTGAGGTGGCCTCAGGCTGCTGAAAAAAGAGAGCGGGGGAAAAAGCACTCCTTGCCTGCAGTCTGTTTGCGACCAAGGCAGCAGCCTACTTTAAGAGCAGGCAATGGTCCTCAGGTGATTGGCAAGCCTCAGGCCACTCTATCATGCCTGTCTTCTTGATCCCATTAATATCTGTTTTTTTCTTTTCACCTAAAATTAACGAGTCAAAGAAAAACATTTCAATGTGAATTAAACAGTGTAATCGCAGTTTTTACAAAATAGTCCTAGATTGATGCCTAAATTGATACCCTCATTATGGATGACTGGACATGACTGGTGATAACAGTGACTGAAAATGACAAGAGGATTCCTCAGCTCTATTCTTTCTCTTATTTCTAAATGTCAGCAGATACCATTTCTGCTGGGGAGTTTGCAGCTGAAGCACCAAGTGGACAAGTTGCACCTAGCAGTTTGCCTAGGGACCCAATTGTAGAAGTGAGCATGGTCATGCTTCAGAACTCGGGAACATGGCTACATCCACTGGTATAATTCATGCCCACTGGTATAATCCATTTTTCAGATGCATGTAGAGGAAAGTATGGTCTCAAACCATAACTTGTAAAGATATGTCTTCTTCTTAATCATGTATTGCATCATCACGTTTGGTTTATGTTCCTTAACTACATTCACTGGCTAAACCTGGATGGAAGATGCCATGTCACAAGACAAGACAGATTAGCCCATGATCCTAATAAAAAATGGAGATTTACAGTTCTAAATGTCCTACCGAGAATATGAATTGTGATAAATAATAGAAGGAGGAAATCTGACTCTGGGATATGTGCTTGGACTATGAGAAATATGAAGTGGGAAGAGTTAAAGTCAAATAGAGAGTAGGATCGTAAATCTGTATTTATTTATGTAAATATTTTATCCTATCCTTTATATACAGATATAATAACATCAGTTTAGGACAATGAATGATAACCATTAAAATATGTTAAATTATGTATCACTTGTAGGCTAGACTGCCACTGTACCAACTAAAGTAGATTCATTCAATGTGGAATGGTTAGTCAGCACATAGATAGGATTAAAATAGGATTTATGTTAATGTCAGACAATTTAAAACAATTTAAAATAATATAGCCATACTTATTTGCAAAATCAATTAAGCCCTGAAGGCTTTTTAAAAAATGACCAGATCTGATTTAATGCCGGAATGAAAACAGCATTTGCACCTATCAGGACTCAAAAGGGATGACAGTCCACACATGGCCTCACAGCCCAAAAACCCCACAAAGACCTATGGATGTCGGCTGTGAAAGCCTTCAACTTCATAATGGCAGTAGTCAATCTTATCCTTTCATATGAGGACAAATAATTCCTCTAGTTGCCCTTCCCCATTGGAAGAATCAGAAATATTTCTATGCAGTTTTCATGCATTTTTCACATATTCCATAGTATTTCAGGAAATCTATCTTACTGTGATGAGAAATGTACTTGGGCTTTTTTAAATGTGAAAATATATGTGTGTAGAAGGGGAGATTTGTGCAAAAGCAAAACACAAGTTTGTGCACAAAAAACAAAGCACACTTTTTGTGATAAACCAGTTCATTTGGGCAAGGACATGATTTTGGCATAATGACCACTCTATATTTTCAGAACCAGTTTTTTACAGGCAAAAAAAAAAAGTGCTTTGTATCAAAAGCACATTTTTCACACAAAAAAGTGATGTTTCCAAAAATAGTCATAGATTTGTTCTCATGTGCAGAACTGGTAGGGCCTTTTAAATTATTTTTGATGGGAGGGTTGGCAGTATAAATATTTGATTAAAAAAACAATAAACAAAAACATTTGTTCCTAGCAACAGTGGATATTTTACACATTTTTTTCTCACAAAGTCATTTTTTGCACAAAAGCACTGTTTCCAGAAACACACATTGATTTTGGTGTGTGAGCATAAACCATGTCTTTTTTCAAGAATATCTATTCTTGATAGGTGCAATCATTTTGTTTTGTTTTTGAAAGATCTGATTTAGACTTGCAGCATAATGACAATGTTGCTTAATTTTGAGAAACTGCCACTTCAGTTTGTAGGTGATGGACACTATTTTTTGACATCCTTCCACTTTAGCAAAAAAAAAAAAAAAAAAAAACCTAGAAGAGGAAAATTGCTATATTGTGTGAAAAGGTATAGTTTAGCCTTCTCTGTCCTAAGCTAATTTTCACTTGCAGTGAATTTTCTTTTACCATTAGAACATTTTTGTCGTTTAAATAAAAAAATCAGCAGCAACAGCAAACACCTCTGATATCCAACTTCCTTCTGAAATTGTCCAATCCAGGTTATGTCACCACTTCATTTTTCTCCTTGTCTGGATCCAATCATACTAATCTTTTCCTTCCTGATACCCGAATTTACTTTAAACGGCTAATCATTTCTGGAATCTTCTTGACCTTGCTATTTCATGGTAATTGGCACTTGAGTATTATATGATATGTAAAAAAAAAAAAATGGTTTCCTTTTTATTACTTCTCAGATTAACTGCTTTTTGGTTCCTCTAAATTATTTCTTCTTCTCCTATTAAGAGATGAGGTAAATATAAGCACTCAATTTACCTCCTCTGTTTGATTCATTATGCTTCATTTCTTTGCCTTGACCCCAATTTCCCTTCCTTTCTTTGTCTCTACTTTAAATTGTAAACCTTCTCTATTCACTGTTTGCTCACAATGAAGTTATAGTCATTTTCTTAGCCTCTATTCTTTTTGTTTCATGTTATGCTGTGCCATTTTTTAAGACAGAGGTTCCAGAGCTCTTGAAACAGACAAAATATCTCCTTTACCTTCTTCACCCCCAGAGATTTTGCAGAGCCAGGGAGAAGAAAGAGCTCCTGGGAAGAAATCAGTTTTAATTTAAAATGTGTTTTGTTTTCCCCATGTGAGTTGAGACATTTGTAAAGCAGTGTTATCCCTTCCCCCAAAGGAGAAATGGAGCTCTCTCTGCTTCTTGTAATCTGTTTATTTTAGACCTGAAAGTAGTAATCGATTAATCAGTGTGACAGATGAACAGTTTCATTAAATAATCAGGAGCATAAACAATGAATACAACTGGAAGGGCTGAAGGGACAGTGCTAGAAGACAAGCTCACAAGATTCAATTTAAGATGCCACATGTGGTGATAGATAAATGATTGATGGATAGATAGATGAATAGATGGATAGGCAGACAGGCAAACAGATATTATAGCTAATTACAGTTTAGTTTTGCTATAAGAAGAGAAGCCTGGGGGCAGGGTGACTAGGGGCCTTTACAGACTGCTAGAAATAGTGCAACTTGAAGCCACTTTAACTGTCCTGGCTCAGGTCTAAGGAATCGTGGGAACTGTAGTTTATTGTGGAACCAGAGCTCTCTGACAGAGAAGGCTCAATGTCCCAGAAAAAAAAAATTCCCATGGTTCCCTAGCACTGAGCCAGGATAGTTAAAGGGGCCTCAAGCTGCACTATTTCTGCAGTCTGTAAAGGCTTAGATGAGGAAGAACTTGAGGAAGCTCAAGAGTGGAAGGTCAAAGCTGAAGAGTAATGAAAGAGGTTAAGCAGGCATGTGGGGTAACCAGAAGCAGGAGACAGAGAAAGTGTGGGGTGGGGATTATCATGAAATAAGGAGATAAAATGAGTGGATTGTGTATTCTGGGAATATGGAGTGAGATAGGATTATGAGGTTGGGGGATCCTGATGCACAGATAAAATACTGGAGAAATGCTGGAGAAAAAGGTGAGGACAGAAAGAGGAAAGAGTCAAGATAAGCAGAGAAATAGAACAGGGGTAGGCAACCTTTTTGAGCTGGGGGCCGGGTTGTTGTCCCTCAGACAATTGGGGGGGGGGGGCGAAGCACAATATATATATATATATATAATTAAAATTAAAAAAATTGAAAAATATGCATGCACACTCTCTCAGCCCCGGAAAAGCCATGGCAAAACCCCTGTAGAGATTTTGCCAAGAAAACCCCATGAACAAGTAATAACAACAATAATCAATATCATCATGGTGGGCGACGGCGGCGGCTGGGGACAGCGGTGGCGGCAGTGGCAGGACCAGCCTGGGGCCGGTCCAAAGGCCTCAGGGGGCCGCATCCAGCCCCCGGGCCTTAGGTTGCCTATCCCTGAAATAGAAGTTTTATTCAGGCATGCACAAATCCTCTATTATTGCTTTCTTCACAGGGAGCATGACTCCAATCCTCTATTATTGCTTTCTTCACAGGGAGTATGACAGTCTGAAAAGGAGGCATCCTTTAAGGGTACAGCCTTTCCACTGAAGCAGAAACTCTGAATGCTCAATGCTTGCAATGCTTTCATATACAGTATTAAAAGCATACAATGCATGCAGACACAATGCGGATGAGGAGGTGGTGTGAGATAGAGGGCCTTTACACACAGAGAAGGCTCATTGTCTCAGAAAAAAATACAGTTCCCATGATTCCTTAGCACTGAGCCAGGACAGTTAAAGTGTCCCGAAGCTGCATTATTTCTGGCAGTTTGTAAAGGCCCAGAGTGAATGCAGAAGGGAAGTGTAGATGATCTATGAGGCTGATGAAGGTGTCAAGGCTGGGTGTCAAAAGCTTCATGGGTTTTAGGTTTCCTTGCCTTAAGTCAGCTATTTTTACCTCTTAAATTACACATTTAAGGATAACAGTTTGTTTTATACTTTCTGCCCTATGGAATAAGTTTCATTGTCCCTTCAACATCTGTCATGAAGCACAATTGCAATTACCAGGAGCAGCAGCACCTGATCTATTGGAAAAGACCAGAAAGAATGTGGCAGCAGTCAAATACCTAAAACAACTTTAGAGTAATTTTATTTTCAATTAAACTCAGAAAGGTTCTGGTCAGCAGCTACAAGAATGCTATCTATCTATCTGAGACCCAGTGTCATGTAGTGGTTTCAGCATTGGACTACAACTCAGAAGACCAGGGTTCAATTCCCACCATGACCATGAAACCCACTGACCTTGGGCTAGTCACACTCTCTCAGCCTCAGGGAAAGGCAATGACAAACCTCCTCTGAACAAACCAAGAAAACCCTGTGATAGGTTCATCTTCAAGTCTCCATAAGTTAGAAACAACTTGAAGGCATACAACAACAACAACAACAACAACAACAACAACAACAACAGCAGCGGCGGCGACAGGACCGGCCTTGGGCTGGTCCAAAGGCCTTGGGGGGCCACATCCGGCCCCTAGGCCTTAGGTTGCCTACCCCTGATCTACACATTTCATTTTTTTGCCCTAAGTGCAGTACCTTACATTTCTCTGTGTTGAAATTTTTGTTAGCTTTGGCCTCTGAGAGGATATAACTTGCCCAAGAGCACCAGTGGGTTCCCATAGCTGAGTAGGGATTTGAACCCTAGTGCCCAAACTTGAATACCATGCTAGCTCACTAAAAATCATAGCTTCCCTTAAATAAAACCTGAAATTTACAGTTTAGTATAAATGCAGCCCATAAATGCAGAAATTATCCAGGATGTTTTTTCAGGGTAATATGCCCTGAGAAAGAAACTTTAGGTTAAAAAAGAGAAGGAAAAGGTGAGGAAACAGTATTAAAGAAATCTTTGACATTAAAAGTGAATCTGAGGTCTTCAAAAGATGGCAGTAATCTTGAGGACCAAAGGGTAATTTCTATGCGGTATAATAAACATATTTTTTCCTCTCTGTAACTTGGCTGGCACTTTGTGACTTCTATGCTTTTATTTCCAAAAGTTCCCATTTGTAGCAGGCAGGCAGAGAAAGGAGAAAGTATCATTCATCATTACACCAAGAAGGGTAGAAGTCAAGAGATTTAGAAATATATCCCCAATGGCAGCCAATTAGTCATTTCATTTACTACTTGTCTACACACCTGTTGTTAAGTAATATTTTGGTGCTTGCCCTCCCTAAAGGCCCAGTAGAACTTTATGAAATAGTGTGACAAAGGGAATTGTCTTGACACAGTTCTTGTTACAAAATATGCCTTTGATGGCAACTTAATCAAAGGATGCCATGAGCTCCATACCGTCAATAAATACAATGGGGCCTGAACCTCTGGAGCATTGTCTCAGCTATAAATCTTCTGAATTTTTTTCCTTACTGAAAGCAACAACACCACTTATAAATTTAGTGTCCTCTACTGGAATAGTATAAAGCATAGGATATCATTAGTGGTCTCTTTTTAGGATTATCCAGAAACATAATCTGCATTAGGATAATCCTAAAATTGCATTAGGGCACACTGATAGACAGAAATAAGAATGTGTATACATACTACATGTAAACCACCTAAAGTGAAATATCGTCTTTTGTCATGGTGAAGTAGTTTCTCATCTATGTATTAGTTGAGAAGAAATAATTTTCATGCACAACCCATGAGTATAATAATAATTGCCAATATAAATCTCACTTGCATCAACATGTGAATGCATATTTAATTACACAGGTCTCTGCAGTATTACAGCTATGGATATAATGTAAAAGGTGATTATGTGCAAACATACTTTGGAGTGTAGGTGATTATTTTCCCCTAATAAACCTAAATGTAAGAACATATTTTAAAAAGCCTACAGTTTTCAAGAATATAGGGCTTTTGAAGTGTTGTGCCTCAAGAGAAGAACAACAGCTTTGTAAGTGTAAGCTCACAGATAGCTACCTTTTCTGCAAGGAAATAAAAACAGTACACATAAGGGATAAGTGAATTAGTATACTCTAGATGTTTAATCAATGACTCTCATAGTGTTGTGGAATTCCCCAAGAACCAGATCCAGGAGTCCAAATTTTG
>CM034708.1:41756614-41773206 GCA_020142125.1 Phrynosoma platyrhinos | reverse complement strand
TTCAGGAGTAGAATTTGGAAACCAAAACATTCTCCACTGGTGCATTTGACTGAAGTTATCAAGTTAGCCCGGTACACTGTTGTCTGATTTTCCCTACATCATGCCCCATCCTTGGCATACATTGCTGGATCTCAGTAGTTGGATACTAGTTGAATAAAACATACAAACAAACTCTGCCCTCTTCTCATCAGAAGGCTGATACTGTGCCTTTCTGCCTGTCTTCATGCTCATCTCTTCTAAACACTTCTGTCTCTCTTCTGCCCAGTGAGTAATGGACTGCCTGTTTTCATTCAGCCTTCCCCTGTGGAGGCTGGTAAAGCTCTAGGAAGCTGCCAAAATAGATGGGGACACAGTGTCAAGTCCAAAGTTGCATAAATTGGTAAAGCTGAGCAGTTAACAGTATTCTAGTTTTTTTCATTGCATTTTTTAAAATGAAAACAATCTAGAAAACAATTTTTTTAAAAAAAAAGTTGTCTAGCATGAGAAAAGTCTCAAGCTCCCTATCTACAATTTTAAAGAATGTGGATTTCAGAGCTTCAACATTTCATCAAGATGTGTGATGAAATATTTATCGGGTGTGCTTTGATTATGTATTCCTCCATGGCAGTGGGTTGAATGCGATAGCCCTTGTGGTCTTTTCCACCTCTATGCTTCTATAATTCTATGAATAATTGAAACCATTTAAGTTTCCCAATTTAAAAAAAATGTGGGGAAGAGCCATTCAGAATCATGAAATATGATCTGGTCCTGAAATCCAGATTGGGATTAGAGCAGATTGGAACTGGTCTCTAAATCAATTCAGGTGATGTACAGTAATCTCAACTACAGATAACCCTACTGAATTAATGAGATTTGGACAAGTGTTGATTCACCATTCAACAATTAATTCAGTGGGAGTACCAACAATACTTTTATGCATATGTTATCAAAATGAAAGAAAGGAGTTTAAAAAGTTAAAGTAAGTTTAAAAATGTAGGAAGGAATTATATTTTCTGTCTTCATCTCTCACCTTTATAGTTTTGTTGTCTATTTTTTGTCAAAATAGATAATTTTCTGTTTGATATTTTTCTCATTAACTAGAGTCCATTTCTTACTTCTCCCAAAAAAAGGTGCCTTGCTTTTTTTATCTAAAATTAAATAAATAATCAAAATGATACCAACTCTGTTTGAACTCCAATTATCCATTGTATTTTCTTCTTGTTTTGCGCTACTAGAAACAGAAATAATAATTGTGTCCCAAATCATTTGTTTCAAACTGTTGGCATCATACAGTTTGACTTGGTTTCCTATTACCTTTCTAATTGACTTCACAAACTTTTAATTTTATCTATTTCTCAAAAGCTTAACAAGCTCTGAAATTGGCTTATGATTGGATAGTATAAAATAACTTGGATAACAGTTGACTTATTATTTAAAAAGAAAACCCAAAAACAGTAACACAAGAATAAAGAGTACCTTTCTGTTCATTTTGGACAGTGATTGGATGCAGGGGGGAAAATGTAAGAAGAAGGTGTTGCACTGTCCTCCAGCATCCTTATTATTTTAAATGTTTTTAAACTCTTTTAATTCAGTGTGTCATTTTGATATGATAGCTTATTTAACTATTTTTTTAAATGTTCTTCAGTATTATAACTGATCATTCTTGTTGTAAGCCACTTTGGATCATGGAAGAAAGGTAAAATATTAAACAAATACATCCATCAAGTAAAGGAGAAAAAAGTGTGTAGGATACATTTCTTTCCCCCACTGTGTATACCTATTTTGAAAGTATTGATCAGAGTAAAAAACATGCATTGCAGCCTTGGGTATGACAGTACAGCTTTTTATGATGTAAGCCGCCCCGATTGCACTCAGAGGGGCGGGGTATCAAATAAAAATTATTATTATTATTATTATTATTATTATTATTATTATTATTATTATTATTATTATTATTATTATTATTTTGGGACCCCACTGATATCTCAAAACCCTATCACTGACCCCACCAAAACCAAATTGGTTGAGAAAAGTTATTTTCATTAAAAAAAATATGTGTAAATTGTTAAAACCCTTCACAAAGCTACTACTTGTTGCACTGTTGTTTTGGAAACATGTTCAAAATACCCTGAGAGGCAACTGGAAGTGACACACATTAGTTTTTGTTACTCAAAATGGTGTTGTGGCCATAGCATCCCAGACTTCAGGAGGAGCTAAAAATTGTGGTGTGCTCTTCTAAGGTATGTAGCACATCCACCCCAGCAGATACAATGGGGTACAGATTCTTGTGGCACCTTAAAATCTAGCAAGCTTTATTTGGCATGATCTTTTATGAACTATTGCCCATTTGTATCTTTATAAAGTGTTTAAAATATTTGTTATTTTCACTAAAAAAGATTGACCTGGCTGTCCTCGGCAGGGGGGGATATAAATATGTTAAAGCCTCGGCAGACGACTAATAGAGTCATCTTCGAGGCCCTGAAGAGGAGGGGCAGCCGCACGAGCGGCACCCCTCCCTCTTCCTGAGGTCGCCCTCGGAGTCGCCGGCCCTCCGCATGGCCGGCGCTCCGGGGATGACCTCACGCCGCAGCGACCACATGCGCTGCAGCGGAAGAGTCAGGGAAAGTGCGCCCGCCGCTTTTAGGGCGCACTTTCCCTGACATCTAAAAGGAGCACCAATTTGGAGCTCCTTTTAGAGTCGCCGGAGGAGCACAGCGGTACGGAGGCTGAGCTCCGCCGGCGCTCCGACCCGTGACGACCTGGAAGCAGTCGTCTGCTTCCCCCCTATGTCTTTAGCCCTACACACTTTCATGGGATAAAAACTCATTAAATGGTGCTCCTTATTTCTAAGTAGACATACCCTGGGTTTGAATCTAATACAGTAATATTACACTGTTGTCCAGTGTCTATACTATTGATTGAAAATTTCAACTCCAAAATTGAGAGAAGAAAATCTTTACCACAATAGCAATAATGGCTTGACTTGCATTTTTATGGTGAAATACAGTAGCAATCAGGTTGATACGATCACAGTTAGAGGTTTCTTTGAAGTTTATCCTGCAACCATAGCAGAACCGAAAAGCTACTTTTCAGTCTACAAGGATCCTGACTTTCAGGCCACATATATGTCTTCAGTCAAAGCTTTAAAGGCATGTACAGCTCCAGATGCAACAGTATATAAGTTTGGTACAGATATCTGATAATTAGGGCTCGAGTATGGGCAAAAGTTTTCCAAATCATGCATTAGCATTAAGATGTGTTGAAGCCACCTATGCAGTAAATGTGCTGGAACCAAGTGCATCATCCTTCAATTGATCAATCCTAAATGGTTCTGTTGTGTTACTGCATTGCAAGCTCCTCATATCAATCAATTTTTATTGCTGCTACTGTTTATATTACAGCTATTTTTTGTTTGCTTCCTTGTATAAAAATGCAGTAAAATATTTTTATATATTTTTATTAATAAATAGTAACAAGAAGAATAACCTGCCAACTGGTGAGATTTTTATATTATTATTATTTTGAGAGCCCTCTGCTTCTTTGGATTCTGAATATGTGGAGATGTGGTGGTGTAATAATTCTCAGTTATTTGGCAGGATAAGGATGCCATGGATGACTAGTGATGAGAAAATCTGTCATATGTGTGTGTGTGCTTTTTAAAGAATCCTATCAACATTCTCAACCCATCTATTTTTCCAATAGGGCTGTGATGCTTCTCCCACCCCCATCCCAAAAAATCCTACATAGATGTGTGTGTGTGTGTGTGTGTGTGTGTGTGTGTGTGTGCATTCATGTGCATGTATGGGCATGCTCTCTCTCTCTCTCTCTTTCACACACACACACACACACACTTCCTAATACAGATTTTAGGGGTGTTTCAAATCAGCCAAACGGGCTGGCCTGGGGGGTGAAGTTGGGGCAGAGCAGTCACATGCCAGCTGTCCCAACCCCAGCCCAACACTGCCCTGATGCCACACACCCATACACACGCCAAAGGCCATCCTAAGAGCTGGCATGGAAGAACCATGGCGACGGCTTTTAGGGTGGCCTTTTGCCACCCCTAAAAGGAGTAACCTTTTGCCGCTTTTTTAGGGGTGGCAAAAAGGAGGATCAGGGCTGTGGCATGCAGTTGCAGTGGCCCCAATCCGCCACTAGCAGGGGCAGCTTAGAGCCTCCCATCTGCATAACCCTTTAGTCTTCCTTATGCAGAATTTTGAAATCTGAAATGTTCTAAAATCTAAAATTATCTACATGGGTGGCTGAGATAGTAACACCTTTGGGCCGATGTGGATGGGTGGCCATGGGCCGCCCTGAGAAGTGGAGAATTGGGGCCGAGGCTGCCCCATGCCTCAGCCCCAATCCACCTTTTCAGTGACTGGGAAAGGAGCGCCAAAATAGCACTCCTTTTCCAAGCTGCGGAAAGGGTGCCTCAAGAGCCACCACACAGCTCTTTTGCACCTCTTATGTCATAAGATGTCGTCTGCAGAGCCCCATGCTTTCTGATGGTTCAATGTGAACAAATATTGTTTCATGCAATATTTTATTGTGTATCAATTACCTTCAGGCTGCATATCTAAGGGGCATATGCATCAAAAAAGAAGTCCATGTTTAGACTTGAGTCTCATTTCCAAGATATCTCATTATATATATTCAAATATTCCAAAATAAAAACAAAACAAAACAAAACAAAACAAAAGTAACCCTCTGAAATCCAAAACACTTCCAGTCCCAGACATTTTAGATTAGAGAGACTCAACCTGTATATGTATTTTTACATGTTTTTCTTTTAGTTATATGTTTATAACTACATATGTTATATGTATTTCTCCATTGACAATTAGACACTGTGTCTTCAATTAAAGGGTTCTCCTACCTTTACATAAGTAGGAGCCAAAATCTACCAAACTTATTTGAGATTATCCTTTAAGTGCTTACAATGGTAAGCACTTGTAGGATAACTGCCCAGTTACAATTGGCAGAAGATAAATGTTCTCATATTCACAGCCTCTCCTAGTGAAGACAATAGGGAGCAGTAAGTATTTCCAGTATCAGGATCACAACCCCAGTTAAATAAATACATAAAACAAAACACTGGTAGAAGTATCTAAGGAGTTTATTGCATTCCAAAACAAAACAACAACAACAAAAAAACCACAACAATTTACCCCTGCCAAAGCTTCCCGACTTTGCAAATAGGGCATCTCAGTGTAGTTTGTAGGTGGGTTTTAGGCTAGATGCAGTTAGGCAGCAGCATTGGTGGCATTTTGCATGTGATAATACCTGACTGCATCCCATAATAGATGTGAACATAGCAGGGATAAGTCAGGAGATCTGTAGTGGAATAAACTCCTTAGATCATAATGCTAAAGTTTGCACTCAATTAACTGAGCAGAGGAGAAGAAAGGAGGGGGCAGAATCTTGCCCTTCAAATGTGGGTCAGGAAAAAAACCCAACAACTGCTGCAGCCTCTTGTAGCCTTCAGATTCTTCCTCATTATTAAAATTTGCCATCATGTCGGTATTGCTCAGCTATATGTTTCTTGGTTTTCATCTGACAAATGCAATAAACTCCTAAGTTTCAGAAATTCAAGTGAGCCAGGACAAACTGGGAAAGTTGGAGAAGAAGAGAAAAACTAGGACATTTTAAAAGCAGCTGAAACTGTGGGACAACAGATGAATAATTGGAACTGTTTCTGCCAAATTAAGAAATTAGGGTATGTTGCAGGATGGGGGAAAAACAGCTATTTGTGTGATAGAAGAGGTGAATAGGGTCTGCTTCTTCATCAGAAGGAAAAGCCATTATCGGGGTGGTGATTACCTCCTCCAAGAACCATTGACAATTTGCTTGCCTTCTTTTACTATTCCTTCCTCCCCTCCAAAACCCTCTTTCCAGATAGGTCTGCTTGTCTTTCCTCTCAACCCAGAAAGTCATTGCAGATTCAGTATTCCTTGCTCATAACCTCCTGTTTCTATTGCCCTTGTAACAATGATTTTCTGCTGACACCACCCATTCACAGCTTCTTCCTATTAGTTTTCCCAGTATTACTGGGCATTGTCTGGATCCTGCCTCTCTTTGACATTAGACACTGTGCCCACCCTTTTTATTTACTGTTCTTTTCCAGTGCCTTCCTGGTAAGATCCTAAGTGAGTCTCAGAGTATATTCATTTGCACATAATTGGGAGGGAGAGGGATGAATTCCCAAAAGGCAGAAAATTTAAAGGCACATATGTGTGTGTGTGCCTTCATGTCACCTGTCAATGTATGCTGACTCCATGAATTTTACAGTGTTTTCTTAAGAAACAATCAGAGTTGGTTTGCCACTGCCGCCTGCCACATGGTATTCCTTTGCAACCTCTCACCCAAGTACTACCCAGGCCTGATCCTGATTAGCTTCCAAGATAAGATGAAATCTGGTGTCTTTAGGGTATTTAGGCAATATGTACTTTCATTAACAGTTCTGTAGATCAGGAATTTGATAAATGCATTAAAATTGGTTAAATATTTTTCCCCCATTTTTTTCATACATGACCAGTTTACAGAAAAGCTGCAAGCCCAATTTAACCAATCAGTATAGCACAGTTGTTAGTGTTCCTGGTACTTGAAAGAACAAAGTTTAAAATACAACTCTCTAGGAAACTCATTGAGTGACTTTAGGCCAGCAATTTTCTTTCAACATGACTACCTCAAAGGTTGTCATGATAATAGCACAGTGGAAAAGAAATTGCACACTGCAGAGAACTCCTTAAACAAGGGAGAGGTTATTTCCCCCCATATTAAAATGTAATATATAACCAAGTTACCACCAAAACTCTTTCCTTTTTTTTGTTATCTTTTATTGTTTGCTTAACATGCTTTCTACTTCACTGCAACTCCAAAGTGTGAGCATTCATTATAGTCCTTCTACCTCCACTTTGTGCATCTGATGAAGTCAGTTTTTGCCTGGAACAGCTCATACCACAATATGAGCTAGTTGCTAAGATGCCACCATACTTTCTCTCTTCTAATATAATCTGTGTAATTTATGTTTCCACCCAGAGCCATCATTTATTCCCCGTATGTGGAGATTCTGCTATCAGAGGGCAGTTGTGATAAATTAGAACAATGTATTTTCCTGCAATTTATGCCACTCAGTGAGCCTCATTGCAATTGCTTCCCACTTCAAGTGCACATGATTCTGAAATAGCTCTCTGAAGAATACACTTAAGTTTTAGAGTGTGTCAACACAATGCAAGCAGGCTGGTGTTTTGATTTGGTTGGCATTAACTAACTGAGAGTGGCTATCAAGTTAGTAGGTATATAGGCATGGTTCAGGGGAGTTTAAGGAAAAGCTGCTTATTCTTTTACAAACTAATCCTTCTTCCCTTGTGTTCAGCCTCATAATTGTCTGCAGTTCACAAGTACCAGCTACTAGCTAGCATTAAAAAGATGGAATCAATAGCATAATCCTATTAAATGCTGCAAAGAAGGCTACTTTATAGATATACAGTGGAATCCTATTTTTTTTAAAAAAATACTTCAATAAAAAGGTAGTTCCATACAGAATCTGAAAGCCTAAAATAAATTGCTCTTATACTTCAGTTTGATAGTGCTGTGTGGTTTCCTACCCTCCCTTTTTCTGCTCAGCTGTTAAAAACATAAGAAATCACAGGAATGACAGATGAGGAAACAACCTTTAGAAAACAGATATGTATATTTTCTACCACTACCAATGAGCTCAGATTAAAGGGTAAAACCATCAATTTCCAGGTAGACGTAATCCCCAGGAATTCTTCAAAAGAAATCAAATCACACATCATTTCTGGTGAAGAAAGCATCATATCAATCTAAATACTGTTCATGAAAAGCTTTGAATAAGTAATCATCCCAATGGATATTATGGGCATTCAGTTCATCTGACTCTTCTGATGACATACATATAAGAATAGAATGGAATTTGGATTAAGACTGCAGCTTCCAATGAGAATGGAATTATTTGCATATTCACTCAGAAATAAAGAGCACATTTGATATAGTTAAACTCGGCTTTCACTTTATAGAACTACTTACAATCCCCTAAAATGCCTTCCCTAGGGCACAATAATGGATGAAGTCAGAGGTTCTCTTTTAAAGCAGATGTGGCCAAGACCGACCCCAATAGCTTCCTCATATCAGAGCTACACACAACCTAAGATCCCAGTCAGGAAACCAACCCTTCACCTAATGAAGCCTTGTTTGGCATTCACACATCATATTGTTCCTGTACCTTTCTGCTTTACCTGCACAAATGGACCGATTGAAATGGCACCACTAGGCCCATGATTCTCATGTGTTTCATGGCCAAACAATGCAGGGTAGACAAAATTTTCCCTGTCTGCTTTTTCTAACATTGCCAGTCATGTGATAAGGTGAAATTTTTTTACATGGCTCCACAGTCACCAGCCAAGTCTTGTACTGACCCATGGGTGTGTGAGTGTGAACTGACCAATTAACATCAATAATAGGGCATGTCAGAGCTTTATTCTCTAAAAGGAGTCCCTGGCTCAATTACAATTACATCATGTTGTGAGTGTCATTGTGCCCCTGTAATGCCTTGTCTCTGTCTAACTCAATCAACACACTTCATGGATGAAACCAGATGGTTTATAGGAAAGCTCATCATCAGCACATCCTTTGCTGGATCTGAATTAACAAGCTAAGATACACTTTCACTCCCCTTGGATCCACCTCCCTTCCTTTCCCATGTACTGCCAGGCAGCTATTTGGCCTTGGTTCATATACAACAACACCTCCACCCCGCAGCTGCTCACTCCCACCTCACACACTCATGCTCCCAACATGGCTACAGCAGGCCTAAGCAGGCCTAACTTTAACATGGCAGAGAAAGCTATGAGAAGTGGTGACTTTAACATCTCTATACCTTTCCTCTTCTGGGGTATGCAAAACTGCCTCCTTGCTCTCCAGCAATTCATAAAGCTACAGAGTGGAAAGTAGAATCAAATTCTGTAAAACATCTATGACTAGGTTTGCCAAGTTTCAGTCCTTCAAATCAGATTATGTGTATTATACTAATATGCATTGCTTGAGCCTCTGACTTACCAGTTTGGCTCTTTTGTGAGGGTGGATGAACAGAAAGGAGTCATCATCTCCCTCAGCACTGGACTACACAATATTTTTTCCCAGAAAAGAGAAGTCTGTTGGTCTCTGGCATCCAGGGAGCAGCCAAAGGAGGCAGGATTCTACAAGCTTTACTTCAGTCCACCCAGGGATAAATAATCCACTGGTGCTGGGGCTGTATTCTTTCTTAGAATATTTTAAAAGAGTTCCAGGAATTGGAAAAGAGTGACCCACCTATGCAAATCCATCACATTAATTATTATATTTTTCTACCACTATGTTTCCTTAGTATCATGTTTATATAAACAAGAACAGAGAGATACAGCTTCATATCTCCCTACATGGTCATTGAATTTACCAAATGGCCATCTCTACCCCTCAGTAAACTTACCTTATAGGGTTATTACAAGAATTATTTGAGAGAGGAAAATCTATATAATATACTATGGCATGCCTGATACAGTATTACTATTACTAACAACAACATTAACATTTTATGATGCACAAAGCAAGTCCAGTGGTATTCTGTATTTTTATTTTATTTTACTTTAATGTACTTCATTTTACCATTATTCTTTTTATTGATGACAAAAGGCTACAGATCCATGCCCCTGAGAGTGACTGCCATCTGATTCATGAGGAAATGAAGAGGAAAGCAAGAACAAAAAGCAGTAACTGCAGGGGAAAAACAGGTGTATCCTTCTTCAGAGATTCAGTTTAAATATAATTGTTACTAGAGGCCCTCTCACACTACCCAGGTAAGAGTGTTATGATTGCACTTTAACTGCCATGGCAATATCCTATGGGATCCCAGTAGTTTAGGGAGGATTTTAAAATTCCTAGGATTTAGAGTTCTCAGCTAGATAATTCTAGTACCTCACCAAACTACAGACCTCAAGTTTACATACCAAATTATCATGGCAGTTCAAGTGGAGTCATAATGCTATAACTGTGTATTGTAAAAGAGTCCTGGCTTTATAGGAACCCTCTTGTGCTGAACCTCTGTCAGAAATAGTCCCAGCATGTTGAAGGGTGCAGAGCAGCTGCAGGTCATTAAAATGGGTGTGAATCCACTACCACCATAAAAATGGATTCAGAAGCCGAGCAGATTTCAGAAGGTTATCTCTAAGATTATCCTTGGAATGCTGGAGTATAGGGCATATCCTTTGATAAATTATAGAGCATTGTATTCAAAAGTCTGTGATGATGGGATTGTTTCTACCTAGCTTTCCCCTTCATTTTCTTTATTTGTTTGATTTGAAGCATATCCTCCAGGGTACTTCATTCTTTTTCTCCATCCCTCTCTTTTTCTGTCACACAAGTCTCCAATATCAGCCATTACATATCTTTTCCATGTTAATAGTATCAATTAATGGATTCAGACACTTATTATTGTTCTAATGGATCAAGGGTCACTGAGAAATCATATAAATAGTTTACAGCACAGAATACAGAGTGAGTGGTTTCCGTGTGTCTCTCAAGTATACATGCAGTAATGCATTTACATTGTCCAAAAAATGTCCTTTCTTTGTCTCATCATTGTGCAAATTGGTGGCTAGCACATGGTTTCTAAGAAATAAGTGTAAGTAAATATGTATTGAGTACATTTACAGCTGTAATGTGCTATGTATATGCCACACACTAAACCACAATTTTATAAATTTACACTATTTTAATTTTATTTAAAATCATTTTATACCATTTAATTTGACAAATATCCAAACTAAAATAATTCAAAAAACAAAACAGTAAGATGAGACAAAGATCAAGCAATTCACAATTGCATTTTTCAATCTACAATATATGTTGGTAGTATGAGTAATCAGGAAATACCTATTGCAACAGATACACTTTCCACATACTATGAAATAGTAATATGTTCATCTTTCATGCTGAAGGGGAATCTGTTCTGAAAAGCAGATGTATTGTAAAGAACCTCTTTCAAGTGTTTGCAAGTTGAATGATTAATGGCTGTACAACCAGCAAGAGGACATCAATTATTGATTTCAGTTGGTAGACAAAACAATATGAGACATAGGGCTGATGCAGACTGGCCTAAAGGGGGGGCATAGAGCTGCCCTGGGAGCAGCAGATTGGGACTGCAGGAACTACACTCTGTGGCCTCAATCCTCCTTTTTGCTGTTCCCAAAAGAGAGGCAAAATGCTGCTCCTTTTGGGGATGGCAAAAGGCTGCCCTTTCAGCCACGGCAGCGGCTTTTTTGTGTCCTTTTGGGGCAGTGTGTGTGCACCCTGCACCAAGAAGGCAGGCATCCTAATGCCGCACACCATGCAAATGGGTGCATGGTGACAGGACGGGGTCGGGGTGGAGTCGAGGTGGCCAGTGTGCAGTTGCTCTGCCCCAACTCCACCCCCAGGCCAGCCCTTTAGACCGGTCTGCAACAGCCCAAAATTTCCCTTAAGGTTATTCTGGGGCTTTACAAATTAATAAAACTTTAAATCTGGTTTGGTACTATTTTGTAACAAGTGCAGCTTCTTCTGCAGAAGTGTAACAGGTTAATGGTAGAGTTCTCTGGTTAGCAACATAAATTTATGTATTCTCTGCTAGCTGCACTTCTGGACCAGCTTAAAGGCAACCCTACATAGAGCAATTTTGAAATAACCCAGTCAAACTCATTGCAGTAACCAAGCTATCCTGGTCCAAAAGCAGTCTGAAATGTCATAACACCTAAAGCAGATCAAAAACATTCCTAACAATTACCTCTTCCATTGACAATGATGGATCTAGTGGTACTCCCAGATTATGTATCTCCTCCTTCATAGCAAATTAATCTGGAATAAGCAATTCACCAGTTTTCCTAGACATGGAACTACTTTTCCACAGGCCCTCTATCTTACTGGAGTTCATCATGTGATGCAAGAAGCAGTCTGGTTTTATCACTTGTAACAGCTGCAGCGCAATGTTGAGAATGCAAATGTTGCCGTAGTATCATATGACTTATCACTTGATAGGATAGCCCTGTTTAAATATTTGAAGGGATGTCATAATGAGAATGGAGCAAGTTTGTTTTCTGCTGCTACAGAGAACAGGACATAGAGCAATGGATGCAAACTACAGGAAAAGAGATTCCACCTCAACATTTGGAAGAACTTTTTTACAATAAGAACTATTCAGCAATGGAACACACTCCCTAGGAGTATGGTGGAGTTTCTTTTTTTGGAGATTTTTAACAGAAGCTGGATGGCCATCTGTTGGAAGTGCTTTGATTGCATATTCCAGCATGGCAAAGGGTTGGACTAGTTTGACCTTGTGGTCTCTTCCAACTCTATGATTCCATGATTTGTGTTGCAGATGTTATGGAGCTATCTGTTCCTTACCTCAAATTCTTCCTTCTTAAACTGCTGACAAGTGAAAGTACACAAAGAACATAGCAACACGAGCATGGCTTTAATTTGTTGCATAGTGTAATATGCTTCAAGACTGTAAAATATATATTTTTCTATTTAAAATTTAAATTTTTGTTACCAGAATTGCTTTAATATATTTAACAAAAAAAAAAAAAAACCTTTGTGGGTCTCCAGTCATGGCCCTGACCGGAAAAGCCAAACCACCATGGATCCAAGGTGAGGACCTCACATAGGCAATTGAAAGGTCATGTCTGCATCTAAAACAATTTGCAGATCAAAAGGGCCAGGCTTAGTAACTGCAAAGCAAGACATTAACACCTAGGAGATTTATGAGTACCAGCCAGGATGTGTCTGGCTGAAGATGAGATAACATTAACAACCCATCTTTTCTCTTTGGAAATTGTATACTTCAAAGAGTATTAATCCAGAATCCTTTGATATACAATAGCAAGTCTTCACCTCAGGCTAGGTTTAAGGGTATAAAAGATCCCTAAAATCTTAGGTGCATTGGGTCTGGTTAGATTTCATGGTGACACTGCACCACTGTGAACTCTGACTTGGGTTCCAGCTCTTCCCATCATCCTTCCCCTTTCATAACAGTTGAGTCTATCCATCTTCATTCATCATTGGAGCAGCTTCCATTAGGTAATTATCACCATTAGAAAGCCTTCTGTTTCCTAGCCAAGCTAACTACTTTATTCCTGAGTTCTTGTGTGTATGAGTGAATGTCAGAGTGTCTTTGTATGTTTGTATCCTCAAATAAATCACAGACTTATTGGAAAGCTTTGTCTCTATCAGTCTATTCCCTAGCCACCTCCATAAACATAGGACAAAAAATCCCATTGGAGACTTGAACTTTAATAATTCCTCATGTTCAAGTTCTTCTTACATTTTTGGTGGAGAATTTGGCGGTCAAATCCCTGAAGTATGGACATTCCAATTTGACCACTTGGACTGTATACACTTTGGACATAGAGGTTAAAAGGGATTGAGACTGCATAAATGCAAAAGCCAGGAATTCCATGTGTGTGTTGTTTTGTGTGAGTGGCCACAAGGGCTTGGGACTATCAGTGTTGGCTGAACCCATTTCATCTCTTGGGTTGGTCATTCTGCACATTGGCTCTGGCTGCAGAGATTGGGCCATCCTGTTGTGGACTTCCAACTGTTCCTGATCATGTAATCAGAGCAGCTTCCTGACCAGGAAGCCTCATGCTGGGCGCCCCAACCCCTTCCTGAAAACATCATTGGAGCGGCTGGCCCTCCGCCTGGCCAGCACTCCGACGACGCACTTCCGCTGCAGCATCCGCACACGCTGCAGCGGAAGAGGCACCGAAGGTGTGCCGGAGGCCTTTTGTGGTGCACCTTCGGCATCTTGTGGAAGGAGTGCCATTTTAGCACTCCTTCCTGGGCCTGGGATGCTGCGCCGCAGGGCCAAGGAGTGTGGATACCTCGGCCCCAATCCGCAGCTTCCCGGGGCAGCCCCGTGCTGCCCGTCTGCTCCCCCCTTTTGTTTTTGTAAAAAAAAGTTGTAGTTTGGTTGGGGCTGTACAGATGGGCAAAAAGAGGTGATTTCAGGCTGACTTGGAGGCATGGCATTTAGATGACGCATGCCTAAAAGCCAGCAGGAAAGCACCCTCTAGCCGCTACATGCCAGGGAAAGCCACTCCAAAAAGTAGCAGCTTTTTCCCACTTCTTCCAGAAAGATGCACACCTTTGCATGTTCATATGTATGCAATGGCACTGGTGCATCAGATAAAGAGTGCCAGAGATTTAAAATGGCCATATAAATGCACCGCCGCATGCGTGGTGGAAATTGAGTCGGTGATCCAGAGCATGCGCCCTATGATGTGGGCTTTAATTTAAAGTGCCGTATGCTTCTAGGTGTGGATGCACTACCACAGGTGTGCTTTAATATTAGAACCCTAACTTTAATCCTAATTATAACCCTATCCATGTGCCTTAGCAACTGTTATCTATTATGACAATAAATACATTCCATCACATGTACACTTACTGTCAGCATGCACAGTAGTTTGCATGAAAGAGTCTTTTGTGACCTCTTCTGCACAAGTATTCAGGTGTGCATAAGATCTACACACCACCTCCTGGCATGATTAGGGGGTAATAGTTGTCCGTGTGTCCTGTTAACCATGTCCTTTGCATGATCACCAGCTACATGTATCCAGTCTGTCCACACAAAACTCCTTTGCATGTACCTGTCCCCTCCACCCTGATCTGTGTGGAACATGTTTTGTGTAGATGACAGAATATCCGAAAAGTGTCTTTTCGGTTAACAAACTGTTTCCTCCGCCCCAAGGGTGGCACAATCAGACAGTGGCACCTGTCTATGGCACCCACTACTTGGGGGAAGCTAAGGTCAGTGAATCCTTACCTGATCTGTGGGTGTATGATAGGTCCTGCTCAGGTGCACAGGGATGCTGAACATCAGTCACCTTTGTACAGACAAAATGGCATACTGTATGCCACCCTATGATATGTTCTGAATAGGTGCTCAGGAACGCCGAACTTCTGTCACCTTTGTACACAGAAAGTAGCAGACTGTATACCAGCCTATGATGTGTTCTGAACAGGTGCACAGGTGTGCAAGGATGTATCCCTGCACATGTGTGCATGCATCTGAAAGAACGGGAAAAAATTAAAAGCAGCTGCTGCCGCCTGTGCGGCTGCTCTGTCTTCCTTCGTGGAGTCCTCAGGGCTGCCAGTGGGGTTGGTGGGGCTTCAATACGGCCTTGGAAAAGGTGCATTGACTGCCCCTCAGTGCTCTTGCTCCATCCCCATTTAGGGCATCCTCGAGGCAGGCGGTGCAGTTTCTGCAGCTTAGAGAAAAGGTAGCTTCATGTCACCTTTTCCTGCCTGTCTGTACAGCCCTGTTGTTTTGGGGCAAGTAACCTTAGCAATTTTCTTCTTTTTTAAAGAGGGAAGAAAACATTATGGTTTTGAAAGAATTTTCACAGTTTGGGATTTATTCTTTTAAAAAAATGCATTTGGGGCAAGAAAACAGCATTTTCTGTGCATAGAAAACATTATTATACAGGAAAAAAATCCCTGCACAAAAAATGCTGATTTATGTGCACACACAAAAATGAAAAATGAAATTTCATAAAAATAAATCCCAAACTGCAAAGATTTTCATCAGTCCAGAATTTTGCTTGTAAGAGTTTCCTGACACTCAATAAACACATTTTCTTTTTAATTTTTTTAAATTGCTTTTCACATATAATTACACATTCATCTAACTACTTACAAACATATTTTTGAATCATTTTTTTCAAATATTATTCTATTCTCTTTCAAGCCCTATTCTGTGGTTACTGCAATGTATACATAAGAACTGAATAAAACCAGTTGGCTGAACTAGCATATATATATATATATATATATATATATATATATATATATATATATATATATATATATATATATATATATATATATATATATATATATATATATATATATATATGTTGTACAAAACACTTTGTAACTCCACACACTTGTATCCCCCTATCCAAATAAAAAGCACCTCCCAGAGATGGTAATTATGATTGTAGATCCTCTTAAACAGAAGGATGGACAAATTCTTAAGAACAGCTAAAATTGCAGGTAGATGAACAAATTCTGAAATGAACTTGCTGTGCTCATTGACAGACTGACAGACTAACCAAGTAATTACTAGGCTAGAATTTAGCAATCAACACAGCATCTAAAAGAAGCTAAGCATTTGTAGAGATAGGAAAAGAAGAGCAATTAACTGTATAGAAGCAGTTAACTTTATGGAAGGAAACACATACACAGCACGTATCTTAAGACATGAATGGAAGAATTTCAGAGTAGCATAATCCCATGGATCAGAACTACAGTAATGCAAGTGCTAACTGAAGGTATACAAGACCAGTGTGAAATGTATGTTAATGCATGTTTCTCTTGCTCTATGGAATGTATGCTTATGTTTCTAGAAGTACACCTAATTTCATCCTTCATCTGTGGGTATGTTCCAGTGGCCTTTAAAATTCTTGACCATATTAGTGGAGAGAGCAGTTAGCACGACCATTTCACTGAATTTCTGCAGGGAAAGTACATCTCTAGGGCCTTATCAAACACTGGCCACGAAGCGAAAGGTAAGCGAAAGCTTA
>CM034708.1:41740636-41756514 GCA_020142125.1 Phrynosoma platyrhinos | reverse complement strand
TTTAACAATGGCAGCAGCAGGACAGAGGCTTGGAAGCCTGTTTTTAAAGAAGAATGGCCATATTGGCATGCTAAAACTATCCATAACTATTGTAAATATTGGTAGGATGATGCCCTATCTTCTAGGACAACATATTGACACCATTCAGTTATGGGTAGTTTCACATGTCATTGTATTCCATTTCCTTGCAGTATTTTCTCCCTCCAACTAAAGCTCTGCTTCTGGGTTTTGCGGCTACTCCAAGTGGCAGCATCAGTAACAGTGTTGGCCTCTAGCCATTGTTTTGTATCCTCCCCAGCGCTCAAGCCTGAGCTGTAATCTGCACTGCAAAATAATGTAGTTTGACTCTGCTTTTACTGTCATGTCTCAACACTATGGAATTTTATGATTTCTAGTTTTGTGAAAGATTTAAGCTTCTCTGTCAGAGAGCTCTGGTGCCACAACAAACGCAAGTCCCAGGATTCCATAGAATTATGTCATGTCAATTAAAGTGATGCCAACCTGCATTATTTCTTCAGTGCAGATGAGACCTTAGTCCAGGGATAGGCAACCTTTCCCCTTTAAGGGCCGAGGGAATTCAGCTTCCATAATCCCAGGAGCTATTGGCCAACATGGGACTATTGGCCAACATGGCTGAGGCTTCTGGGACTGAAGTCCCTCGGCCCTTAAAGGGGAAAGGTTGCCTACCCCTGCCTTAGTCTCATTCCAGGATGTAGTTTTTGGGTGGGCACCACCCAAGAATATTGGAGAATTCATAGGAAAAGTTTTGACAAGTGACCATATTTTGTGGGGTAAGAAAGGAGTGGGGTGGGATCAGCTATTTTAACAGTAGTAAATATATTTTGGATCACCTCTCGTTGCAAAAATCACAGTTTTGCACCAGTTTCCAGAATACTGCAGAAAAAAGTTCTACTACACATCTTCTGTACTGGGGCTTAAAGTCAGAATTGATAACAGCAGGAGAGGCAGTGTTATTTCTTTATGCTGCTGCTAGGAAAGAATCCTTTCAACTGCTGGAACAAAGGAACTCATAGCCTTATACTAAAAGTCACCTGTGGAGAAGGCAAAGGAGATAATTAATGCACCTTTTTATTTTACACCTCCTCAACAATTAACACTTTTTGATCAGCAGTGCTACAACAATAAGAGACAAAGTGCAGTCTCTCAAGCAAGAGCTCATTGTCTACCTGATTCTCTGAAAGGTACTCTATCCATTGTACAGAAAAGAAAACCAATGCACACTTTTGTTTCAGTGTTCTTATACCTAATAGCTCTGAGGAAAACAATGCCCTGGAGAAATTATAATGCAAGTCAGGTCAGAAGGAGAATAATGGTCATCAGTGAGAGGAATAATTAGGCAAAAATTCAGTGATCCCAGAAAGCTGTACCTGAAAATAGGCATGTATTTGTAGAGCTTTATATTGATATTTTTTAAATATATTAAACATTATAGTGTGTTGGTATGCATTTATAGCCTACAGCATGCTTACAGGCCCATTACGGAAAGATGTGTTTAAATATTTCATGAAAAATATACTGAGGTTCAAACATAATACAGTGGGTCCTTGGTATCCCCTGGGATTTGGTGCCAAGAACCCCTGTGGATACTCAAGTGTCATTAAGTACAATAGTGCAGTGAAATGGTGTCATAGAAACATAGAGCTGGAAGGGACTACAAGGGCCATCCAGTCCAACCCCCTGCCATACAGGAACACACAATTAAAGTACTCCCAACAGATGGCCATCCAGCCTCTGTTTAAAAACCTCCAAAGAAGGAGACTCCACCACATTCTGAGGCAGTGTGTTCCATTGTCAAACAGCTCTTACTGTCATGAAGTTCTTCCTAATGTTGAGCTGGAATCTCTTTTCCTATAGTTTCTATGTCTTCTTCCTGGGTCCCTTATAGCAAAATGAGGGTTTGTGTGTGTGTGTTTGTATATGTATATATATGGAATATTTTCAAGTCATGGATGGTTGAATCCATGAACATGAAGGGCCAAAATTATTTAAACACATTGCAAGAATTGAATATATTTAAATACATTGTATAGCTGAAACATTATTTGTGTGTAACAAAAGAAAATATCTACACCTGTGTCTGTGTCTGTGGCAGCAATAGGTCTTTGGAAAAGCATGTTAGATGCCTCAGCATTTGACAGTGATTTTGGTTGTTGGCCAAGTTGAAGGGCCAAATTAAAATTTTGCAGGGAGGGTCACTAAATGAAACAAATGGGGGGAAAATCATGGCAAACACCTCAAAATTCAACA
The DNA here is from genome assembly GCA_020142125.1 of Phrynosoma platyrhinos. NCBI lineage: Eukaryota > Metazoa > Chordata > Lepidosauria > Squamata > Phrynosomatidae > Phrynosoma > Phrynosoma platyrhinos. Next base: position 41,754,246 of record CM034708.1, on the reverse strand, counting down.
GTGTGTTCCTAAACAAGTAGAAGTGGCTCATTTCAAGTCAGAAAGTCTAATTTCTAAATGAGAGCCTTCCTATAAGCAAAAAGAGAGGCATTTTCCAATTGGGGAACAATTTTTAAAGGATCATAAAATAGTAGTAGGTTCTCTGAAGTGTTTCTGAAAATGTCATGGGGTTTTTAAAGGCCAAGGTCTCTTTGGTACTGCTAGTAAACCTCATGAAGTAAAAAAGAGGAAGTGTGGAGAAACAGGAGGGTCCATGGATCCCTTAGGGAATATTAGTTGAAAACATGGATGGTGCCAGACATACTTCTGCTAGTGTGGAATAAATATATTTAATTTCAGTATAAAATATTCAGAGTTGTGCAGTAACAATGGACATTGTTCAGGTTATTCAAAAGAAATTCCATTATGACGATTGTATTTTCACTTAAGGCAATGCCATTTGACCAGAGATGCATGATCTTTGACTATGGGTATATCAATCAGTCAGTCAGTCAGTCGGTCGGTGAATTTTAGTAAGGTGCAGCTCCCACACACCCTAGTGCTTAGCTGCTCTCCCTAAGCAGATCAGGGTCACCAGGGAGAAGGGATTTTCATATCCTGTTCCCCTCACTAGCAACTTGAAATCAACAAATTGTAGTGAAGATGCTACGAATGCAGAGGGCTTTAGCACACCAGAAATCATGGATAAGCTTGTTTTACTCTTTCTGTTCATCTCATATTGGTAAGGCAGCAGTGATCCAAAATGACAGTTGGGTGTTGAGGCTTTATCTTCCCTCTCCTTACTCTCCCAGTGAACTTAACTCAGGGATTGCTGGGAAATGGGAGAAGTTTAAACTTCTTTTACCTCCTTTTGACATCTTGAACAACATGACTTGGACTGAACTATCTTAAAGCCTTTCTCCTACATTAGTGATTCTTCCCAGTGTGTGTGGTATATTTATCACACACCATGTTCACATCTCCAGGCATTCTGGAAAATAGTGACATATCTTGGAGTAATTTACCATAATCTGGATGGCCAAAAGTGCCTCATCTCAAGAATGTGACACATAGAAGATTGCATTGAAAGCCAACCTGAGCAAGTAGGAGAGAATCTATGAAGATAAACCTAAAAGTTTGCAGTATGTGCTGCACATTTCAAAATAAGATATTAAAATCAAGACACTATGTGGGCACATTGTACGCCAACCAACTCATAAATATTTTGAATTTAGCACTTTTCCACATCAGACAAAGACATATTAAGCTTTGTGTAGGAGGCTTAATTTAACCAAGTCCACATCAAGCTATTATTATCAAAGGACTTCAACGTTTTGCCAGTGAGGTTGTTATAGCTTAGGATAACTGTTTGATCATTTGTTTGGTCATGTTGTGAGAAGAATAAAAGCTCCAGTCTGCCTCTCAGACAAATCATTACTACAGAGGATACATAGCTAGCATAGCTTCACTCCACATTAATATAACTAGTGTTTTGTCATAAAGGTCTGGGAAGGTGGAGAGGTGACGACAGGAATGAATTCAGTTAGTTGTTTTCAGTAATAACCTACAACAAGAAAAAGTACCAACAGAAAAAGGGCTGTCATCCTCTTAAATTGGAACATCTTTGGTGGCATGTGCAAAATGTCACAGCTGTCTGGATCTCTGTAAGAAAGCATTCTATGATAATCAATAAAATAATTTTCTTGCCTCAGTCACATCCACCCAGAGATGAAGTGTTTTCACAACTATTATTTATTACTGACTGTTGTACAGAAGGGTATGGTGGGTGAAGAGGATTGTTAAATGCCTTTGAAGGAAACCATATTAACTTCTTATGGCAGAGGTCCTAGTTGCATAAAGTTCATCAACAACTGGCACTGTCAAGCAGAGCAGTAGATTACTTGACTTTTGGATTTTAAGGGAGGGAAAACAAAAATGCTGAAATACACAAAATATTTGTTGTTAATAGAACAAAAAATTAATTCATGGCCAATTTGTTTTTATATGGTCACTGTTCTGTTGGTTATTTACATTTCTTCCACAATGGGCACAGGAGGAGAGAGAAAAGAAAAAGAAACAGATGGATAGAGGATAAGATATATGATGAATAATTTAGATTAGCAGATAGGCAGACAGATAGATGTTAGACAAAAGATACTGAACGTAGGTAGAAAAGGTACCAGTGAGGGTCCCAATCTCTTTTTTAATTCAAGCTGAGAAAAGGAATGGGAATTGCACCGGCACAAAAGGGTCTGAACGCCATCTTTTTGGAGTAACAAATGGCCATAACTTTATTAATCTGTACAGGATCTGAAACAATATCTTTTCATAACAAATTCTTAACCTAACTATAACTTCGTTCTTGACACATGTGTCCGTGCATGTGTCCTGACACCCGACGTAATCAACAATTTTAATCAAGTCAGTGTATCAGGTACAAGACACACCTCTCACAAGCATATGTCAAGAAGGTTTCCAAATAAATTGTTGAAGATGTAAACAAATAATCTCTCCCCATACAAATTATGATGCCATCACTAAAAGGTTGATGTAAGCAAGTTATGATGTCATAGTTAATTTTGATGACGTAAGAAAATTTTTCTGTAAGCTGATGATATAACCCTTCACCCCCATTAACAAATCAAATATTGCGAATTCAAATATTCAAATTATCCCCGGGTGGGGAGGGTCTCCCTGCCTGCCCAACCGAGACAAAGAATTTGCACCATAATTGACCAAAAGACCCTATTCCAAGTTGTGATAAATCAGCAGTAACACATGAATACACACATGTAGCTTGATAACACACAATGACAACAACAAATGTCACTAACATGTAAACCCACACAACATTATTCTCAGGGAGGGTGAAAAACCCAAGTTACAATAACTATGGAAAAATTCCCTCCCTCCCCCTGAAGGCAACTAGCCAAAGCCTGAGTGTAATAAAACTCCTGCTGAACTAATGGTGGGTGGGTTGGGTCACGCTGCTGCCTGAGCCCAAAATGGCTGCCACCATATGGCAGCCGGGGATTAAATAATCCTCCAAATCTCGCCCTAAATGTCACAAGACTATCTGGTCTCACGAGATTATGCAGGCTGTTGGGGGATCTCGTGAGATTCCCCCTGATTGGCTGGGAGGCCCAGGAAGGTTGGGACTTCCTGCCCTCCCAGCCAATCACAGCATTGGCTTCTCTAGGATGGCCAGTACAACATAGAGCCCCTCCCAACACATTGGGGGGGTTCTTTTTCCAACTTCCAAATTATTTTAATATTAAAACCAGCAATCAGTGTTGGCTTGTACAACCAATTGATGGGGGATTTCCATCCTTGCATTCAGGAGCAAGAGGCAGCAGAGACTGCAACACATCCTATATTCAGCAGCATATTCAACCTAAAGTTGCTGTAACTGACAGCCTTGTAAAGTTAACAGTCTCTTACCATGCTCAGGAAACCTTTCCAATTAGAAAAAAGTACTCTTGTACTATCTAAGCAAACCATACCCTGCTTCTGCTGTTCCATCTCTTCAGTTGCAGATAATTTTCCACTTTGTTCACCTCATGGTAGCAGCCAGATCTCACCACAAACTAGTTACAAAAAGTTATGTGTAATGAAATCCTGCATGCCAATTACAAAGGAGTAACTGAATTGCACTACAAATAACATCTCAAGTAAGATAAGGGGAGTTAACTTCATCCCTTTTGAAATGCAACTGTAACATGTTAGTTACTTTTATAGTTAACAGGGATATGGCCTTACTGAGGATGGAGGAGGAATTATCACTCAGTTCAAGCGCAGATTGTGCTACTGCTTTATGTTCTGTTGTGGATGCTGTAATAATCATGATGTAGACACAAAGAACATTGTTTGTATCATAGTCCAGAGGGCTTGTAGGATTCATAGGTTTATTTTTTTTAGGTAACAAAAACAATCCCCCCCCCATGAATATTTTAGATGTACCCTGCTTACCAGAGGGTTTGGATGGCAAAAGTGGTTGAATCTTATTTCATTCTTATGTGGAATACCCAGAGAAGTGGAAGCTGTGAGAAGGGTTCACACAATTTCATGCATTGTGAAGCTCCACAGAAGATGAAATAAGGCTTTACCCATCTGAACAAGCTAGAGATGAGTCTTTTGTGCAGTCCCATTTTTTCTGCAGTTCAGGCAAAATTCAGATGTTAAGACTTTTCCTAGAGGATGAAAGGAATGTACCACTAATGATCTGATGAGGGTAGGGCAATGCAAGTGATTCGGCTGACTAAAATTCTGAAGAATTTGAGGTGAGCCCATTTGGATGACCTCTAGATTGGATCAGATTGTTCCAATTCAGAGTAAAATGTCACAGTCTGAATGAATTTGAACTTATCTGAACTTCCAGAAGTCAAAAGTAACTAGGAAAAAGGCAGATAGCTATTCCTCAACATGGCCATAAGGATCACATTGAATGTATGTATGTGAATGGAGGCTGAGCTTGCTTATTGATAGTTCTAACATGCAGTTAAAGGCAAGAATATCATCCTCCCCTCAAACTGCATATTTGGGAAATTATGGAAGGCTATATAAATTACATCTCTTTGTTTCTTTGCTAGATTTAGCTGCTAGTAGCAGATTGCTGAATGAGCACTCTGAGCCAATACAGAAGAGGCATATTATTGGCTAGAATTAATTTAAGCAGATCCCAGGTTTTCTATCTGTCTTCATTCTAGTTAGAAAATTTGTTGTTGTTGTTGTTGTTGTTGTTGTTGTTGTTGTTAACTGCCTTCAGGTCACCCCGATTCATGACAAACCTGTTGATGAGACATCTATCCCCCTATCATCCACTGCTCTGCTTAAGTCTTCAAGATTCAGGCCTGTGACCTCCTTGATTGAGTATAGTCATCTGGCACATGGTCTTCCTTTCTTTCTGCTGCCTTCTACCTTCTCTACCATTATTGTCTTTTCTAATGGCTCATGCCTTTTCATGATGTGGCCAAAATACAATATCACTTGCCAGGGCAGTTCAGCACAACAGCCTGCTTAACACTTTGAAAGGTAGTGTCAAGCAGTCTTCTACAGGACACAGGCAGACAAGTCCCAGATTCCAGAGACCCATGGTAAAACTCATAGGGCAGTACCCAAAGACACAGAACTCTCAGTCTTTACTTCCTCCATAGCTTAGGCAGCCTAGGCAGGTGACTCTAGAAGAGATGGGTTGGGGTTTTGATGACCAACCACAAAATTACGAGACTAGACACATGACATTGGTATAAGCAAGGGCCACTTTATTTGACCTAAAACCTATTTAATAAACGGAACCTGGGGATAAATGACAAGGGGGGGGGAGCAAGCTGATGTATATCCAGTTGAAGCCAGATGTCAACTTGTGACCACCTCCTCCTTGGGTGTAGCATCTGACCCCAAAGACAATCTTATATCATGGGTTACTCCCCATCTGGCCATTTACTGGAAAGTAAACCAAGGACACTCCCCGCAAGTCTGTTGACTACAGGAGAAAGCAAATTCCTCAGTCAGTCAGCCCCAAGCAGTGGCCTTTTCCCCATCCGCAAGCCCCTTAGTCTTTAGAGGAGGTTCCAGAGCCTAATACTTCACCCAAAGGGTGTCAAGGTGTACATCTAACTCTTACTTGTTCCCCATAACCTTCCAAAATGACAAAGATACCACCCAAGACAATGTCTCCCAGATACAGTGTAGTGTGTGTGTGTGTGTGTGTGTGTGTGTGTGTGTACGGAGAAAATTCCTACCCAGCCCTGAAGCAACCAGCATAGCTCACACTGTGCACAGGGCAGGGGAGGTGAGTCCAAGCTGAAGGTCCAAAAGGGGCTTGTGAAAGGGCAGCAGGACCACAGAACACCTGTGGCTCCAGCCCCTCACAAGCTATAGCTGTCACCCAAGCAACTTTCCAACCAAATGTAGTCTCTGTTATGAAGGCCATCACCAGTGTCTGTCAGATAATCAGGTTCAGGCACAGCATGATCTGCTTCTCTTCCTAACTGGCTGCCTGTTCACTTAGGTCAAGCCCTGATGCCTGCTTACCTACTAATACACTAGTTTTATTCTTCTTTTGTGTACAACTATAGAATCTGGGGATTCTCTACATGTATACATGCTCCAATATTAGATAAATACTAGACTTTCTAGGACAAAAGTAGCATGAATTTCCAAGACAGAGGAGCAAATAGCTTTTAAAAATTGTTTTTGCATTTAAAATGCTAACAAATTTACAGGAGACCTACATCTGACTGGCTGAGGTTTGTGAGTATTAATTCCTTTTCAGGGTCTACCATGTCTCTAAACTGTATGCAAATATGTGGAGAGAGGGGGAGCCCATAAGGTCACAGCAATTTTGATGTCCCTAGTCACAGAGAAGGACCCAATAATTCAGACTGATGAATATCAGTTTGAATTGGAATCCAGATCAGTTTGGCTCTGTATTTATCTGGATTAAATTAGTTTCCAAATCTAATTAGAAGCTCTGTGCACATCCTTAATTTGTGATATGATGGATTCTAATAATCACATAATTTCCTTTGATGTTTTAGTAATTATTAAAGGTTCAAGATACATTCATAGGCTTTGAGGAGTATGTCTCTTCTGATTATCAACAGGATTAAGTATTTTGGAACCTTCCCATTTTTGAAACTGTGTCCATTTGCAGGCACTGATGAAAATGCACCATTATCTGGATACAACCTTCGGGTTACAGTCACACTGAGACAGTACCATTTTATATCACCTTTTCTACTCAGCGCTCCATAGCTTTTGTCAAGTGAGCCCCACTTTACATAGCAGGATTTCATTTTGAGTAAATGTGTTTGAGAGGAAGAAGTTCAAAGCTTCAGCTGCCTGAACATAATGTTTTCTTGAAAATTGCTAGGAAATATTTTTCTTTTTCTAGGAAAATCAAAGGCAGGGAAAAGAGTAGTTTCTTACTATTTGAAAGTTAAAAAAGTCTGTGCAACAAAATAGCTGATTACAAAGGTCAACTTTGTCATATGTTTAGCTGCATGTGCTTCTATGCTTCCATGCTTCTGAGCATTCCCATGACAACACATGACAGTTATTGTATAATCACATTAAAGTGGATTATGATGGATAACTTTAAAAAGAAACTTTGTTTTGTCTCTATACTTTTTTTTTTTTTAGAAAAGGCACAAGACTATTCTGCATTATACTCCTTATCCAGCATTGTGCCATCCAGATACACAGGATGTTGTTGTTGTGACTTCCAGTCATTTTTTACTTATGGCAATACAAGAGTATTCGCCATCAACTGATAACTCCTCTCTTGACTAAATACCCAGGTCATACTGACTCCTTCTATGTATGTCATCTTCTGGATAATCAGGAACCCAATATTGTCTATAAGGTAGCTAAATTCTGCTACTTGTACGTAAATTGCATCCTCAATTGGTTAATGGGAACTAATGTACTCTTAGTTGTCTCTGGAATGTTGACAGTGGATAGGAGTGGAATCTTTTAATAGCTAGCATCTGGCTTTAGTTATCAGCAAGGAGGGAGTCAAAATCTTGCTGACTACCAAGATGAACCACTGATATGATTGTGAGTTGTTGATTTTATCCTTATTTTATTTTATTTATATTGCTATTGTAATTGCAATTGTAGTTTAATAACTTATTGATTGCTGGTCAATGACCAAATAAACTTTTATTACTACTACTACTACTACTTATGGCAACCCTAAGGTGAAATTGTCATGGGGTTTTCTGGGGCTGAGGGTATGTGAATCACCCAAGATCACCCATTGGGTTTACATAGCCAAGTGAGGAATTAAACCCTGATCTCCTACAACTCTGATAACCTCTAACTATTGACAATGGTGGCTTTAGGTGGTGAAAGTCCCAAACTGTGTGGGAACCATTTAAGTTGCAATGGATTTCTTTTCTTTTTCCTGCATCCCACAATCCTAGGTAATAGGACCTATGCATTCCCTTTAATCTTAAATGATCCCTAGATACTGCCTACCTTGTTGGGTCTAACCCTGACCTATTTAAGAGCACTCACTGTATTACCCAATTGCTTTTTTGATAGAATAATACAGACTAAAACAAATTCAAGTCCTCTGCCCAAACTGAATGCCCAAGGGGAAAAAAATCATACTTGGTCCATACTGCAGCCTTTTCTGCCCACATGACAACTAGCACACAAGGGAGTGATCTAGATTTTTTTTTTCAGGGGCAGGGTGATTCTGAGCAAAATAGCAATTATTTCCAAGATTGCTGGAGGGAAGCTTGTAAAGCCTCTCATGTGCTGTCCTACTACAAAGCATTGAAATGTTGTTGCATATTTGTGTTTTCCTGAACACAGCCACTGATACCCTTTTAGGTTTGTGAACTTCTTGGTAGGAACAGGTTTCAGGGGAAGGAAAGAATGATACTGACAAAAATAATATCCAAAATGCAATAATATCCAAAATCAACAAAAGAACAAGCAAACAAGAAAATCCAAAAATATGTTTAATGGGATGTAATTCCTTGCTTCTTTCACTCTTGCAGACGTTTTCTTCATGTTTGGTGACATTATGATAGATTTTTCACTTTTTAAATTATGTTTTCTCATTCTAGAACAATTTTTGCAAAAACAAAAAATACCAAACAGTTCTTGTTGTGTGCTGCAGTTGACAGAAAAAAATGTTCTGTTTTTCCCTTCCCTCATACAGGGGTGAAACATCATATGCATTTTCTGTTGAAACATCCTTCCTTACTGAGGATGAGAAAAAGTGTGAATATTCTTTACATTTTTAATATTGAATTATACTATCCTTAGTATTGGTATATAGAAAGATGGCAAACTTTGAGCTTATGAGATCTCTTTTGCTTTTGTCTAGAAACATAGTTCCTCCAAGCCCAGCTGGGTTTAAGATAGTGGTTCAATTATATGGACATCTGTTAAGATTAAGAATCAAAGCACCTCTGAGCACCTTGTTCAGTCTAGAAATCTGCATTCAGTGCCAGAGCCAAGCTCGCAAATCCTTTCATTCCTCCAACCCAGGACCACCTTGGAGAACAGGTAGCCAGCATGGGCTTGCCCCTTAACACTGGGTTCTTTCCTCCATCCCAGGACTTGGCAGTGTGGGCAGAGTCCTTGTTAGCCTCCTGCCCATTCCTCCAGCCCAGGACCATCTTGGAGGACAAGTAGCCAGCATGGGCTTGCACCTTAACATCAGGCTCTTTGCTCCATCCCAGGACTTAGCAATGTGGGTGGAGTCCTTGTAAGCCTCCTGCTCATTCCTCCAGCCCAGAACCATCTTGAAGGACAGGTAGCCAGCATGGGCTTGCCCCTTAACACTGGGCTCTTTCCTCCATTCCAGGACTTTTCAGCATGGGCGGAGTGCTTGTAAGCCTCCTGCCCATTCCTCCAGTCCAGGACCACCTTGGAGGACAGGTAGCCAGTGCAGGCTTCGCCTTAACACCAAGCCCTTCTCTCCATCCCAGGACTTGGCAGTGTGGGTGGAGTCCTTGTAAGCCTTTGGCCCATTCCTGCAGCCTAGGACCACCTTGGAGAATAGGTAGCCAGTGCAGGCCTGCCCCTTAACTCCTGGCCCTTCTTTTCTGTCTAAGACCTAGATGGGGTGTCATAGTGTCAGTAACAATTCATAATATCCCAGTCAGAACAAGTTGATGTTATGTTGGGAAAAGGAGAAAATTTGGGACAATGCTTTTTTGTGGATGATTAGGGGGACGGGATAGATACTAAGATTGGAGTGGCAATTCAAGTAGTGTGGGGTAATAGAAAATATGGTGCTAACAGGGTGAAAGGTCATTACAGAGGAAGACGAAATTGATGCTTGATATCCATTTCATCTTTCATTCCCCCTGTTACCCCCAAAGAGCTGGAGAGATTGCCTAACCAACCACTGAACCTAACTTTGCTCTTATGTAATGCCAGGTCAGCAAATACCTGGCATGTATCACAGAGACCTGGCTGGGAGCTGACAGCTTGGTTACTTGGGCCCAGGACCTTCCAGCCGGGTACTTTATGAGTGACCAAGTTAGAGGACGTGGGTGAGGGAGGGGAGTGGCTGTGGTCCACAAAAGTAATATTTCCTTGGTCATGATACCTATCCATCAGATGGACCACATTGAGTGTATTTACCTCAGCTTGAAGACCAAGGCGAGTCTGGGGATTCTGTTAGTCTACCGTCCACCCCATTGCTTAACAGACTTCCCAGCCGGGCTGACACAACTAGTCTTAGAGCTGATGCTGGAGTCTCCCAGACTCCTTATCTCGAGCAACTTCAACATCCCCCTCGAGACTGTTTTAACTAACCTAATTGGTGCGGCTTGGGAGTTCATGGTGTCCATGACAAACATGAACCTCTCCTTGATAGTCTCTGAGCCCACACATTGTGCAGGTCATACCCTCAATGTGATCTTTTGTATGGAACAGGCATATCCATGGGCAGAGGTAGTCAGTATCTCTGCTTTATCATGGATGGATCATTTCCTGGTCAAGGCTGACCTGAAGGCCTCTATTTCCCCATCAGGGGTGGAGGACCTATTAAAATGGTCTGCCCTTGAAAGCTGATTGAACCCATTAGGTTCCAGAAAGCCCTAGAGGGGTTAATGGTTGGCAACACCAGCAATTTTGTTGAAGCCCTGGTTAATACCTGGAATAATAATCTCATCAGGGCTATCAACACTATCACTCCCAAGCATCCTTTCTAGCCTGCTTCTAATCATAACCCTTGGTATACCAAAGATCTTAGAAAAATGAAGCAGGCTGGACTGGGTGTCACTGGCAAAAAATTCAACTCATTTCTGATAAGACACACCATAGGACTTTTCTTAAATCCTATGGAGTGACAAGAGATACAACAAAGAAGTCATTCTACTCTGCATCTATCGTGTCTGCAAAGTCTCATCTGACAAAGCTGTTCAGGGTTTTGAAGGATTTAACACAATTGCCCTCCCCTCAGAACTCACTATTAGAGACAACTTTAGCCTGCTGTGACACCTTAAACAATCACTTCGCAGACAAAATCTCTCAGATAAGAGCTGACTTGGATGCTGGTTTTCTTATAGAAGCCATAGGAGAGGCATCCAGAGCCTCTACCAATACTGTTATTCTGGATCATTTTGAGTCAGTAAGTACTGAGGATGTTTACAAGCTCCTCGGTAGTATGAAAAAGACAACTTGCCCCCTCAATCCTTGTCCATCCTGGCTGGCTGTCCAGTGGGAGGCGCAATCAAGATGCTGTTGAAAAATATAATCAATTCATCCTTCAGGAAAGGCTTATCTCCTAGCCTGCCTTAAAGAGACAGTAGTAAAACCTCTTTTTAAAAAGCCTTCCCTTGACCCCGTGGACAAAAATAATTACTGGCCAGTTGATCTTTTACTATTCTTAAGTAAAGTGATCGATAGGGTAGCCACCATTCAACTCCAAACTGTCTTGGATGAAATGGATTTTCTAGATCCATTTTAAACCAGTTTCAGGATGGGATATGGAGTTGAAACTGCTATGGTTGCCTTAGTCCATGATCTCCGTCTGGGCACTGACAGGGGAAGTGTGACCCTGTTGGTGCCCTTGGACCTCTCAGCGGCTTTCGATACCATAAACCATGGTATCCTTCTGGAATGTTTGAGAGAGATGGGAATCGGGGGCACTGCTTTGCAGTGGTTCCAGTCCTACCTTTTCAGTAGGTTCTAGATGGTGTTGCTTGGTTGTTCAACCAAGAGGGAGCTCAAATTGGGTGTCCCCAATGCTATTCAACATTTACATGAAACAGCTGGGTGAGATCATCCAGAGACATGGGACAGGATGTTATCAGTATGCTGATGATACCTAAATATGTTTCTCTATGTCTTGGACTGATGCAGTGACTAAGGTTGCCATCTCTCCTCTGAATGCCTGTCTTGATGCAGTAATGAACTGGATGAGGGAAGACTGACTCAAACTGAATCCAGGTAAGACAGACATACTTGTTATAGGCACACCCAATCCGGGAATGGAGATATAAGCACCAGTTTTGGATGGGGTCACACTTCCCCTGAAAGACTGTTCACAGCTTGGGGGTATTCCAAAACTCATCTTTACAGATGACTGCCCAGATAGACGCGACGGTCAGGAGTGCTTGTTATCAGCTTCAGCTAATATGCCAGCTGCACCCCTTCATGGAACCGGGTGACCTAGAAACAGTAGTATATGCTCTGGTAACCTCTCGGCTTGATTTCTGTAATGCACTCTACATGGGGCTACCCTTGTGCCAAGTTCGGAAACTTCAATTGGTACAAAATATGGCAGCCAGATTGGTCACGGGCACTTTGAGAGCCGCCTACATTACACCTGTGCTAAAATCTCTTCACTGGCTGCCTATTAGTTTCCAGGCAATGTACAAGGTGTTGGTTATTACCTTTAAAGCCCTATATGGCTTGGGTACAGACTACCTGCGGAAGTGCCTCCTTCCACACAATCCACCCTGCACACTTAGGTCCTCTGGGAAGAATTATTACAGTTAAAGAAGATCAGGGGACCTTTTCATTTGCCACTCCTGTTAGCATGGTTACACAGCGCATGATGATCCACATCAATGTGCAGCACCACCTCTTGGTTCCTCTATGTACAAGACTATATATACGATCCACAGTAACAACTCCCAACAACATCAACCATCGTTAACCCACATGTGTCCAAAGGCAACTCCCTTATATACCCAGGGTTCCATGTGGCCTTCTGGCCCTGACTCTTCCTCTGGACACCTGTCACTCATCATGGTGACTTGGCAGTTTTGCAGCAATTTTGGTGCTTTCCAGCACCTTGTGACCATCAGCTGATGTCACTTCCTATGACACAGGACCTGATGGAAAGTAATGTGTCATTATGGCTGCCAGTGACCCTTGTATACCCAGTCGCTTTTGTATCTACCCACATTGGACATTTTCTTTGAGACACTGTCTCCATAATCCCCTCCAAAATGTCCAATGTGTGTGCAAAGCTTAGTTTGTTTCTCATGGAGTGTGTGTACCTATGAACTGTCCCTGTTTCCCTGTGCCATATCCCACCAGCCTGACAACTTCCGATGTCCTCCCACTGGTGCCAAGTGCCCTGGTATCCTGTGCTGCACTGTGTACCTGACCCATGCATTTCAGACCCAGAACATCATTCTGTTTTCCCCAGCAGCACCTTTGTTGATATAGACACATTCCCAGGAAACCTGTCCATCACTCCAGGCACTTATCTTCTCCAGTGCTTCCACACTCTGGCCCAGATCTTCTACCACTCTGCTCATGTTCTCAGGCTAGAACTTCCATTCTCTCAGGACCTCGGGCTTTGAGCTTCTGCTTCTGGTGCCATACCCAACTGCACTGACATTTGCTCATGTCTCTTTACCTGGAGGGCTTTTATGAGGATGTCTGCCACATTGTCCTCCAAACTGATGTAGGACACACACAGAACACAATTCTGGACTAACTCTCTCACGTTCTGATATTGAACCCCTATGTACTTTGTCCTGTTCCTGAGGTTCTCAGTCTCAGCCATGGCAATGCAAGCCTGTGAATCCTCACACACAACTGTTGGGCCTGTGCACTCCTCACCTAGGTCCACTAACAGCTGCCTCTCCCATTGCACTTCTCCTGCCATCTCTGACAGCACAGCAAACTCTGCTTCTGAA
>CM034708.1:41710027-41723022 GCA_020142125.1 Phrynosoma platyrhinos | reverse complement strand
TGGCAGAATCAGCAGTGAATTATATGTGATAACATCTGGTTAACATCTTAGATCCACTAAAAGATGAGTCAATGCTGACTTGAATTATGAATCAACACTTAGGCAAATTCCACTGATGAGTTTTCTCTAGTGAACAGCAGTAGGATTCAGGACTTGTTCTTTAACTTACGTCTCCTACTGTGAACAGATCATAAGGTAGGACAAAACACACTGCAGAAATAACCCTTGAAACCACTTTAACTGCCCTGGCTCAGTGATAGGAAATCCTGGGAATTGTTTATTGTGGCACCAAAGCTCTCTGACAGAGATGGCTAAATATTTCATAAAACTACAGTTCCCAGAATTTCCCAGCATTGAACCAGGGCAGTTAAAGCAATCCCAAATTAGATTATTTCTGCAGTGTATTTTGGATCTTACTCTACAGTTTTCCATTCTCCTCCCTCTCACACTCTGTTCATTGTCTTCTGTTTTGTTTTATACATAGCACTCTTTTTTTTCCCCCTGGAAAACATTGAACCTGATCTTGTTTACTCCCTCCCAAATGCTTTATGGAGCAGTTTGGTTCTAAACTAATATTATGTACTGGTAAACTACTTCTGAGTATTTCTTCCCTAAGAAAATCCTATGAAATTAATGGGGCAGCCATAAGTCAATAGTCGAACTGAAGGCACATTTGCACACATTGATAAATAGGCTAGTTTCTGGACTAGAGCTACCTGCCCATCAGAAGCCTTGCATGCATAGGAAAAATGTTTCTCTCATATGAGAAATAAATTTCCCTTCTTCAGTTTCATGCTTCAGGATTCATGTTTCTCTTATCACAGAAGCATGGGTTTGAAACTTGTAAAAAAAAAACAGTTCTGATTCAGCTCCAGCTTAGTCTGTGTCCCCTTCCTTTCTCTCAGTCAAGTCCATCTTCCCATCCATTCATCAGGAGCACTCCAGACAGGTAATTATCACCATTAGAAAGCCTTTCATCTATCCCAAGCTAACTTGCTTTACTCCTGAGACCTTTTGTGATTGTGCAATTGAATGTATGTCTTTGTATGCTTGATCCCTTAATAAAAATATAAATTAATTCACAAAAACTTTTCTCTATACATCTCCATAAATGCTGGGTTTGCCTCCTGCTAACTATTTCAGCTAATGTTAAAATTCCCCAAGGTCAAGTTGATATTATAGCATACAACAAAATGTTGTGGTGCTCTCCTTAGTAGTGTATCCCTGTTCATGTTTCTAGCCCTCTGTTCTTTCCAGTCAGAGTGTTCCATTGCCTACCTCCATTTTTCATGTTTATTTTCAAATGACACTTAATTGTGTGGCTTCTGAACAATACTGAATCCTACATAGACAAATAATTTTGCGAAGTCGTAGGCTTTCATGGCCGGCATCCATAGGTTTTTTGTGGGTTTTTTCGGGCTGTGTGGCCACACAGCCCAAAAAAACCCACAAAAAATAATTTTGCCTTTTTTCTTCCTTAACTTTGTTTTAAGAAAATGCATAAATATTGGGGGTTCTACTAATTCTTCTGGTAGGTCCATTCTTGTGAATGGATGGCATCATTTTGGCTGCATAAGGATTCACATGAATCCTAAAACTTTGATATTCATGGAGGGATTGGGAGTGGACTGTGTGGGCAGTGGGGTTTCACCCACTTTGAGAAAAGATAGGTTCAAGCCACTTTTTCCTGCCTGTCTTCTCTGGCCCAGTATTGTATCTACAAAGCTCACATCCTTAGGATTCGTCCCTTTCCTACATTCACTTGTGATTCACGCCTTTCATCTGGCTCCTGTTTCATACATTCATCCTTCCTGTTTGAATTAGGTCAAATCTCTTCCTTTTCCCCTTTTTTTGTTTTTAAAAATGCATATTTTTGTGCAGTTTAAAACTGCACACACTGCTTGAAGCCTTTTAAATGAAAAAGAAAAGGGCTCATTTCCTTCTTTGACCTTCTGATTCCCTTCCCTCAAATTTGCATCTTGATAAAAATTAAAACAAGAAAATGTGGGTATATCAATTTTTGTTTCCATATGAAGTAGGGTTTTAGTAGTGTTTTTCCCCTATAAAATTTATTCAGTGGGCATATTTCAAACCTTAACTTTTTTTTTTTCAGATGCATCCAAAGATACCCATCACTGTGATTATTCTGGAATGCTCAAGTTCCTTTCATGCCTGCAGAAAATCTTGGAAGCCCTGTCATGACAAGCCGCTCCATGCTTGAGCTGAAACTTCTTGATCATATACCCTCCATATACCTATTTTTCACCAACCAAAATTCAGCAATAGGTCATTGCCACACATATAGAACCTATCTTACCTGCCACAGCCCAGGACAATCCACCTCTTTCTTTGCAACTGTGTTCGATAGCATGTATGAAGTTTGGTAGAATGCTGGATTCAAGAATAATGTCAGTTGAAAATCTTCTTTTGAACATATCTATATGGTGCTTATTCTTTTTGTTGTTGTTGTTGTTGTTGTATACCTTCAAGTCATTTCCAACTTATAGTAACCCTATCATGGGATTTTCTTGGCAAGAATTGTTCAGAGAAAGTTTACCATTGCTTTCCCCTGAGGCTAAGAGCATGTGACTTGCCCTAGGTCACTCAGTGAATGTCATGGCCAAGCCGTGAATCGAACCCCTGTCTCCAGAGTCATAGTCCAACACTAAAAGCACTATGTCACAATGACTCTCAGTTTTATTCTAAGAATTGCAAATTATTTTACCAGTAATTTGCTATTATTTTCTTCAAGTTTAACAATGTACAATCAGCCCTCCATATCCATGATTGTTTTATCCACAGATTCAACAATCCTTTCCTTCAAAATATTTTTAAAATATATAAATTCTAAAAGGCAAATCTTGGTTTTGCCATTTTATATAAGGGACACAATTTTACTGTGCCATTGTATTTAATGGGACTTAAGCATCCATGGATTTTGGGATCTACAGGGGTCCTCAAACCAAACCCTAGCAGATACCAAGGCCCATTATATGTGCAAGCAGAACACTAACACATGGGTATTCTCTGAGTTATTTACCTCCCTTCTCCATAAAGCATCGAGTATGCTTTCTAAACCATGCTTTACCTCTTGGTCCTTTACTTTAATTGCTGTGCAGGAAGATTCTTCAGATGTAGGCGTAAGCTCCTGGCAAGAGTCCCTCAAGCTATTCTTTACATCAACTGTTTTATACAGCTGCTGGCTATATTACTGTGTTTGACAAGGATGACCACATGCCTCAGACCACTTTCTTTTATTACAATTTCACTCACACCCACAGTAATGCAGTGCTGTTTTCTCCTGGGATTCTTGCATAGCTCTTGTAAAATTCAAGAAGAATGAATGATGATGAGAGTTTCCAAAAATCAGGGCAAATGGTTAGGTTTTGAATTTATTTTTTTTTAAACTGGTAGATAATAGTGCCATTGTAGTCTTGCCCTCATTCATTAGTTTTTGTGGAGCCAATATATCTGTGTTATGTTTTAGCTGTTTTGGGTCTATAGGGGAAACAAAAACTAGGGTACAGAGAGTAACCTGCAAACCCATGATACATCCCAGTGAATTTACTTCTAAGTAAATATGCCTGCCCAATATGGGAGGTGTTGTTGTTGTTATTGTTGTTGTTGCTGTATGCTTTCAAGTGATTTCCAGCTTATGGTGACCATAAGGCAACCCTATCATGGGGTTTTCATGACACAATTTGTTCAGGGGAAGTTTGTCATTGCCTTCCCCTGAGTTTGAGAGCATGTGACTTGCCTGAGGTGACCCAGTGGGTTTCATAACTTGTCATATTTAAATTGTCATGTTAACAAGTTTCATATACTTTTCTATATAAAACTAGTTTCATATACTATACATGTTTGTTAGGATCAGTGTTCTCTGTCTATATATTGCAGGGGAGGTTAGAAGGGTGATTTTGTACTTGGTTCTCATGGGCAGCTAGCTATATAGAATACTGGACCAGATAGACCTTTGGTCTGATCCAGAATAATTCTTTCTGTCTTATGTTTTCAAGAAATAAGTCTCCTTTCTTCCTGCTCTTCTGGATACACATCTGCAATATTTATAGGCATATATATATATATATATAGAGAGAGAGAGAGAGAGAGAGAGAATGAGTCTGGCCCTGATAATGTGCCCTACAATTGTTAACACCTTGAATCTAGACCATGTCCCACATACACCTTTAATACCAAATGATCAACATAATTTGTCAGTTTAGGATGAGACATAGCTTAATGGGGGGAAAATATCTAAAGCAAACTTTGAAAATTCTATTCCTAGATCTATAATATTGGAAATAAAATCTATCATGATATGGAGCATTTTGGTAGTGGGGTTGTAGAATGGTTTGGGGCATGACTGAGATGTATGATGATGAGCTTTGTTTCTCAAGGAAACTACTCAAGGCACTTCATTCTCAACCTGCTTATCTTCATATCACCTCAGTTGGTTTAGAGAGGCAGAGGGTAAAGGAGTATTCACAAGCTAATTTTAATACATGCACAATCTCTGTCCATGTGTACAGATGTAACATTTATTCAAATGCAGTTGAGGGCATATATGCCCATTGAGGTGTCCCAAATCTGCACAAAAACTGTAATACAAAGAGGATAATGTATCTGTTTTCAGAACTTTTAAATTATGGTTGTTGTTGCTGCTGCTGTGTGCCCTCAAGTAGCTTCCGACTTAATGGCAACCCTATCATGTTTGTTAGTTTTTGGCAAGAATTGCTGAGAGGAGCTTTTCCATTGCCTTCCCTTGAGGCTGAGAGCATGTGACTTCCCCGAGGTCAACCAGTGGGTTTTTATGCTTGAGTGGAGAACAGCAGTCTCTTTTTTAGTAGACAGACCTTAGATTTGGCATAATTGTAGATTTCATTAAAGTGGCTCAACAATGCCAATTTTCAAGTTATTAGTTCACAAGTGTTATGTGTATAAGCAATAGAATTTTGCAGCTTATTTTGGTGGATTTTTTGTTTGTTTTTGTTTTTGGCAGGAGAGGGCTCATTTAAGGGGACATATACCTACATCCTTAATTCTTCTGTCTTTGTGTGTATACCTTCATGTTGCCTGCCAATTTATGGCAACTATGTGACTGTCAGAGTGTTTTCTTAGGTAAGGAAAACTCAGAGATGTTTTTCCCAATTCCTTCTTCTGAAATATAACCTACAGTACCTTGTATTCTTTGGTGGTCTTCCATTCAAGTACTAACCACAGTTGACCCTGCTTAGTTTCCAAGCTCAGACAGAATCTGATGACTTTAGGGTATTTAGGTACTATTAATACTACTTTGTTGTTGTTAACTGCCCTCACATCAGTCTCAACCCACAGTGACCCTATGGATGAGACATCTCCAGGCTGCCCTGTCCTCTACTGCTCTGTCCAGCTCCTACAAACTCATATTCATGATCTCTTTACTAAAGTCCACCCATCAAGTATGTGGCCTTCCTCTCTTTCTACTTCCCTCCACCTTTCCTAACATAATTGTATTTTCCAACGATTCATGCCTTCTCATAATGTGTTCAAAGTACAACAGTCTAAACCTTGTCATCTTGGCTTCTAGGGATATCTCTGGCTTGATCTGCTCTAGGACCCATTTGTTTGTCCTTCTGGCTGTCCATGGAATCCTCAGCACTCTTCTCCAACACCACATCTCAAATGCGTTGATTTTCCTCATATCTTCTTTCTTGACTGTCCAGCTTTCACATCCACACATGATAAAAGGCAATACGGTGGCTTGTATAGCAAAGCAAAGCAGCTTCATTTATATACCACTTCATATTGCACTATGGGATGTCTAAGCGGTTTACAACTGTAAGCTCATTGCCCCGCAACAGTTGGGTACTCATTTTAACAACCTTAGAAGGATGTAGGCCTGAGTCTAGCCTGAGCCCTAGCTAGTATTGAACTTGCAACCTTGTGGTCTATGAGTGAGTGGCTGCAGTACAGACATTTAACCACTGTGCCACCAGAGCTCCTGGTTATAGAGTTATTGTATAAGTCTGACTTTTGTGCTGAGTTGTATGTCTTTGCATTTTAGAATCTTTTCTAGTTTTTCATAGCTGTCCTCCCCATTCTTAATCTTTTCCTGGGTTCCTGGCTGCAGTCCCCCTTCCGATCAATGTTTAATCTCAAATATGAGAACTCTTTTACTATTTCTATTTCCTCATTTTCTAGTTTGAATGTATGTAAGTTCTCTGTTGTCATTATTTTTGTTTTCTTTATGTTCAACTTTAAGCCTGCCTTTGCACTTTCTTCTTTGATCTTCCTTAGTAGTTGTTCAAGGTCTGTGAGGTTCTCTGCTAGTATTATGGTATCATCATCATATCTCAGATTGTTGACATTTCTTCCTCCTATTTTCATTCCTCCCTCTTCTGTATTCAAGCCTGCTTTCCTTACAATATGTTCTGCATTTAGGTTGAATAAGTAGGGTGATGGGATGTAGCCTTGTCTGACTCCTTTGCCAATTGGGAATCATTCTGTTTCTCCATGTTCTGTTCTGACAGTAGCCTCTTGTCCTGAGTACAGATTCCTCATTAGGACTATCAGATATGTTGGTACTACTACTATTTAGATACAAATGAATTTATTTCTGCATCAATAAAAAGGCACATTTAAACTTCTGTTAACTGTGATTCCAAGTCATTCAGTTCAATTATACAAGTCATTTATTGGATGACTTGTATAATAGCAATAATATAAGAAACAAGGATATCTATAACTGAGACAGTTCTACCAGAAGGAAGTTTGAATGAACGTCCAAATATGTTTATGAAAAGGTAAAAGTAAGTGATAAATAAGTTAAGGAGTAGATTAGATGAAGGTTATTACAAATGACAGAATGAGAAGAGAGGTATGAGTGAAGGAGAGGAAAAATTAAGAAGGAGCTGAGAAAGGAATATAGAAGTTTAAAGTAAAGGGAGATTATTATATGTTTCGTGGGTATAAGTAGATATTGAGATTTGAAAAGAGAATGTATGTTGGTATGGTAATATTTCAAAACATATATGTTTTTGTTTCTTTTATGTTATTTTTATATGTGCAATAAAAATCATCATCATCATCATCTTTAATTCCAAAGAATCTTTGTTGTTGTTTTTCTGGTTCTAAACTCAGGGTATGTCTACATGGGTGAAATAAAACAGTCTCACCTAGTTTTTGCAATGAGATATGCAAAAGATGTACTGGTCCATTAGGGCTGAATCTAGGCCTTTAGATTCAAGCCTTTAATCAATCCTCAAGGCTTTAATCTGAAGAGAGAAAGTGGGAATTTATACCAGTTTTGAGTGGTGTGTGTGTGTGTATTTGTGTACTCTAGTCCATAGCAACATAATTGTGAGCCCAGGTAGGGGGAAGAAGTTCACAAATATGCCCATTTTGCACACATGGAAGGGGGAGGAGAAAAAGAATTCCAGAGTGATCATGGCCACATGGCCATGCATACTGTGATTTACTGTGACCAGGGTGCATTGGGAAGGGAGACCTGTATGGACCATTCTCCACAACTCACCTTGGTGTATGTAGATAAGCCTGTGATCACTGAGAATCAGGGTAACCCAAAGTTAGCTGGATTTTCCTGTCAGTGTGGATGCTCACTAGTTCAAGGAGTTTCACATATGATCCTTAGACAAACTCTTTTCCATAATCTGTTTTAGTGCAAACAAAACAGCTATGTTGGCTAGATTAAATGTTTATGTCTTTGACTTTCTTTAGTTTATGAAAAAACAAAGGGAAAATAGCATAAATTATGTAAAAGCAACTCACATCGAAGATAATTTAAGTTTCACTTGTGAAAACTCTCTGAAATTCAGAATGGTGGATGAAAATAACTTTCTAAAAAGCAACAAAGGAACAGTGGACAAAGAGAAATGTCATTTCTGGAATGGTTTAATGCATGGTGTTTTAACTGGCAAACTGTTAAAATTGTATGTTCATTAAAATGAAAATTCAGGATATAGATATATTTAGATTGAAATTGATTTTAAATTATTGTCTTGCAATTAAAAAACAAAACAAAAATCTGATTCTAATATTCAGGTCAAAAATGAGTCAGAATTTACTTTAATTAATCATGGCATGGGATTATATAATAAATGATAAACATGATAAAATGTATCTCAGAGCTGGCAGTACATCTAATGAGTACAGGGTGACATTTCAAAAGCCCTGTGTTTTTGCACATGTGTTTTGTTTCATATGTCACAGTGGTTGCCAATTAAAATGTTATGCCTTTACTTCTTAATTCATATAATGATTCAAATCATAAACTATATGAGAGGAACTATTAAAATTATATTTGTTGGAAAATACATTTTGGAGATAGTATAATGAAGTAGAGTGCTAGGTTATAGCTACCAAGTGGTTTTCATTCTATCAATGTTAGCCACAAAGCAAACTCAGTAGCATACAGAAATTCAGTACAGGATCCCTTTCTTTGTATGAAGCATGGGAGCCAACATGGTTTGAATGTTGGACTAAGGGAGGAAGCAGACGGGCAGCCCTGGGCCGCCCCAGGAAGCTGCACCACGGGGCCGAGGTATCCCCACACCTCAGCCCCGCAGCGCAGCTTTTCCACCCCTGGAAGGAGCGCTAAAATAGCGCTCCTTACACAAGTCGCCAAAGTGACTTCGGTGACTCTTTGGCTGCAGTGTGTGTGGACGCTGTGGCGGGAAGGCATCATCAGAGTGCCGGCCGTGTGGAGGGGCCGGCGCCCCTCCCCTTCCTTGCCCTCAAAATGGCCCTTTGTGCCGTCTGCTTCCCCCCTATGTCTTTGGAGACTAGGGTTCAAATCCCAGCTCAGCCATGGTAACTCATGGGTGACCTTAGGCAAATCAGACTTTCTCATTCTCAGAGGAATGTGAAAGAAAAACCATTCTGAACATATATTGTAAAAGAAAACCCTGTGATAGATTTACCTTAGGGTAGCCATAAGTCCAAAATGATTTGAAAGTCCATGACAAAAACATGAAGTATGAAAGAGCCAACAATCTCCTGAGCTCTGATCTATGGGGCATGTTCTAACATGGAAGAGAGTTTCCACAGTTCCTGTTAAACTAATATTTCTGGAGAAAATCTGTTAGTTTTGAGAAATCTGCATGTGAGACTCCTTAATTTCTCAGTTCTTTACCTGTTTGCATTCCCTCTGAAGTCCTTGGCTATCTTTTTAGCCAATCCTCTTTTCTAAGAGAAAAATGTTCTTACTTGCCACTGAAAGGATGGAATCATCCTGGCCCCTCTGGAGAGGGAGTTCCAAAGTATGGGAACAGTGATCTAGAGATGCTTTCCCTTGTTCCTACTAAATGAGTCTGAGAGGGAGGTGGGAAAGAGACAAGGGGCCTCTCCAGATGATCGTAGAGCTTTAATGGGCTTATAAATAGTGGTATGGTCCTTCAAATAATCTGGACTCAAATATACAGCTTTCTAAGTTAAAAGCAGCACTTTGAATTGTGTCCAGAAATGGACTGGTAGCCAATGAGGCTGTGAAAACAAGAAAGTTGTCTGTGTCCTGTAGCGAGCTCCAGTTAACAAGCTAGCCTCAGGTCTTTGGACCAACTGAAGGTTCTGAACACTTTTCAAAGGCAGCTTCACATAGAGCATATTCCAGTAATCGAAACAGGATTGTTTAATGTTAGAGTTATGGTAGTCCTGCTTCATCCCCTTCCTTCTCCCTGCCTCCCCACTGTGCCATTTCTAATGTAATTTCTAATAGACAAGAAAGTTTGTATGGAAAAAGCATATTACATCAACCACTAGTATGGACAATAATCTCTACTAAAGAAACTTGCTTTGTCATATACTTTTTGAATGTATATTAGTGAATTAATTAACCAAGCAAGGCAGACAGACAATGGGCTATGAGATAAAGGACTTGTCTTTTGTATCAGTAAAACGTTAAACGATCCTGACAATAAGAAGGCCACATCCCCCCTGCCAGAAGACTGCCCTTGCATTTGGGCAGCTTGCAGGGACATTAGAGATAGTTGGACTGTGGGGACTAAGAGATTCTGAGTAAATATGATCCATATTGAATCAATAAGCCTGTGGCCAGTAGCATGAAAATCTATAGTGCTTGTCTGTGTGTTTATTTGATGCCATCGTAAATGGCACCAGCAAAATCCATTAACTTTTGTGTCAAGCATTTAGAAATAGATGTAAGCCAACCCCAAGGGAATACACTTATTTTCAGTCTTGCGTCTGATTTAATTGTCAGAACATGTTTTATAGTTCAGAAGGTGCCTGAAGACAGCAGGCAAATAAGCTCTGTACCCACAGCTCATGAGAGATCACATGACTGTCTCTAATTTTGAAATTAAGGCCTGTCATCATTCTATTGCAAATGATGAGGCTATGCAAATGAGTCAGAAATATGATGCAGAGTGATTAGAACAGTGCAGCATGCACATTTAAGTTATTTCATTCTCATGTAGAGTATATAGTCTGGGTCTTTCTGCATTTCTGGGAATTTTTGCTGCATCGACTTATTGCAAATATTTAGCTTTCATCTTCCAGATATATTCATGATTTCCCTTTATATGCCTGAAAAATAATCTTGCCTTCAATCTTCCTAGAATTCCTCAAATTCTTCTAGATTTTATTTTTCTCCCTCTTCCTGTTAATAAATCACCAATGCCATCATCCCACAGTGGAGCCAATGGTTATTATAGCCCAGCAAAATATATATGCAAGATGATCCTTCCTAGGAGCCAACCAAAGGCTGATCAAGTCCAGATATTTTTGTAAAACCAGTAATGGACCTATAGTGTGAGAAGTAGTTACACTTCTAGGCTGGACTCAGAATTACACTAGATTACTGAAACAGGAAACATCATATGGATTAACAGGAGCTCTCTTATAGAGAGAATGTGACATGTTGTTGTTGTTGTTGTTTTGTTGTTGTTGTTAACGCCTGTCAAGTCCACTTCAACTTATGTCAAACATATGAATGAGAGACCTCAAAGTCATCAGTAGCCCTGCTAAGGTCTTGCAAACTCAGGGCTGTGGCTTCCTTGATTGATTCTATCTATATTTAATGTGGTCTTCCTCTTTTCCGCCTGCCTTCTACCTTATGAAGCATTATTCTCTTTTCTATCATGTCATGTCTTATCATGATATCTCTAAAATACAACAGTCTCAGTGTGGCTTCTAGGGAGTGTTAAGACTTGATTTGCTCTAGGACCTATTTGTTTGCCTTTTTAACAGTCCACAGTATCTGTAGAATTCTTCTCCTGCACTACATTTCAAATGAGTTGATTTTCTTCCTATCAGCTTTCTTCATACTTTTGCAATTGTACATAGAGAAGGGAATATGATGGAATGAACAAGTAATTGAGAAACCTTTGAAATAAGAAATAATTATTATAAAGGCCTTGGGTTAAATGTAGAATGTGCTTGCTAAGAAGCAGGTGACTAAGAGTTTCTTTGTTTTAAAATGCAGCTTTAAACAGTTGATTCATCCTAAGATGATCAGAAAGAATGAGACCTGCTGCTTACTAGACAGTCTGTTAGGATTATTATCTGTGATGTGATGATATATATATATATATATAGAGAGAGAGAGAGAGAGAGAGAGAGAGAGAGAGAGAGAGAGCATTCAACTAGTAAAATATTTTAAAATTATCTTCTCCAAGTAAGATTGAATTATACACCTGACACACAAAATCTACAGACTTGAGGGAAAAAAAGAGAGGGACAAAGAGACAGTACTTCTTGATCCTAATACCATTTGTGAATGATTTGCATTGAAATGAAAGGGGGTTGCTTCGAAGCAAATGCATTTGAGCCCAGATAGATGGTGTCAAATCATTTGACTCCATTGATTTTAGAGACATTTGCTTAGAATGCTCATATTTTTTTAAAAAAAGAGAATATTGAGTTCAGCCCTATTCACAGGAAAGCATTGCTCCATAATAGGCAGCATCAAGAGCATAAGATATTTAGTTTCAAGGAAAGAGCAAAAAGCAAATGTGTATGTGGTGACAAGATGAATGGAAGAAACAATGTGGGAGGTTAGAATTGGGTTGTGCTTGGCTGAGATGCTTTCATCCCCATTAGAAGTAACCATGCAGCCATTATGCAAAGTGAAGTGCTCTGGCTGCATGATAATAAGTTCCAACAGAAAAGGGCTTGCCTACTGTATGGGAGGGGGGGGGAAGCAATAATTGGAATGACATTAGGTTAATCAGCAGCCCCACATAGCCAATCAGAGTACAGAAATATGTGAAGCAGAAATAGCTTTAAAGCTATTTACAGCTGCCAAAGCACAATTTCTACATTTTCCTCACTTTTCTGACTTGTTGGCTTGTCCTTGCATTGGGGAAAAAAGGATAACAGTTTTTCATAATAACTTTTTAAAAGGCTGAGAGTTTTTTTCTTGTATACAATTAAGATTAATGTGAGTTTGAAAAGTTGTTGACACTGTAAAAGTTAGTAACCCAAGGCATGTCTGGGTAAAATGCTTTTCAAGTTAACTTAATTGAAATAATTGTAATACTATAAAAACAGAACAAAATGGAGTACATTGGCAAAGGCCAAAACAGCTTGAGGCTAAAGCTTGAATTGTATTAGCCTTCTGAGTAATGATGCAGTGTGGCACTGACATAAGGACACTATATATTACTTAGCTTCAGTGGAAGGGAGATAAAATAAGTATAGCTAATTCCAATATAGGGAGTGTAATCAAAACAGTTTGTGAATGGAGGTGAGGGGTTTTTTTTTAAGTAATGCTTCTTGTTAGCAGACATCCTCCATTTATCTTGTATATTTTAGCCATGTGGAGTTCCCTATGACCCCAGCCTGACCCCTGGGAGATGGCAGCCATAATCCCCTAGATGTGAGGTCAGGTAAGCAAGTTAAAATTGCTTAAGACCACTAATGATTTCCTGGACAGGCAGGTTTTGGGAGTTGCCTTGGGGAATATCCCATTATGTTGGAAAAGATACCTAAAGGTGTTTGTTTGTCTTAGGGGGGGTTGCAGACTGCCAGAAATAGTGCAA
>CM034708.1:41651856-41667450 GCA_020142125.1 Phrynosoma platyrhinos | reverse complement strand
GAGGGCACGGGGGGGAATCATACGGGAAGAGGCGGTCCCTGAGATAGGAAGGACCCAATTTTCATAAAATGATTTACTCATTTTGGTCCAGCATTAGTAAGCAAATATGGGATAGCATTCATGGTGTGCTCAGCTGAGTCTAACATCATGGTGCGTGGGCTTTTTCAGTCAGTATTGTACAGTCAATCCACATGATTGACAAGGATAGTAGGGCTACAGCTTAAACTGTGCAGGCCAAGGAGTTGTCTTCAAGCAACAGGTATGTAGTTATTGTGGAGCCCCAATCTTTGCTCACAAAACTTCACCACAAGCATACCGTTTTGAGAAAATATAGAGAAAAATGAACAGTATAGGAAGCTGGATATCTCACTCTACTTTCTAGATAGAAGCACTACTACATGTTCAAGAAAAGAAATTTCAGTCAGCTTGGGGTAGGGAAAAGAACACAGTGTCATTCCTGAACTGTTATTTAGCTGCCATTGTGTTTTATGTGAATTCTCTTCATAAACATTGATGACAAAGAGAAAGCATATATTTCCCACAAAGCAGGTACTTTAATGAAAGAGGGATATATGTGTGTGTGTATCTTTCTCTCTCTCTGTGTAGGGGGTGGGGAAGAGATTAAGGGCCTTTTAAGTCTCAACAGCAACCACTTTACAAGCAGCTGCCTTATTGTGTGTAGCAACATAACCATTTTCTGTAAAAATAGAAGCCTGGAGAGCAGCCTCTTTAAAGTTATTGAGTGAAGTTACTTTGATCAAACAATTTCAGAATGTTCTGTGAGACAGTGTGGCACATGGGGAGTCCTGTTCAATTCAACAAACTGATGTCTGCCTTCCCTTTTTAGGTTTGTCTGAGCATTCCAGAATTTTCTCTTTCTTTTTGAGAGAGAATAAAATGACAATACTACTAGGCAGAGGGACTTAAGAAAACTACCTATTTGCTATGGGGGGTGGGGGCGGGAGAAGGAGAGAAAAAAACATATCACTACTTTAACTTCCAAAGGGATAAAAGAGGAGCATGCTGCACATGCTCATTAATATGGGTTGAAACCAAACATTTTCTATTGTGAAAATATAAAGCACTGCACCAGAAAGGGTAAGATTGTAATTAGATGACTAGTCTGCCTTCCTTAGGGGGGAAGCAGACGGCACTTTGCGCCATCTTGGAGACAAGGAAGGGGAGGGGCAGCCTCACGCTGGGCACCCGAACCCCTTCCCGAACACGTCATCGGAGCGCCCATCACTCCACACAAAGAGCGCTCCGATGACGTACTTCTGCTGCAGCACCCACACACTCTGCGATGGAAGAGACGTCGAAGGTGCGCCCAACGGCTCTTGCGGTGCACCTTCGGTGCCTTGCGGAAGGAGTTTTATTTTAGCGCTCCTTCCAGGGCCCAAAAAGGGGAGGATTGGGGCTGAGGAGTGTGGCTACCTCGCACTCAGCTTCTGGGGCAGTCCATGCCCGCCCGTCTGCTTAGACCCTTAGTCTACTATGCACTTGATAACAAGTGAAGGACAAGATCAAGACCCCTGCTATTCATTCTCTTCTTTATTATGAAACTAGTTTTTGGTGAACAGTCCTTTAGTTAAAGACTGTCCTCTGAAAATTAGGATATATGGTCATCCTAGGGCACATAAAATAATAAAGAAATATTAAAACAAATAACAAATTAGCATGGCCAAAAGGAATATAATCCCTTGATCATTTATCTTGCATTTAAGGATGAAAAAATTGGTAATTGTTTCCTCACTGTGGGAGAAAAAAATTAATATTCGTATATCATATTCTCCTTGTGTTTGATCATTATGAACTGTTGTGGAGGAATTATTCTGCAGAGAAAAATGTGTGGGCTTGCTGCAGAAGAAGAAGAAGAAGAAGAAGAAGAAGAAGAAGCCCACAGGTTTTCTGTGCAAGAGACAGTGGTTTTTCTGCATAAGAAATTCATTTTCGACTTTTTTTTTAAAGGGTTTTGCACAAAAAGCTTTGTGTTTTTCTCCACAAAGGGCATGTCTACATAGGCCAAACAAACTGATTTCTTTTCTTTCCTGCTTCCTTCATGGCACCCTGTCTTCAGGATGCAGGACACTAATTTGAGTGTAGACAGTGTTCACAATGTGAGGCCAGTTCCACACTAAATCCAGCCCCTCTCTCCCCTAAACCAGATTTAAAAGACTTATCTTTTGCTCCAGATTTTCCAGGAAAATCTTGGCTCTTCTTCCCCCTCTTTTTTTTTAGGCCACATGATCATTTTTTTCCCTCATTTATATTCCTTTCCCTTTTGTATAGAAAACAAATCACTAAAATGCTACTATAGAGATAAATCTCCCATTTATTAATCTCTTTCCCTCCCTCCTTCCCTTCTCTTCCTGTATGTGTGTTTGTGTAACAGTAAAGCAGAAACACAATACATTCCTAACTCTGAAAATGGGCCAAGAGCTGGCTGAATCAACATTAGGCTGGTTGAAATTTTGTTGAATCCAAACCTCAGTCCTTCAAGGGTATATGTTGCACCAGTTGATGGATGAAGCTATTTCAGAGGAGCGCCGATTGTTTTACATGTATTGGAAATAATTCAGATGAACCATAACCTCAGCTTAACTTTGTTCAAACAGAGATGCTAAACTGAGTGAGTAGAGTCACTAGGCTTCTCGTCCACTTCACCACTTGTCCATCCCATTTTTGATTCTTCAGTTGGTATATCTTCAGCCTTTGTGCTAGGTGATCTTTCACCTTGCAGATATGAGATTGCTTGCACAAAAGGGTTATATTATCACTAGAGAGGTTCAGGTTGCCTAAGGCCAGATCAGCTGCCACAAGTGTCTTATACCTTACCCTAACCCACTCCAGCTAACCTATCTTTAATTTAGGATTGCACTGACATTCTGATAATATATTTCAAAGACATAACCACATCAGTCTGGCTCACTCTGGAAAACTACATACCTTATTTTCCTGCGTATAAGACTACTTTTTAACCTGCAAAATCTGTGGCTAAAGTGGGGGGGGTCGTCTTATACGCCGGATATAAGGATAATGAGGATAGAGGTGCTAGAACTCTATATTTTGACTGGAAAAAATGGGGGGGTCGTTTTATATGCAGGTCATCTTATACGCCGGAAAATATGGTAATTCAAGACCAGGAAGGAATAAGAAGACGTTGGATGCAATACACAGAAGAATTGTGCAAAAGAGATGACAAAATGAAGGACACATGGAATGAAGAGCCATATGAAGATAAACCACTGGCAATAATCTTGCTAACTCCTGGAGAACAAGAGAAATCCCAGCAGACTGGAGGAGAGCAAACATTGTCCCCATCTTCAAAAAGGGGGAAAAAAAGGATCCCAACAACTATTGCTCATTTAGTCTGACATCAATACTGGGAAAGATTCTAGATCAGGTCATTAAACAAAGAGTCTGTGAACATTTAGAAGGCAGTGTCATACTCACTAAAAGTCAACATAGACTTTTTAAAACAAGTCATGCCAGACTAATCTGATCTCTTTTTTTTTTTTTTTTTTTTGATAAAATTACCAGCTTGCTAGATGAAGGGACATAGCATATCTTGATTTCAGTAAGGCTTTTGACAAAGTCCCCCATGATATTCTTGCAAACAAGCTAGTAAAATGTGGGCTAGACAATACAACTGTTAGGTGGACTAGTAACTGGTTGACTGACTGAACGCAAAGGGTGCTCAGTAATGGTTCTTCTTCATCCTGTAGAGAAATGACCAGTGGGGGGCCACAGGGTTCTGTCTTGGGCCTAGTGCTATTCAACATCTTTATCCATGATTTAGATGAAGAAATAGGGGGTATGCTTCTCAAATTTGCAGATGACACCAAATTAGGAGGAATAGCTAATACCCTAGAAGATAGGATGAACATTCAAAATGACCTTAATAGATTAGAAAGCTGGGCCAAAGCTAACAAAATGAATTTCAACATGGAGAAATGTAAGGTACTGCACTTAAAGAAAAAAAATGCATAGATATAAGATGGGAGACACCTGGCTTAATGAAACTATGTGTGAAAGGGAGTCCTAGTAGACCACAAATTGAACATCAGTCAACAGTGTGATGCTGCAGCTAAAAAGGCCAATGCAATTTTAGGCTGCATTAATAGAAGTATAGTATCTAGATCAAGGGAAGTAATAGTGCTACTGTATTTTGCTTTGGTCAGGTCTCACCTGGAATACTGTGTCCAGTTCTGAGCACTACAATTTAAAAAGGATGTTGAAAAACTGGAGCATGTCCAGAACAGGGCGACTAAAGTGGTGAAGGGTCTGGAAACCATGCCCTACAAGGAGCGACTTAGGGAACTTGGGATGTTTAGCCTGGAGAAGAGACGGCTAAGAGGGGATATGATAGCCCTGTTTAAATATTTGAAGGGATGTTATATTAAGGAGGGCGCTAGCTTGTTTTCTGCTGTTCTAGAGAATAGGACTCGGAACAACGGATGCAAGCTACAGGAAAAGAGATTCCACCTCAATATTAGGAGGAACTTCTTGACAGTGAGAGCTGTTTGACAATGAAGCACAGTCCCTCAGAATGTGGTGGAGTCTCCTTCCTTGAAGATCTTTAAAAAGAGGCTGGAGGGCCATCTGTTGGAGATGGTTTGATTGTGATTCTCCTGCATGGCACAGGGTTGGACTAGATGGCCCTTGTAGTATCTTCCAACTCTATGATTCTATGATTATATTAAATTATGTTGTTATGCAACATTGTATAATATCTAAATATTTTACTATATTACATGAATACCTTTACCTTTACCATATATATATATATATATATATATATATATATATTATATTACTATATTATTTTACAATATATTTTTCAATATATTTGTATAATAAGCTATGTAAGTGTTATATACCATAGCCATATATATATATATATATCTATATATATATATAGATATAGATATATATAATATGGTATAATCAATTTAACATACAAACATATTACACTATATTTTACTATAATATTTTATACTTATTTATATTTGTTTACATATATTATATTTATATATAATAATATATAATTACATATATTATTATATTATCTAAAGTACCGTATATATATACTTTTTATATTCTAGATTCTAGGACAGCTCATTAAACATATATACATGTACATAATATATATAATGTAATATAATGTTGTGTTATGTAATAATATACTGTAATTACTTTGATAATTTTTTAAAAAATATATATTGTTACTTCACTGTTATACATCAGCAGTGGGAAATACTGAACACCTAATTAGCACTTAAGTGTACAGTTTGTATTATAGAAAAAATAAAATATGCAAATAAATCAAATCTGTTAATTCACATTATAAAAATGATGCATTCATCTGCATTATACATAAGGAAACCATTCTGTTATAAACAGAAGAATATAAGTTGCAAAGATACTGATAAAAATTATGATGATTCCTCCCCTTTAGGAATTTATTGGTCAATGCTCATCTCAAGATTAGTTTCTCTCTGGCATAAAGACTCTATTGTTTCCTCAGTCTTTGCAATAGACTTCTCTACTAATATATAATAATAATTTTTAAAACACTACTACAAAATATATTGTTAAATAATAAAATGTTAGGTTTCACTAATATACCATTCTAAGTGACATGGCAATAATTATTCTGTCAGCAAAAATATAATTTCATGTAATGCTCACTTACATTCTGTTACCTTAGACTTGTCTACTGTAAAAAGATGCTTTTCTTCCTCAATTGGAACACTCTTTCCCTTAGATGAAGATGGACCATGAGTAGAAGCATAAGATATTTCAACTGTAATGTATAATCCCTCTTGCAAATATTGACATAAACAACATTAATCACTCAAGTATAAGAAATATATACTAACCATGCCTTCCTGATAAATTTAATTTTATGTATGAGTATGTTTAAACTTACATCTGCCTATAAAAAGGCCTCAGATACTTTAAAGGTTTCCTAACAATCTTTTTTAATTCCTTTAACTGCCTCGGCAGATGACTAATAGAGTCATCTTCCGGGCAGGGAAGAGGAGGGGCAGCCGCACGTTCGGCGCCCCTTCCTCTTCCTGAGGTCGCCCCTGGAAGCGCTGGCCATCTGCACAGCCGGCGCTTCTGGGTTGGCCTCACGCCGCGGTGACCGCACTCGCCGCGGCGTTTGAGGCAGGGAAAGTGCGCCCGCCGCTTTTGGGGCGCACTTTCCCTTAAATCTAAAAGGAGCGCCAATTTGGCTCTCCTTTTAGATTCGGCAGAGAAGCGCCGTGGTGAGGCTGCCTTGGCCCCACGGCGCTGCGGACCAGGGCGTCTTGGACGCCCTCGTCTGCATCCCCCCTAAGAAAGTTTTAAAAAAACAACTTTTATTTTACTAAGTATACAGAAAATGTGTACTGTACCTTCATGGATAAGATCCTCCTCCTCTTCCTCAGTCTCCTCCTTCTCTAAATTCTCCTCTTCATCATCCTCTTCATCAGATATTTCAGTCACTTCATCACTAACCAGATTACTCTCTGCACACATAAATTAAATAAATAAGAAAAATATAACTAGATATTTTATAACAGTATTATAAAAATACATGTTAATTTAATCATACAAGTTGATACTTATGGGCTGTACAGATGAGTAGGAAAAGGTAACATGAAGCTGCCCTTTTCCTAAGCTACAGCCGCACTGTCTGCCCCAAGGATCCCTAAATGAGGACAGAACAACCGCACTGGGGAGGAGTCAATGCTGTTTTTCCGAGGTCGTATTGAAGCCCCGCCAACCACACCACTGGCCCCGAGGATGCCACAAAGGGAGATGGAGCAACCATATGGGCTGCTTTAATTATTTTTGTTTTGTTCTTTCAGACGCATGCATATGTGCACAGGGACACATCCCAGCAAACCTGCACACCTGCACAGAACATGTCTTAGGCTGGTATACAGTCTGTCACGCTCTGTGTACAAAGGAGTTTGTCAACTGAAAAGTTACCTACTCCATCATCCTCCACAAAACATGTCCTACACAGATCAGGGTGGAGAGGAGAGGTACATGCAAGGGAGGTTTGTGTGGACAGACTTGATACATGTATCTGGGGTCATGCAAGTGACATGGTCAACAGGACACACAGACAAATGTTACTCCAGGAGCCCCCTCCCCAATCATGCCAGGAAGTGGTGTGCAGGTCTTATGCACACCTGCACAGAAGAGGTCACAAAAGCCTCTTTCATGCAAACTACTGTGCATGCTGATAGTAAGTGTACATGTGACGGAATGCATTTATTGTCCTACTAGAGAACAGTAGCTAGGGTGCATACGTAGGGTTACAATTAGGGTTAGGGTTCTAATATTAAAGTGCACCTGCAGTGGTACATCCACACTTGGAAGCATAGGGCTTCCTGCATTGTAGGGCACATGCTGTGGATTGCTGACTTGGGGGGAAGCAGATAGCTCAAAGGGCTGTTTTGGGGGTAAGGAAGTGGAGGGGCAGCTGCACGGTGGGCGCTCCAACTCCTTCCCAAAGGCATCGTCCGCACATGCTGTGGCGGAAGAGTCACCTAAGGTGCGTTGCCAGCCTTTTGCAGTGCACCTTCGGCAACTTGTGGAAGGAGCATTATTTTAGTACTCCTTCCAGGGGCAGCGAAGCTGCGCCATGGGGCTGAGGTGTGGGGATACCTCGGCCCTGCAGCGCAGCTTCCCGTGGTGGCCCAGGGCTGCCAGTCTGCTTCCCCCCTTAATTTCTGCCACACATGCGGCAATGCATTTATATGACTGTTTTAAATCTCCAGCGCCCTTTTTCTGATGCACTGGTGTCGCTGCATACATACACATATGTGAAGGTGCACATCTTTCCAGAAGAAATGGGGAAAAGCTGCTCCTTTTTGGAGCAGTTTTTCCCAGCATGCAGCACCTAGAGTGCACTTTCCTGCTTGCTTTTAGGCATGCATCGTCTAAATGCCACACCTCCAAGTCAGCCTGAAATCACCTCTTTTTGCCCATTTGTACAGCCGACTGCCAGAAATAGTGCATTATTAAATTGAGGCACTGCCCTGTCTCAGTGCTAGGGAATCATGGGAACTGTAATTTATTGTGTTACCAGAGCTCTCTGACAGAGAAGGCTCAATGTCTCAGAAAAAAATACAATTCCCATGACTCCCTAGCACTGAGCCAGGGCAGTGCCTCAATTTAATGTGCACTATTTCTGGCAGTCTGCAAAGGCCCTTAATGTCTAACCTCCTTGTGATGTTTTTTGGCCAGCTGTGCCTTCCATACATGCATTATGTTATTTAGGGGGGAAGCAGACGAGGGTGTCCGGGATGCCCTGGGACGGAGTGCCACGGGACCGCAGGACCCGCACTGAGGCGCACCGTCGGCGCCTTTGAAAGGACCGCTAAATCAGCGCTCCTTTCACAAGTCAGTGAAAGTGCACCCTAAAAGCGTAGGGCGCACTTTCACTGACTTATCTGCCGCAGCGTGTGCGGACGCTGCGGCGGGAGGTTGCCCTCGGAGCGCCAGCCGTGCGGAGGGCCGGCAGCTCTGAGGGTAACCTCGGGAGGAGGAAGGGGCACCGATCGTGCAGCTGCCCCTCCTCTTCCTTGCCTCGGAGACGACTCTATTAGTCGTCTGCCGAGGCCCATGCTCAATTTTTAAAAAAATTAAATAACAAGATGAGATGTTAATAAATGATACTGTACCTTCCACACTATCAGTATGTTCATCATCTTCCTCTTTTACACTTCCACTCACACCTAAACATGAATAAAGTTTCAATTACACTTGTCCCTCACCATTTGTGGATTTGCTGTCCGTGATCTTGGTCTTTCCAGATGGCAAGAGGTGAGGGACAAAATGGCACATGTGTCTGTGGTGTGCAGCCATTCTAACCAATGGGACTCCATTGTTTGCGATATTTCTGATTTGCAAGGGAGGTCTAGAATGGATGCCCCGTGACTTGGAAGGGTCGACTGTAGTTATAGCATCATTGCAACCTTTGATTTATTTCTTTTAATAAGTACAAGTGTACAATACCATTACAATAGGTTAAACACATTTTAATTTTTTTTAAAAAAATTCCCCACTGTACAACATTATACACTGTTTTGTACTGTACTTCTTGTATTTTTTATATTGTATTGTATAATACTGTTCCACTTTATGTTGTATTGTTTTTATATTGTGTATGCTGGTCACTGACTGTAATAAATTTATTTATTCATTCATTCATTTTAATCTAATGAATATTATCCCCATCTGCTTTAAAGAAAACTTATTTAATTGAAAATGTATTATTAATACATTTATAAGAAATAAAATAAGAATTATAAAAGAAGAATAATGTCAAATTAATTATATTTTTACTAGTGATCCTCCTTATTTGGACTTCCACATTTAATCCAAAGTTGTGCAGTTCTTTGTAATATGGAGGATGTGCTTTCAATGGAGGGTTGTTGTTAAAAACTTTCATACAATGATAAAAGTTTGTTTTTAGAATTTTAAATATAGGGGGGATGTAGACCAGGGCATCTAGGATGCCCTGGGACGGTGCGCCGCTGGAGCGAGGCAGCCGCACCGCAGTGCACCGGTTGCGTCCCTGAAAGGAGCGCAAAAATAGCACTCCTTTCAGAAGTCAGGGAAAGTGCGCCTTAAACGCGTAGGGCGCACTTTCCATGACTTTTCCACCGCAGTGTGTGAGGACGCTGCGGTGGGAGGTTGCCCTGGGAACTCCGGCCATGTGGAGGGCCGGCAGCTCCGAGGGCAACCTTGGGAGGAGGAAGGGGCACCAAGCGTGCAGCTGCCCCTCCTCTTCCCTGCCTCCAAGACGGCTCAATAAGCCGTCTGCCGAGACTATTAGACTTTATTTGGCCCTCTTTTTCCAATAGTCCAGCTAACCTTTGTAGATATACTTGTTGGCAACAGAAGTAGAACCCATCAGGATTCTCATCCCTGTCAATTTATCCACAAGGCCAAGCAGGTATCTTGTCTCCTCATCTGTCCAGTTAGATCTCTTTGTTGCCATCTTCCAAAGGCACAGGTAGACTTATTACAGTGCTGCAGATGGCGCTAAATTAAAGGGACCACTTTAGGATTACGCACATGCAATAAAGCAGAGAGAAGTCGCATGCACTGTCACCCTTTTGCTCATCTGCGCAAGTGGGGTTCCTCCAGAAAAGAAAACACACACACACTTTCATCCTTTCTTTTTGTTGCACGTGTGCAAAACTTCCCCTAAAAATGGGAGGATAAAGCTGGGTTTTTGTTTAAACAGCTATAGGCAAAAACTCATCTGTATGTGTGTATGTGTCTGTATCACCTTTCTGTTATAGTCAGTACATGAGGCTAAGGGACTTCTTATGTGCATGCGGTAAACTGCTTTAGCAAAGCTGCCCAAATGGGTGTGCACCCTGTTGCCCATTTGCTGTATTACACATGTGCAGTACCATCATTTTCCTCAGAAAAATTTTCCTCAGAAAAGCGAGAATCTTTCAGAAAGTCTGTCAGAAATAGAACAGATTAGACATTTTTGATTATTATTGAGTAGTGCAATTAAACAATTATTAATTAATAATTATTTAATTTAATTAAATAATTAAAGTAAATATAATTATAAATTAAAATTATATAAATCATAGTTATAATTATACAAATTAAAATTATATTCCCCCCAAAAAACAGAGGAGGGGCTATACTTGGTCTCATGAGGAAGTGATGGATTTGGTATCTATTTGGGGGGAATATAAAATTCAAGCAGAAATAAATGCTAGCAAATGCAACTTTCATATATTTAGAAGAATAGCCAAAGAGATGTGAAAAAGAAATCATGACAGAACAGGAGAAGAATGTAGAAACAAAAGTAAAACAATGAGATTAGAATACAATAGGGTAAGTAATTATAATGAACAAAGTGGCAGGGAACCTGTTACCTGACCTTATTACAAAGAACTGGATACATTCCTCAATGAGGATAGACGTATATGTCCTAAAAGGCTTCTCAATATGGTATGATAGTAAATAGTTATAAAATTATTATTATTTAAATGAAATGATGTATATGTATACAGAGGTTAAATATTAGATTTATTTACAATACATTAAAGTAAGTTTCTGTATTACAGAAATCAATTTCCATCATGAGGAGAAATTTTTTGTGGAAGATATGATTACGATGATCAAGTTCTTCTACATGTATTTCTGCTGATACTGCAGGCAATGATAGACCTTGCAGTAGTGTTGCTGTAGGTAAGTATCATTATGAACTAGTACTCTATATGCCAATGTTGTGTACTTTGTATATTTACAGATATCTATTGGTTTATGTTTTCATTTGTTTTCATATTGTTGTGTATTTGTATTACTATATATTTGTTTATTTAACCAAGACATGTAACTATAAATACAAACATGTACATGTATGTATGTATGTGTGTACATAAATACAGGTAACATATTCATACTATATATTTGAGTGGTAGATAATGAGATACCTAGCTGTAAATGTTAAAAATAATTAATATTTACCTTCATTGTAACAAATGCAAATTTATTATGTCTACTCACATTATTTTTTATAAATTCAAGATGCAGCAGACTGTGAGGAGCAATATGTGATTGCCAAAAACCAACTGAAGGAAAATGTCATGCAGGTCCAAGTGGAAAGTGATGGTATGTTGAGATAATTCCCCAATAATACAAATGATTAATTTCAAATCCACAAAAAAATAGCATTTTTATGAATAATACATATAACTTACTATTGATTTTAAAATGTTTGTAATGTAATGTAATGTTTGTAATGCAATGCCTATGCAGTCTCCATGTGCTTTACATACACAGTTATTTTCAGTAATTTTACTCTAGCTAATAGAATAATATAAAAAGTTTTTGCATTGCAGGAGGTGATGAAGGCCCAAGTCAAAGAATAAATCCTAATATAAGGAAATGTAAACAACAACTTCCTGATGATGGTAGGAAAGGAAGAGGTGAAGC
Organism: Phrynosoma platyrhinos; assembly: GCA_020142125.1. Taxonomy (NCBI): domain Eukaryota; kingdom Metazoa; phylum Chordata; class Lepidosauria; order Squamata; family Phrynosomatidae; genus Phrynosoma; species Phrynosoma platyrhinos. Next base: position 41,655,474 of record CM034708.1, on the reverse strand, counting down.
CATTGCCTTACCAATAATGGAAAACTCAAACAAACAATCTGAAATTAGTACATAGTTCCAGCGTGAATTTACTGTTGAGTTTCTTGAAAAAATGAGGGAGGACACTGCAATAATGAGGCAGGTTGCTGATAGTTTTAAACATGACATCAGATCAAGTGAAATTGATTGTAAAGAATTGTTGGACTGTAGTGTTCACTAACAGATATAGTAAGAACGCTAGTTGTTAGCAGGAGAGATCCTTCACATACAGACTGCTGTGCATGTGTTGATGTCTCCCATGGTGCTACTACTTGTGCAAGGGATTCAAGGAAAAAAACCACCAAAACTCCTTTTACTCTTGTTCCTAACAGCCAGGAACATGAATCAGACAAGGTTGATGTTGTTGTGTCAAGAAGAGAACCTTTCAGTCCAAACTGCACACTGTCTGCTGGTATCTCTAATGTTACTTCCAAAAGAAATACTGTAATGCCTTTCCCTCTTGATTCTGAGTCAGGAACAGGTGAATAATATGGATTACATTAGAAACTATGTTGTTTCCAGTTGAGAAAATTCCAGTATTTTCAACGTTGGTCAGGTTCAGCAGAAAAAAATTCTCACCCCTCTTTACACTTAGTACCTGATACACAGGATCTGCCTTTACATATTTCCTGATGTAAAATAAATTGTAAGAGAAAATGTGACTAGTGTAAATAATTTTTCATCAACAACTGAAAGGTTAAATGTTGGGAACATCAGAAGGGGTAAGAAGACTGTTAAAAGTAAAAATGTTTATTGTCCCAAATACATAGAATGTTCATAAAATACATTTGATATCCTTTTTTGCTTTACAGTGTATAATGTTGCTTCAGCAATTAAATACATTGTTTAGTGAATGTAAGGGGAAAATTGTTCAATTATGCCAATAATGTTTGCATTTTTTCTGTAATGTTTAAAGTCTAACATGCATTACCTTCACATAAATGTTTTGAACTGCTTCATCCAGGAAAAAAAAAGTTTAAGACAAGCATAGTGTGTGAAACAAACCATGCATGAGTAACATCTTTACTCCAAACCATTTGTGTTTCTATTAAAATTTTGATGGTCTCTACACCTGTTACAATGCATTATTATAGTTGCTTAACTTGGGGAAAAGGTATACCTGATGTCAATTATAGAAACATTTTTAGTTCTTAGTTTTTAGTAACACGGATTGTAATTGTAACATGATGTTTTCTTGTAGTAAGGAAATATATTCTATTTACCTTCACCCATTTACTCTCTGTCTATTTGAACATTACTGTACTGCACCTTTAATTGAATCAGAATGAGCCAAGGTGTGCATGTATGTATATATGTATGTGTGTGTGTGTGTGTGTGTGTGTGTATCATTCACATGCATATATAAATTATGTAATGCAATATATATATATATATATATATATATATATATATATATATATAAAAAACAATATATGACATTATAATACAGTATAATTTAACAAAATCTACTATTATTACTTCTACCATTATATATGTTTTATATATATATATATATAATTTAATTTAATATAATTTAATTTAATTTAATATATGTGTTACATAATGCATTTTGTAATTATATATATATTACATACTTAATATACTACTATACTAATAATAATAATAATAATAATAATAATAATAATAATAGTTATACTATATTATAGAGAGATAGAGTTATATAGTTCTATACTTTTACAGTACATACTATAGTATAAGTTGGTACAATTTAATGTAATATAAAACACTTACATTAACAATCTTACAAATTACTTTCACTTGACATTTCTATTTTACATTATTGAATTCAATAGACACTTCTAAATAAATTAAATGTTAATTCATGTAAATACTTTACGTTACTGTTGTCAGAATAGACATATCACATGATAACAAACAAATAAATATAATAAATATGTTAATTCACATATCTCTTTTATGTTATTTACATAATGCAGCATTAATCTGCAGTGCCAACAAATAAACAGTTCTTAAGTGCACAATCTGAAAAATAAAAAAATATCATAACCAAAATTAAGAGTTATAGTGATCACACTTCTGGTGGATCTCTGTCTTTAGACAGTTCTTCAGTGGACAATTCCAGAGCAGTGACTCTTTGACATAATGTTTTCAAAATTGACTCCATCCTTCCCATTGCCTTCTCCACTATGGAACAAATAACAGGAATAATATTAATAGTTTCATTAACAGAAATTAACGTAAACCAATATTAACTACAAGATAATGTTAATAACAAAACCTAATAAACTTATAATAACATAAATACATAGTACGCAATAATTAATAATTAATAAATAATAAGTAATTGTTGAAACAGCTATTAATGTTTACTAACCACAAAAATAATAAACTGCTCACTTACATTCCAATAATCTTTGTTGGTAGGATTATTTTCTTTGTTTTCTGGGGGACAAATTTCTTCTCTTGCTACAGAAAGAACATTTGAAGAAAGTGTTTCAAAAGTAAAAAACAACAACAAAGAAAACATCTCATAGATCCATATATATATATATATATAATATGTATACACACGCACACACCATTTTATCAAAGGAGTGTGCTGATAAAACTAGGTGTACTTACACTACCTTCATGATCTTCCTCTGCATTGAGAAAATACCAGCAATTCTGAAGGCTTGTGACCTCTCTGCTGAAGTGTCCAAAGACCTTTTTTTTTTTGAGGGGGGGGGGGAAGAATATCAGAAAAGAATAACATATATGTGCAAGTTTGTATATCTTTGTTTATATATATATATGCTACCTGCATGTACCACATCCTTCTTTTCTTTCTCCTGCTCCTTTTTTTCCTCCTCTAGAGATATTTGTATAAATAAATAAATAAATAAATAAATAATACATAATGTTCTACCTAGTCACATAAATTTATATTGAAAATTCAAACCTCCTTCACAAATGTTTGCCCCAGATGTGACTTCATAGGATATGAAATGGAAAAATAAATATACTTGGTATCATACACACAATTTCATTTTTTCTTAAAAATAAATAAATAACACTATACCTTCACTACTGCTATGATCCTCCTCTTCCTTCTCCTCCAAATTTCTTCTAGTTGTACCTAGCAATACAAAGCACATCCAATATTAATTTTGTATTAATCAACTTGATTAATTAAATTAAATTAAATTCATTAATTATTTTGATTAATTAATTTGAGTAATGATTTCATTATTTACAATTCAACAAATGTAATGAACTACACACATGATGAACAGAAAATCTTTCCCTTCTGCTAAACATCTACTATGTTTACATTACAATCCAATATATTTTAAATAAATTGTTTACTTACCAAAGCTCCTCTTTCCCATTCTCTTTGGACAGATTGACCCACAGCTTGTATAGGTCTCTGGAAAAAGGTGGTTGTGAATTGAAGTGTGGATTATCATTAAAAAGCTCCAGGCAATGGGAAAATAGTTTTTAAAATTTTAAATTTTGAATTGATTTGCTTGGGGGCCCTTGTGAAGCCTTGTCTTTGCAGTAGTCCACATATTTTTTGTAAATATGCCTATTGGCAGTAGAAGTGAATCATAGAATCATAGAATCATAGAATCATAG
>CM034708.1:41602062-41625772 GCA_020142125.1 Phrynosoma platyrhinos | reverse complement strand
CCTTTAATGAAATGGAATTAAGTGTTCTAGCTCTTTACTTCTCTTTACAGTGTGTGTCAGGGGAATAAAGAGACCTATGACCTTGGGGCTTCTCAACTGAACCTGATATTGCCCCAAACCTCTCCATTGTTGATGGAATTATAGAATTATCTACTACAACACATGGAGGACTTTCATGGTGGACCTCCTGTACTGTAGGAGGAGAGCAAGGTCAAAATTATCCAGTGGCCATTGGCCAGGCTCCCAGAGCATAGAAGACTTCCCTAATTCTGGCTCTTATTAAAGATCTCACAATCTCTGCCAGTTGCTGGGAATCAATTGCTGCTTTGAATATTCTTTTCTGTTGCTCTTTTAGATTGCTTAAAAGGAGTTTGTTCAAGAGTATAGAGTTAAGCATATGCTGGGGTGAAAACTATATAGTCCTCCAGATGTTGATGTATCTCACCTCATGCCTCACAACTTGTTTAGAAGTTGATGGTAGCTGTAGTTCAACACCATTGGGAGGACTACACAATTCCAGCTAATATAAAGCTATGCAAATAAATAAATACATCTAGGGTTGGTTTCAGGTGATTGTCATCTGAGGGAACCATTTTTCCCCCTGTTCCCAACTCTATTTACTTTCTTCACCATTATCCTTGCTCAAAGTTGTCATATCGCTTTTCACTTCTATGTCTGATGAGCATTGCTGTTATTGGAGGAATATTACATTCTTTCATTGCCATTTTGATTCTATGGTACACACTTGAATGGAAGACTACGGTATAAAGCCTGGTCTATAATGCAGCATAATGAGGTAAGAAAAAATGTCCTGACATGGTAGGATGAGCTTTAAACTATAGTCAGGTTGGCCTGTTATGCTTCTCTTCGTGGACCTGGCACAATAAGTAACAGGCATGACTAAATTCAACTCTCTTCATTTGAAGTACATTTTTCTTATTTGAGGACCACAAAAAATAACTACCAATATACTATCTTAAAGGATATAGTCTATCATAGTGCTTCAATATTCAGTAGACTTCAGTAGACCAGGCTACAGAAGGGTTTAGCACAAATGTAGTATTTCGGATATACTTGGAAACAATAAGTTGTAAGCAACATAGGTCCAAAACACACTGCAGAAATAATCCAGTTTGAGATCACTTTAACTGCCCTGGCTCAGTGCTAAGGAATCCTGGGAATTGTAGTTTATTGTGGCACTAGAGCTTTCTATATTTCACAAAACTATATTTCCCAAAATTCCCTAACATTGAGGCAAGGCAGTTAAAGGACCAAAACAGACATGCCAAATAAACTGGATTCCAGACACATTTGGAATATAGCATTTAGATGACGCATGCCCCAAACATGGTCAGAAACCAAGCTGAGGCTGCATTTTTTTTTTTTATAAAGAATCGGGCCAAAAAGGAGTGGCAGCCCATATCAGGAGTGGGAGTATGTGGTTGCCATGGCCCCAGCATGAATTGTGCCAGAGCAGCTGCAGACCACTTTATCAGGCCCATCAGTTTTGGCAAAAAATGGTCTCAAGCTGCATTATTTCTGCAGTGTGTTTTGAACCATAGCTACCTATAAGTAGTAATCGAAGACATAGCCTTGTCTGTCTGGAAAATCAGTATGCAAAGTTATCTTGTAGCATCGTTGATACTTACTGAAAGAGAGAAGATAGTAGCTTGAGCCTTCATAGAACTGGGTCCAAAATGGAGGGGCAGATGGGGGCAGCTTCCAGCTGCTCTGGGGACATGGTGTATACATGAGTCACATCCCGGAGCTGTGGCAGGAGGCAATTGGGCTGAGAATGACTTCTGGCTGCTCCTTCTTGCCCATCTGCTTTGACCCTTAGTCTACTTCCTTAGATGTATGCATCTGAAGAGGTAGAATAAGTCTATGAAAGGTCATGCTACCACTTTCTCTCTTTCAGTTAATTTCAAAGGTGCCACAAGATCCATTTGCATTCTATAAGTAGTAAATTTCAGATGGAGTTAATGAACACGTAACAAAGTTAGATCTTCAAGAGTAATGTGATGAGCAGGAAGAAAACTGCTTTATTGGTATAATAAATAATAAATAGTTAATTTACAAATATTAGAAGCCATTTCAAGGTGGTTTTTTTAAAAAATAAGAGAGATTTATGAAACTATCTTATCAATCCTATTTTTTCTTTCAAGAAAATTGATAGGAAGCAATGATCAGTGTAACAAAAAGTAGTGTGTAGTGTAACAACACAATGAATTCCTTTTGTCCTAGCATATAACAAAAAAAACCCAATTGTTTACTTTCAAAACACTGCAATGAATTGGGGATGAATACTTAATAAAGGTAACTTTCCAAACTCTGGTCTTGGAAGAGACATCATAGAGTTAGTGTAACAATGGAAATGGTAGAAATAGCATCTAAAGTAGAAATGGGAAGCAGATTACAAGAAAGACATGGTAGGAAGGTATTTTGACACTCCCTTGTATTTGAATTAGATCTTATATAGTGCTAGGAATTGATATTTGATAGTGATCACATAAGGGGGAGGGAAGAAGGGAAGTTATAACAAGCTAATAGTGTCTTTTGGTTCTGTCTTATTGTTGAATGGTATTGTTATAACTGAAAACTGGGTATGTTTCTGGCACCAAACATAATCTGTCACATTTGGCAACCAGCATTAATTAAGTCTTTGGGGTAGATCATCATTTGAAACTATTAACCTTTAAATAAACTTTAAAATGCTAAGTTGAGCAAAATCTAAAACAAGCAAAAATAATTCAGTGATCAGGAAATGTTTATGAGAGTTCCATTCCTCATGGGAAGCTTAAGATTGTTTAGTCTGCCTTTCCAAAAAAAGAGAGACTTTGCAAATGTAATGTGTTTATATTGTACAAATCTTGTATATATCCTAGGGAAAAATATAAGGAAAGGTTGTTAGCACAAAAATGAAGCAGCACATGGTTATTCCAGGCTCCAACATGAAAATGTGCCTGTCTGTGCCAGCTCTTAATTACTAGCTCATTAACACTCAGGTGTCAATTGCTGGTGGCAAAGGCAATACCCAAATGGCATGGTTGCTGTCATGCACAATGTAATTAAATTGACCTCAGCAAAAGGAGCCCAGCAGTTTCCTGATACCACTTGGACACTGGTTTCAGGCAGTATTCACAATAGTGTGATCTGGTGAATCACAAAGTGTAATGAGGGAATGTCTCTGGAGAGTAGAAAATTGTACTTGCATATGTAATAATGACTTGAAGCACAATTAAAAGAGTATAATCACTGCTCTGTTTTGTTCCAAGCTAATAAGTGCAGTAACTAGTTGATTTTGTGTTGTTGATTTAAAACTCTAGATGCTGTTAGGGAGTGACATTGTGAAGTAATGTTAACCCTGAGGATTAACATTAAATGCTTTAATGCTAATTGAAAAAGTCTCATAATAGCTCCACTATGGACCTCGGTTTTGGGTGGATTTTTATAAAGCAATTTGATTTGCATATCACCTCCTAACTGAGAGTTGTTATTTTTCTGAACATGGTATGTTTACAGCACCTAATGATGATGACTTAAAAACTAATTATATCACTTCACCCACATATCTGCAAGGAATTTTGTATGTTAAAATTCTGATCCAATTTGTGCATTTATTTTTTCAGGGGAGGCACCAGACTGGGAATCAATTTTAATCATATTCCAGCTAGATTCATGAAAAATGCTGTAATTTATTCACCATGTGTTCAAATAACCAGTTGGCTGAAGATGAGATTATTACATCATCTTGTCATGTTCCAGAGGCAATAACTTTTTTGGCTAAGTCAGATTCATTTCCTCTAGAACTCCTGGATCTAGTTCTTGCCTGCCTAGGGCTATGGCATTATAAATAAAGGATGTTTGTAGAGGTGGCCAAGAAGAAGAGTTATTCAGCTAAAGGTGTGCAATCTATTGTTCTGCCCTTCAGGAGATGGGATGGTGTGCAAAGGCTGAGTTATTTTTCCTTATTTTGTGGTGTATTTGTGGGGCCTTAGCAGTAGCTCAGGAGGTGAACTGTCCACAAGGTGGAACAACTCTTTGATCACACCCAGTACACCACTCCATTCACATCAGATGTTCTTCCTTGTTTATTATTGTACCTACTGTCATCTTGAATATTTTCTCACATGCACCAACATTTAAAACAAATGAGGCAATCATGGAGTGGGGGGTGAATATGTTCTTTTTATTTTGCTTTCTGCATAGCTGTTTGCAGCCATTTGGTTTCACCTACTGGGTGCTTTTTCAGAATCTACCCCTCTTGTGTATGAGACCAGCCCCTACAGTTAGTGCCACTGAGCACAGTTTGGTGGGCACCCAACTGAGATCTAAAGTCAGTCACATGACAATGCCATAAGACACAAAAATTCCACAATCACTTTCCCCTGTCCCTGGCAGTAAGAATACAATGATAGCAAATTTGCTACTCTTTCATGACACTCTTCAGTCATTGCTGGAGGCTGGTGCTTTACTCTGCCTAATGGAAGAGGTGCCCTTGTGTCAGTGATCACATCTTGTTACTATACACTTAAACCAGACCAATAGTGCTATAAATGTGTGTGGCTTGGGAACAGAGATTATAACTGTACCTTGAGTTACTTTGATGTATCTTTTTGGTTGGTTGGTTGGTATACTAAAAGTTTCAAGTCCTCCAACCAAAGTAAAATAGAAGACAATGGAGACAGTTACCTACCACATTGTAGGTATCATGCACTGTATATACAAATCTAGTTCTGAACCTGCGCTATTAACACATTAGAGGTTCTCACAAAACACGGATAAAGTGTACAACTGCAGTTGTACATCTGGAAAAGACATGGTCCAAGTCAACCCATTAAGATCAATATTTTACATCTGAGGCATGCTGAAGATGTGAGATAAGTGAATAACAGAAGACCAGCTATGATAGAGATTGGCTTTTAAAAATCAATTTTACTTGTTGCTGCTGAACAAATAAGAGTCAGAAATCCATGGCAATCTACTGCAAATCACCCAGAAATCTCCCAATTGATCTTGAACTACTTTCTACCTTCCTATGAACTATAAGACACATTATTAAAACTTAATAATTAAGACTTAAGTTTTGTATTGATTGGAAGATTTATTTGTTCATAATGGTACACAAGACTGTGTCTTCAAACATTTTCAGTAACATACAGTAATTTAAAATTTGGTTCCACATTCTCCTGGTTCTTTTGCAGTAAAATAAAATTCTTCTCTATCATTTGGCAAAGAAGCCCCAGTGTGTGACCAATTATAACACTTCTAATGTGTGTGTGTGTGTGTGGGCAGGTGTCTTGTCTTTAAATGGGAAAAAGGTCATCTGGACTCTGTACATTTTGGAGGGCATTATTTGCAACTTATAGTGAAAAAATGGGATAAAGTGGGGACAAAAATGGATGGGTGCAGGCTTCCAAGGCCCTAGGAATGGTAATGCAGTTTCCCAGCCACTAGAAGTGCCTGCTCTAGGGCCATGGCCAGAGTGTGAAAATACAAATTGAAATCCTGTAATTTGTAATTCAATGTGCCCAGTGTACCAAATAAGGAGAAATGAATATGTACAAAAATAAGAGGATGCCATTTTTGCAAAAAAGTTACTGAGCAGGTAAAAGAACAAGGTTTGAGTTTCCCCATTTCTCTTTGAATGATGTAAACAGATTTGTTGACAAGTTTATGTAGTGGAAAGACATTTCTAGAAGCACTCCAAAAATCTAATGACTAGATGAAAGCATTTTGTTGATTATGTATTTATTAAAGATTGAAAGTTCTGGGGGAAATGATCTAAAAGAAAGAAAGCAGTGAACAAAAGGAAAAGTGCTCCCTTGAAGAGTGACAAACAGTCACAGAGAGATGGTTTTCATTGAAGTGCTAACAGCTCCTGCAGGTGGGAATAAGTAACTGAACGGTACCTGGGCTGAAAACAGGAGGAAATCAACATCTTTTGGTTTCTCTCTGTGATGAAAACCTAAAATGAATTGAATAAACAATGTTAAGAGAGAGATGGGAATGAGGGGAGCAGAATGCCAAACATTTCAAACTTACAATATGAAGAAGGGATTTGTGTTTGCGAATTTCAACAAGAAGTCTAATATTCAAGAGAGATCTTTAGCCATCTTTTAATTCTTTCTCTCTCTCTCACACACACACACAAACACACACAAAACCAAACTTGCCAATTGAAATTTAAACATGTATTCTAACAGGTAGGTTTAATGGTGGTGGGAAAATATATAAATGTATATGCGTGTATATACACAAAAGGAGATTTTGGCTTCATCTTTTCACGTGATCATGTAGATGGGCATACTTGTGTCTTGCATTTTGGCTAGATTCCTTGAAATTGCTCACAGTACTCTCAAAATCCACTAAATTACAGATTCTATCAAGATATTGCATTGAAAACTCCAGCATAAAATAAACAGGAAAAAATGCAATCAATTTGTAGTACAATTGCCGAATAGGAACTTCCTATAAAGATATTGCAGATTTTAGTAAATATATTTTAAATAAGGAATTCAGAAAACTTTTGATTGATGTATTTAAAAACCTCAGGAATTGAGACTATAAATGGCTGATGACTGAGACAAAAAATAAACTGTTTGAGGAAACCAGAAGACACGGCAGATGGATGATGCATTAACTAACCATGCCTCTTGTGTTCAGTGGGATTTACTCCCTAGTAATTATGTCTAGGACTGCATACGCTCCAACTGTCATGATTTGGTAAGGACAGTCGAATTATTATTAAATGTTGTCCCATATTTTCAGCAGCTTGTAAAATGTCCCAGTTTCTCTCTCCTCCTACCACTTCTCCCTTTAGCTTATTTCAGTTGCTGCAAACTGAGTTTTAAACTGTAGAAGTAGTTTGCACAATTAACTCAATAGAGAGGAGAGACTATCCTTCCCAGTAGTCTCAGGCAAAAGCAATGCACTATAGCCTCTCCTAGCTTGGGTGATCTTCTTCATTAATAACATCTATCATTTTGACCACATTTTGATGTTGTTTGGCTACATCTCCTAATTTTTATGTGTAAAATGTTGAGAAGTATGGCATTACAGCATAAGGCCTAAATACAACAAAATTTTATCCAAAATTTATCTATCCAGTCTACTGTCTCAAAAATGCTTTCTTACTGACATTTGTCTTATAATATGTTATTGTTTTTCTTTTACTGATTCAGTTTACACGGCTACACTTTCTACATGCTCTAAAAGCTGAAAGTAACTCCAACTTCATCTGCAATATATGTATACAATTTAGAATGACATGAAAGGAAATTTCCAATAAGTAGACATAGAAATTTCTCTTTCAAAAAGGAGTCTTCCTGTTTCCTGTGCTGCATTGGAATGTGGATTATGTTTGCAATCTTTCATCCCAAACATCCCTTATCACTTTTACCAGTATTTTACTATTTGATGTCTAATTATGGGTGGACTGTTTTTGAAATCCTCAACTCCTCCAGAGTTCCCAGACCTCCTCTTTTCTGGCCTCAAAGAAAACAAAAATGTAAACTCTCCTTGTCATTCTGAATGCCTCCAGGAATGGTGATTAACTTTTACAGTATGCCCAGCACTCTGTTTCACCTTTCTAAAACATCTTTTTTTTCCGCCTCTAAAACAGAGGTGTATTTCTGGTCACTTCTATTTTCCTCTCCTTTAGAATTTCTGACAGAGATCATTGCAAGTGTATTTCTTGATATTAGTAGATCGTGGTCTGTGCCACAATGAAACTTCTCCATCTTCAGATATTGGGCACCTAAAGGGTGGGAATTCCACATAACCAAGAAGGGAACACATTATATAAAAGTGGATAAAATAAAAATAGAGGCTATACATTGTATATAAAAGAAAGGAAAATATGACAGATTCATTCAAAGAAAAACCTTTAGAGAAAGAATTTGCAATTTTAGAAAGTGAAGTGGATTCTTTTCTCAAAGCATTTGGAAGAAATAAGTCACCAAGAACAGAAACCTGTTTCAAGCTATAAAGACAGAATCCACCCAAAATCCTACCAAACAATCTGACATCAAATATGGAAAACATAACAATGGTTCACAGCCTGAAAACATTGAATATGCATTTAGTTTCCCAAGAAAGGGAACACTAGGGATTGTAGCAACCACTGGACCATTGCATTAATTTCCCATGCAGGCAAACCAATGTTTAAGATTTTACAACAAAGGCTTTTACAATACATGCAGTGAGAAATGTCATCTATCCGAGCTGGCATCTCAAAAGGAAAAGGCACAAGGGATTGTACATGTAGGATAATGGAATGTACCACAGAATTTTAGAAGAAAATAAATTCATTCTTCATTTTTATAGCAAAGCCCTTGATTGTGTATATTGAAAGGGAGGGGGGGACTTAACAATCACTATGGACCTTATCACACGGGGTCTGAAGCAGTGCCATCCCCGTCGCATCCCCGTCTCATTGTGCTTCTCTTCCCCGTGTTTTCACACGACGTCACAGAGAAACCCCGCCCATCCCCATCGCATCCCCATCCCATTGCACTTCTTTTCCGCGTGTTTTCACATGACATCGCACCCATCCCCGTCGCATCCCCGTCCCAATGCGGCATCATGCGGCATTATCCGGCATCATCCCCGTTCTTTTTAATTCCAGTTGTAAATGGGAATTACATTTCCCGCGACCGGAATGATACTGGAATGATGCTGCTTTCTGTATAAGGAAGCGCAATGGGACGGGGATGCAACGGGAATGGCACTGCTTCAGACCCCGTGTGATAAGGTCCTATGAAAGTAATGGCAATGCTGAAACACTTGATTGTCCTGATGTGTAATCTACCTTCTGGACAAGAGACCATTGGAAAGACAGAATATGGACAAATAGGATACCAATTACCAATTGACAAGAGGGGGACAAGGCTGCATTTTATCATCCAATCTAGTTAAATTCATATGCATAACATATCATAAAGTTTGCACAATTAGACTCATATGAAGGAGGTCTGAAAAAAAGGAGGGAACATCAACCACTTAAGGTATGCAGATAATATAACTGTGTGTGTGTGTGTGTGTGTGTGTGTGTGTGTGTGTGTGTTTATTTTCATATTTATCAAGTTCATAGGATCACCATAGGTTGAAACCAACTTGGTTGTAAATAACAAGTCATCTTCTATGAGCAATGAGATAATAAATACTGCTGAAGTCACATACGCATGGTGTAATGTCACATATTCTGGCATATGTGATATTTATTATTTTATTTATAGAATTCAATAAAACTAAAATGTAGAATACAAGCACAGTTCATTTAACAAAGCCTCTGTCAAAGAAGTATACCTGTACATCTTAGTCATAAATCCATTATAATGGCCAGCAGTATTTTTGTTTCAGAAAATATTGGCTCTTTATTTCCTTGATAGCTCGAGATTCAGTCAGCCACATGCAATAAGCATAACCAGAAGTGGACATTTATTGAAACAAAAACACTACTTTTTGAATTTCTGAACTAATAGATACAGCATCAGGGACAACTGAGGAAGTAGACTGATTTTTCACAGAAACAATATATGTTACTTGAACTAGCCTTCCAAAATTTGTTACCCATACAGTCATATATGTCTGCGGAATTTTTTTAAAAAAAGTTACCCAGACAGATGAATCCTTGGTTTCTTATTCTTTGGCTGAAACTTCAAACTCATCTGCCTGTTTCCACCCATTGTCAAAATATATGTTTCTCATTTGTTAATTTTTCAGCCTAGAAGGTTTCAGAGCAGATATCTTGTCCACAGCATTAGTAAACAAACACACAAACACACGTTTCTGTACAAGTCTTCAACTTTCCAACCAGATGAATGGATAACTTGGAATTGACCTATGGTCTGAACAGGTCCGTTACGTTCATCTGCAAAAATGAACAAGTCATCTTTTGACTTGTTGCAGGAATCCTGACAACATCACCATACCAATTCCTGGTAGCCATTAACAGAGAGCAATCATCCATAACGCTTACTGTAACTTGTTACTTGTTCTTACTGTTCCCAGGCTGAAAAGCATAAATCAACAACTTAAGAAAAAAAGATTCTTAAATTTTCAGTAAGTGGGCAGGTACTGTATATGTTTTATTTTAGTCCCATCTCAGGGAAAGAAATGGAATCTGAATAAAATACCATAGTAGAAATTGCACACTGATATTGCAGGTTGAAGTTCACATATTTTAAGGGCACACAGCACACAGTATCTTAAATATATTCTTAAGTGTAGCAAAGAAATGTCTAGCAGTTATCTTTCAGATAACTTAAAAGTTCCTGCAGAGAAGCTTGAGAGAGCATAAGATAAAAACTTGCACAGAAACAGGCATGGTTTTTTGTGTAAGCCACAGACATGTCAAAAGACACTGGCCCATTAGCAGTGAGAACAAACCAATCTTAAAACTTGTACAGCTAAAACTGTATGATGAATCATGATGAGAAAGAAAGCTAAAAATGACTTGACTAGAAACTATTCAGCTACATGGTCATTTAGAAGGTTACTATGCCCTACTTTAGAGAAGTGAAGTGATTGTACTAAGTCGAACTGCAAGAAACTAGAAAGAGTAGATTATATAGTTTTTCACTATACAATGCTCTATGGTACATTCAGTAGCCTTTAGTTTTGATTACTACTAATGTACTTCTAAAAGCTGGCATAATGAAGCACTGCCATTAGCAAAAGGATCAGAGGTTCTAGAATATGGAGAAAGTCTTTATTTAGATTTCTTATTGTAGACACTGGAAGTTTGTGCAGTTGCTGTTTGAAAATTAGTGCATATTTTAATTATTTTTTCTCTGTCCATTGGAATAACAAGAACCAGTAAAGCAACATTTGTGTAAATTCTATTGATTCAGTGAGTTTATTCTATTTGGGAATAATAATTAGATTTATGCCCAGATACCAATGTTTCCAGTGATATTATTTTCATGGAAAAAAAAATAGGCTTCAAAAAGAGATTTTGTTCTGAGTAGTATATTTTTGCATTTTAGAATCTTTTCTAGTTCTTTCATAGCCACCCTCCCCATTCTTAATCTTTTGATTTCCGGACTACAGTCCCCATTTCTATCAATGTTTGATCCCAGGTATGGGAATTCTTTTACTATTTCTATTTCTTCATTGTCTAGGTTGAACTTGTGAAGGTCCTTGGTAGTCATTATTTTTGTTTTGTTGATTTTTTAATGATTCAGAAGTGATACATGTGTAGAAACATTATTTTAACTTTAAAAAAATCTCAGTTTTTTTCTACAAGTATTTAAAGATCTAAATTATTTTAACATGCTTGTCATGTTTAAAACAGTTCATGTATAGAGATCACACACTGGAAATGTAAGGTGCTATCTATAGTCCTTAAAAAGTAGTGCATTGATGTACATCACAAGAACAAAAAACTGTGGATATGGACACAGAGGATTGCAAATGAAATACCAATTCCAACTTGCAATATACTGAGTGATCTCAACCAATCCTATATCTTTCAGGCTGGAAAAACTCCTTATATATAAACAATAACGGATTGAAATATGTGCTCCCCACTCTGCAGTCCTTTCATATCCTTTTATCAAGGTACTGATACTGAGGGGGAAAATCATTTTATCAAGGTACTGATACTGAGGGGGGGGGGATAATGCTTTGCAACATCACATTTGGCACTCCATATTACCTCCTATTTGGCTTCAGATGCAAGAGAAATCTCAGAGTGTCTTCACTTCAGTGTCATATTTCCCTACATTTAAGTATGTTGCTACTGATCCTCTTCATTATGCAGGATGCAAAAACTCTTAATTCAGACAAGAAAGAAAAGCAGAGTCATGAGAAAATTCAAATACATCCTATTTTTCCTCAGCTCCATAAATCACCTCTTCACCCCCTTTCACATATAAGGCCTGTGGAAAGAATCTGATTGGCCATGTAGCCATCATTGTTATTCATAATCTTTCAATATGCCTGACAACACAGGGCCTCAGCAGACGACTAATAGAGTCATCTCCGAGCCCTGGAAGAGGAGGGGCAGCCGCACGCGCGGCGCCCCTTCCTCTTCCGGAGGTTGCCCTCGGAGCTGCTGGCCCTCCGCACGGCTGGCGCGCCGAGGGCAACCTCCCGCCGCAGCGACCGCACGCGCTGCGGCGGAAAAGGCAGGGAAAGTGCGCCCTACGCGTTTAGGGTGCACTTTCCCTGTCTTCTAAAAGGAGCGCCAATTTGGAGCTCCTTTTAGGGACGCCGCAGGAGCGCCGCGGTGCGGAGGCTGTGGTCCCGCGGCGCTCTGTCCGGTGGCGTCTGGGAAGCTCTCGTGTGCTTCCCCCCATAGTTAACATAACATTATAGGCACAAATGCAATTGCTAGACAATGAGAATAGACCCACTGAATCAATGAATGATGAATCAAAATTTATATAAATTCCATTGATTTACTGTAGTTGGGATTAGCAATCGAATTTAGACTTTACATTAGAATGCCAAGACAATTTTACTAAAATTATGTGAAATTTTTTAGCATTTCTGAAACCCTATTAGTAGATGGAACAGGATTTCTTATTTATCAATATTTTACAAAAACCTTTACAAAGACATTGGTTTTATTGCAGTTTTGTAACTTAATCTGAAAACAGCATTTTAAGGTTAAGAATTTCAGTGTTGTAACAAGGTTGCCTATGACAGTGATCCAGCACTGTTTAACTTGCACATAGTCAAATGTTTTGGGGTTTAAAAAGAAAAAGAAAGAAGGAAGAAAGAAAAGAAAATATAAAAAAAAAGAAAGAAGATACACACACCCCAACTTGTTACTATAAAATGTATTTCCCTCCACACCCAGGATAAATTAGATTAAATCTCCCCCCCCCCCAGAGAATTGTAACCACAGAACTTTGCTTTGTTTTCCTAGGCAGCTCAGAGTCTTAAGATTCTATCAAAATTTCAGTTCAAGAAAACTGTCAAAATTCTATCTTGCCTATGACACAGAAGGGTATCTATAAGACACAGATACTCAGCAATGGATTTGAACTGTGTATGTGGGACACAGCCAGTATCTATGTGTCTATATACGTGTCCCTCCCGATTTGCGGGGGATCTGTTCTGGACACACACCCCTGCGTATCTGGAGAAACACAAATATTGAAGTCCCCATTGGTTACAATGGGGGTGCTCCCACGCACGCACCATTTTGTACCTTCCCGCATGCCATCCACGAACGAGTGAGACTGCAGACTCCAAGTCCATGAATGGGGAAGGACGCCTTTTATACTAAGACTTCTTAACAAATTAGTGAAAGACAAAAATAAGATGAAAAAGCTCTTGAAGAGACTTCCAGGCTCTGGTTGTATAAATCTTTTAGATCTTATTGAACTGTTTACATTGGACAAATATATTAAACAACTTCCTTCTTCATTTCACCTTCTACTACCAATACCTTTTGGTGCAAGTGTAAATACTAAACTTATGTTTAAAAGTTCATTATGACTTTCAGAATTGTAAAATGCAACCCAGTAGGAAGTGGACTGATCTTGATCAAAGCATGTTGAAATTAATGGTGATATAAGTGAGGTCTATTATTTAAAAAATAAATAACCAGAAACATATTTTTGAGGCAGAAAATAAATACCGGTGAATAGTATTTCCATATCTTGTGTAAGCATATGTTTCTTTTAAACAAAGCTGGAAGGGGGTGGGGAGACATAAATGGGAATACAGTCAGTCCTCCAAATCCATGGATTCCTCATCCCTGGAGTTAACCACCCATGATTTGAAAATATTATGTCTGTCTGTCTGTCTGTCTGTGTATTTTAAAAAGCAAACCTTGGTTTTGTCATTTTATATAAGAGGCATCATTTTACTGCACCATTGTATTTGATGGGTCTTGAGCATCCAGATTTTGTTATCTATGTGGGATCTTAGAACCAAATACCAGTGGATACCAAGGACGCACTACAGCATACCAGCTGGATGAATCTAATGACCTTTAAGAGCACCAGAGATTTATTTTAGCATGAACTTGCATGGATTTAAATCTATTTTTTTCAGGTGCACTTATGGAGTTCAGTATTCAAGCTAAGATTATTTAAGCATAATTACATAGCCGTGGAGACTCACACACAACTCTACAACCAAGTCCATATTTCTGATTGCTTTGAAGTAAAGACAATTCCCTGTGCAGACTTTTTTTCACGTTAAAAGGAGAGCTGTGTGTGAATGTCCCTTTGCATTCAGGAATATTGGACACAGGCATACTTGGCTTTCATGGGAAAGACTCCTTCATAAAATCTAGACAGCTACTTTTTTCAGGCAGTCCCCAACTACAGCCTTATTGCATGAGAAAAGAAAGCCAAAATGGATTGGGAAAGTAGCAACTTTCTTCATGCCTTTCTGTATGCTGTCAACGCTCTTCCATTTTCTCCCTGAGGGAGATTTTATAAACGCATGTCTTTTGTTCTGCTGAAAAAATCAGTTTGGCAAAAAGCATGCTTTTATGACCATCTCTCTTGGAAAGGAGAATGGGAGTGCTGCGATAGTATAAAGAGAGGCAAAAAGAAAATCTTTTCAGCTTTCTTTTTTCAGGCAATAAAGCTCTCAGTTGGACTAATAATCTGATTTGGTATAGCCAGCTTTTTAACATGGGACCGTGTGTTAGTGCTTGTATTGATGAAGCAAGCAAAAACAATTACTATTTAATTCTGTTGGCAAAAATCAGTTGAATCCATTTAATTGTCAAAGTTAGAGCTTCTCCATTATTCATAGCTGAAAACCAATGAAGTTTTCATTTTGCATCAGTGACTACTTTGAAATTTCTGTAAAATTTAAAGAGATAGCTGTTAAGCTGAACACAGCAGAGCAGAACATGTGTCTCCTGTTGAAAGCAGTGTGCTCAGAATCTGTATCATGTGCATTGCTTGTGGTGTGGCCTAGTGGAGAACATACATTTGTGATTTTGTATATGGCTGAAAAACTGGGCAAGAAGTTAGTTTCATTTTTCTTCCAAGGAGCTTTAACAAAAAAGGCATCACTTGTCTCATAAAAAAACAAACCCACACAACTTTTATATTACTTAAATTTTGCATGCATATATGCAAATGTGATGAAAGATCAAAACAACATCCTTAATAAGTTATCTAATAAGTATATGAAAATCAGTTTCTTGTAAACTTATAAAAGTATATGTGTGAAATGCAAGTTACCAGTGCTAAAATACTTTTCCCTTATCCATATCTTCAATGTTGCAACTCTTCCAAACTATTCTTCTTTGTCTTTCTTCCAAAGAGTCTGGAACAGTTTTCAGTTTTCAGGTGGTTTCCCATATGGGTGTAGCCAGTATAGCGTAGTGTTTTGAGCATTGGACTATGACTCTGGAGACCAGGGTTCGAATCTCTGTTCAGCAAACTCACTGGAAACGCACATACTCTTACCTTCAGAAAACCCCATTATAGTTTTTCCTTAGTGCCACCATATGTTGGAAATGACTTGAAGGCACACAGAAACAACAACAACTCATGTGGGTTGCTTTCAAGTCTAAACCCATTTAGTTTCCAGTAAAAGAACCACATTCACTTGTGTGGTAACAACTGGCATTAAGAAAGCTGGTAGGATGTAGTTACTGTTTTTCTTTTAAGTGGATGATGTTGCCTGCCATCAAGATCTTTACAATTACACCTGGGGCTTCTAAATGTTCAACAGCAATTCTTCACACAGTTTTGAAAGCTGATGTGGAAGCTTTCTAAAGATTCATGGTCTCAGTGGAAATACAAAGAATTAACAATCCTGACATAAAACTGAATTCTATTCTAAATGGTTCCCCCAAGGAAATCAAAAAGAGTCCTGTTTTTCTTTATAGTTATAATTCATGAATTGACAATGAACTCAATAATTAAACTATTTTAATTATTAGACTCATTTTGCCTGTGCAGAAGCTACTGAACTATGCTTAATATCCTGAGCATGATACAGAAGGCATGATTCATAAGTTTTCTTTTTGACCTGGTTAATTGTTCATTATGTGATTTTTGCCACAATGGTTTTATGTGCTGAATTATTTCATTTGTATCATGGTCTATAAGACTAAATTCTAGGTTTTTAAATAAGATTTGCCAGCCTTCAAATAACAGCAATCAGAATAGAAGTAACAAGTTCAAATTAAATATTCATGGTGGTAATATTGATATCACAAGTCACTTTCCAGCAATTTCATCACATCAAAAAATTGCTGGCTTTTCTTTCCATTAGCAAGTCAAAGAGAACTGAGCTAATTGTGAATAGTTCCCCCTTGTAGTAACGAAAAACAATAGTGACAGGTCAATCTAGTTTCCACATGTAAGGGTCCCACTGACCTCACTTGTACTGCTCATATAAATAAGTAGAAGAAGGAATGGCTAAAGCATGAAATTAACTGATACACGTACAGGCCATATTTCTTGTAGTTCATTATACAGAAAAAGTAATGAAATAAATGCACCAGAGACTGAAATATACTTATGACAAATATTTTTCCCAAAAAAGTTGCATGCAAAATGTGAGGAAGATTTTCAGTAAATAAAAACACTTTAATAGTCTATTAAAAAAGAAAATGTGATTTTTTTTCTCAACAGGACTAGAAACAACCCTAATTTACAATATGTACCTCTGTATTGAGAGGCTGTAAAAATAAAGCAAAATAAATTCCAAAATGGGCATTCAGATTCTTCCTTGAAAATCAGCAACAAGTTGACAGACTCCACCCGACAGTATATTATCCACATATTTCATTACTAAAATAGCCCATTTCTCCCCTCCCATAAAACTAACAAGGCATAGAGGTGACCAATACTCCCGTTACTGAAAGCTAAAGATGATTTTACGGCTGTGTTTGATCCAAATGAACATTTTTTTTCTGTGCTTCTTTCTAGATTTATATATTTCATATACATTGTTAAAAGGATCCCAAGAAATACCTGTTGACATATAAATAGTTTAGAAATATTCAGTGAAATTCTGAGCAGGATTTTTTTCCTTTTCTTTTCTTGGTTAAACTGTGATACCATCTCACACAAACACACACTTAACTCACAGAGGAATGAACACACACAACTCTCAGTCAATCAATTGGAATATGATAGAAAAATAATACTAAGTCACATGATACCCTGTGAACAGTATTCAGTGTAAGAATTCACATTTATGGTCTTTGGGTTTGATCCCAAACTGTCCAAAATTAGATTCATTTCAATTAATATAAAGGGGAAGTTTTGGGGGAAGCAGACGGCACTTTGAGGCAAGGAAGGGGAGGGGCAGCCTCACACTGGGCACCCCAACCCCTTCCCCAAAACATCATCAGAGCGGCCGTTGCTCCGCATGACCGGCGTTCCGATGATGTACTTCCACCGCAGCGTCTGCACACGCTGCAGTGGAAGAGATGCCAAAGGTGCGCCCAATGCCTCTTGAGGCGCACCTTTGGCATCTTGTGGAAGGAGCGCTATTTTAGCGCTCCTTCTAAGGCCTGAGAAGCTGTGGGTTGGGGTTGAGGAGTGTAGCTACTTCGGCCCCAATCCGCAGCTTCTTGGGGCAGCCCATGGCTGCCCATCTGCTTAGGCCCTATATCTACTTATTATCTCCAACTGATGCAAACGATTTTATCAGACATGATTTTATGATTTCTTTTGAAAAGAGTCATCATGAAAAACACAGCATAGTGTGAAAGGAAAGAAGAGAGGAAAAGATCTTACCACATTTCACTTTTCCTCAATGGTACTCAGAGGCCAAGAAAGTAAATGTGATTTTTACTTTGCAACATTTTCAGATTTTGACAATTTATTCTTTTTCTAATTAAAAATATCTTTTCTGAGATAGTCTAAAACATAAAATTACTATAAATCAACACAGGCATGATTAACCTGGTTACCACTGAAATTAGTGTATAGATTATTCCTAATTTCAAATTGTTGAAGGGATAAATTCAAATAAAAAGACTTGGATTACACTGTGTTTAGCCTTCCTGCATAAATAATTTTAAACCAGCATTGTCACAAAAGTATGGCTGCATCAGCACTTCAGAAATAATCCAACGTAACACCAATTTAAATTCCATAGCTCAATGGTATGGAATTCTGAGAAATGTACATAGCACCAGAGCTCTCTGACAAAGAAGGCTAAATGTTTCACAGTTACAATTCCCAAATTCCATGGCATTGAGCATTTATGTAGTGCAGATGTAACCCATGTCATAAAATGATGCAAGTCAATGTGTGTGTGTGTGTGTGTGTGTGTATGTGTGTGTGTGTGTGTGTGTGTGTGCATGCATGCATGTGTGTAGGGGAGATTTCCTTAAAATAATTATTTTCACTTACATCATATCTTACATTGCAAAATGTACAGACACCGAGTGTACGTTTTAACAACATATACATATGAGTTTATAGAGCCTTTATAAAAAGTTTCTTTTTGATTCCAAATTAAAAGCCATAGAAATAGAATCAAAATAATGGAGATTGAATATATATACTTTGATAGTACATAGTCAGTGCTCATTTTCATAATTATTGACAGCTGTATCTTTGGCATTGAAAATTCAGTACAACTTTCAGGAAAAAAAAATGATGTTGCTTACAGCTCTTTTTTCTTTTCTTTTTTTTTTTCCTTTTTTTTAAACAAGGACAAACAGGATTGACCAAAGTACAAAAATGGGGGAAGTATTACTAAAGATTTATTTTATTTTTAGGCAAGGATAATTTAAGACCCTGAATTACCTTTTCACTTTAGTGTATGGTGTGCACTGTATGAATTCATTTAAAAATCAACTAAATAGTACCACATTTCCCGTAAAATTATATGTAATATAATATATATATCTTATATTTATTTAGAAGCTTTGAAATAGTACAGTAAACACTTTGCAACACGGTGTATAAACTACAGAATGTCTTTGATATTTTGTGGGCCTGCAGATTAACAACATTTTCATGACCCACAGGTGAAAAGAACATGATTCACAATTTCTTTTGTAAAGTTGGAATAGTCTGGGGGACACTTGATCACACAAAAATAATATAAAACAGTCAAGTTTAAAACAGTGATATTGCATTTATAATGCATGTTTTCTTTTTTTAAAATCTGTATGATTGGCTTCCTGTGGCGAATATAAACATCTAAAGGGCTCAGTGACATTTTGGAGAGAGAAAGAGAAAGAGAGAGCTATATAGTGCTGTAAACAGGCACACACTGATCAGAGAGGCAAAAATCAGTTGCCCCTTGAAGTTTCTACAGTTCCATACATTTCAACTCATTTCTCAGGCCTGCTGAGAGCAATTAGGTCCTATTATTGGCCAGGACGTCTCCAACAGCACAGTAATTCTTCAGTTAGCACAGAATCAGATGGCCAAGATAATGAAGTTGAAAAGTTGATGCTTTTGTTGGTCGACTTTTGTGCAAATCATGCTGCTTCAGGTTAGTCCCGTAGAATTGACTAGCATATCCTTTTCCGTGCTGTGGGGGGGAAAAGAAAGAAACTTCTGAGATATTAAGGAATAATTCTATGTCACCTAATTCATTATTGGTGCTCTGTTAAAATACAAGAAGCAATATTAATCAGTGTTCAATGCTCCACTTTATCATTCTGAGTAGTTTCAATGCTCCATTGTAATAAATGTTGATAGGTAAATAATTTGATTGATATCTCAAATATTGATATTGATATCTCACATGATTTGGCAAAAGATCAGCATTTGAAGGTTCCATTCATTAAAATGGAGGGGATTAAACCCATGTTTAATTCTTCCTTGAAGGAATTAAAAGGACATGCTGACAGTGCCTTGTAAATATTCCTAGATATTAGTTTTACTGGTTACAGTAGAATGTAATCAAAAGCAAATGTAAGCATTACAATTTTATATTTCTTAGTGTAGGCTGGATTATGTCCATGTGTATGTACTGTATATTCATTAGATATTGCATATCATTCTGATTTTAGATTAGTGAAAAATTCCAGATATGTTTTCATTATTTCTACAAAAATGGTATCCAAGGCATACTCCTTATTACATCAACCTATGTTTCATAATTAGCTGGCATGTCCAATCAGAGAAGTCATAGTCTATTCATAAAAACATTATGCCAATGACAATCCATATCTTCATGCTTATTCTGCTGGACCTTCTCTGTCTCTGTAGTTTGTCATGTTGGTCATTAACTAGCAGAGCTAGAAGTATATACAGTATGTCAAACAGCCAAACCAAATTTCAGATGAGAAAGAGTAGGGTTTTTAAAATCACCTACACTCACTTTATGCACCATATTTGTATGTGACCTTTGGGGACCCAATTTGTGGCCTTAGAGTCACTTTCTGAGCTCCAAAAGCCTCAAAATACTTTTTAAAAAATGTGCCATCTTTTGGGTGATTTTTTTTCACACGAAAACTGAACAAATGGGCTCAAAACAGGCTGCAAATATGCCAGTTTACTCTCTGCCCAGAGCAGTCAAATCAGCTAATTCCAAAGCCCCACAAAATTCAATAAAGATAGTGGCTGGAAGTGGTATGATGTCATTTCCAGCACACTGAAACACAACACCACCCCAGTATTAAGTGAGGAATTGTATGGAGATTGAGAAAGTGTCAATATTGGACCAGGATTTAATGACTGACTGGTAGCAGTACTCTGGGATTACAGACTGAACTCTTTCATACCCAGTTTTCTGACAAACCTGAAGTAGTAGTGTCCCTGAGGTTAGTGTCACCCAGTGTGGGGGTGGTGGTAAAATACCTTGCCCTCCCCCTGCCACCCAAACCATTACAGCCTCCCCCCAAAAGGCCTTCAGGGTCTGGTGTGGCTGTGGCTGTGCTGGACCTTAAAGGCAGTGCCCTCCAAGGCCTTCAAGGTCTAGCATGGCCACTGAAGGCACTATCCCCCAGCTGCTGCTACTGGTGGTGGCACCACTGTGGGCTGCAGAGGGCGCATTCTGGGTCCTGTGTGGCTAGGTGAGTGGGAAAGTGCTCTTTCTCACTTGTCCAATAGCTGTGCCAGTCCTTCTGGGTGCACCACACCACTGGGTGACAACCCCCCTCAGTCCGCGGTGACACCACTGACTTGAAGATGCCTGGGGACTGACAGTGCACAAATACTTTGTTCTGCTGAATGTTTTGGTAGACTTCATCTGATCCAAAATTCTTGAAGCATCCTACAAGACAAATGGAACTTGCATTCTGGTGCCCACTAAAAGATTCTTTAAACATGGTTTAGTCAGTGGAGAGAGGGAGTTTAAGCAATTAGTACAATGCACATAATATTGCACATATGGGGGAGGGGGGCAAAAAAATTGAAAGAGGACAGATTCCATCCCTTAAAATACACAAACAAATCCACAAAAGACAAAAGCAGGAATGAACTAAATATGGAAGTGGGCAAAGGAAGATGTCAGTAAGTAGACTATAGATGTACACATTCCTGACTTTAAATGGATAGGCAGTGACACAACTACCCCAACTACAAGGATAATCAGCACATAATTCCTATAATCCTGGTAATTGGCTGTGGGATAATATAAAAATGCCAATGGAGCCTCACAATCAGAATTACAGATTTGAATTATTGTGGTTTGTGTGTGATTTAATTCCCCTCCAAAACAGAATAAAACCAGTACTTTGTTAGTATTTGGATGTGGCATTTCCAAATTAATTGGTTTCTTCCTTAACTTGCTATCTGAAGCAAAAGCCTCTACAAAAATCTAGAATTAGTTTTAAAAGTGAACCATTACAGAGTGAACAATAGGGAAATTTTGGGGATAAGAGAACTGAGTTAAAATATGTACATACACATATGAGTGTGTATAAAATTTTCAGATTACTGCCATATTTATTGCGTTAATCTCAAGACTCAAATCTGGGAATGTGATGGCATGTTGAAAATTGATCTTTCTCATCACTGAAAAATACTAACATATTAGACAAACTGATAGCTAAATCTGGCAGCTTTGGTAGCTGTGTATTGTTAACTCAAGAGACCAGCTATTTTGACTGTAATTGCGAGGAGAGGTAATGGACAATGTGTATTTGCATTCAGAAAAGATATCAGATTGAATTATTTTAATCACATGGATTCAACTAAGAAAAAAAAAACATCAACTAGCTTTCTTGAAAATACTGCCATTACATTAATTCAAGGTTCATCATCAAACAAGCTAAAATAATAGGGACAATTCAATATTTACATACTTCATGGTCTGAAATTTAAACTCTACATTTACAGTATCTTCAGACACAGAGCATGATTTTTTTTACTGTTTTTTATTCTGTGAGGAAAGAAATAGCATAGATCTTTAAGCCTGCTATAACAAAATATTGTGAGCCAGAACTGAATTATGGAGGATACGGAGTTAATTAACTATCATGAATTAAAACCTGATCTCCAAAATGACTATAAAGGAGATGGTGGGAAAGACATGCAAGAAATAGTGAATGACATTTGGCCTTTAGGATATGCAGTGTCTCTGTGTGTTGTATTGAGGAAGAACTATATTTATTTATTATACTTGCATTTCAACTATTTTCATAGTGTACTTTGATGTAAAACATCTTACCTCTTTCTACTGAAGGGTGATATCAAGGTTTTGTTTTTTACTTAAGTATCTGCTAACATTTTTACCTTTAAAAAGTATTTTAAAATTTACAATCAAACCAATTGGGTGTAAATCATTTTGATCTGTCTTGGACTTATTTCACAGCTGTTCTTGTTAACTGTCCTGGAGTCACTTCACAGTAGACTTGTGCATATAGGGAGTACCGGTAATCACTGAGAGTGCAGTAGAGCAGCTAGCTGCTGCAGGATGCTCTTTCCTCAAGTAGAAAGGGAGACCAAAGGACACTGAAGGAAATCTACTATTGGTGGCTTTCCTGATGCTGTAGTGGAAGGCTCCACTGCTGTGACTACAGTGGGCCACAAAACATTGTATAGGAGCACAAGAAGTGATGGATATGTAGGATTTTAAACCCTTTCACTCTCTGAAGTAAAGTCTAACTCTGTGCAACACCAGAAACTAGAATAATTATTTCCTTCCCTGTGAACCCAATAGAAGGGAAATATTTAAAAGTAAATCAGCAAAGAAAGAGGTCATGTATTGGTTATTGCAAGCTGGAAGGATGCTGACTTTACCATTGATTCCCTCACCTACATTTGCACTTATTTAAGTTTGCACTACCCACATAACATACAAAGTTGAGGCCTATGTGTAATATCCATTGCTCAACTGCTTGATATGAAATGTATGAAATACCTTCTTTGAAAAGGAATACTGTTCTTTCCTTGTATAGAATCTAATATTATTAATATGAAGGTTGGGGATATGAATATTCTAAGGCCAAATCCCAATTTAAGACTACAAACATGGGGGGGGGACAGGGAACCCACTGAGCTCTTTAGGATATACTTCTGAAAAGACCCACTTAGGGTTTATCTTTTAGTTATGTGCAATTCAGTTCCTAACTGTCAGTGGGATCAGTTAATAGTAAATCCCATTTATTTCAAAGGAAACAAGTGCAACTAATTATAGAGAGAGAACCATTGTGGTGTGGTGGTTTGAGTGTTGTTTGAGTCCTTGCTCAGCCATGGAAATTCAGGTGTGCTTGAATATTAGAACCCTAACCCTAATCCTAATTGTAACCCTATGCATGCACCCTAGCAACTGTCCTCTCTTATGACAATAAATACATTGTTGGATGTATGCTTGCTGTCAGTATGCACAGCAGTTTGCATGAAAGAGGCTT
>CM034708.1:41585462-41601962 GCA_020142125.1 Phrynosoma platyrhinos | reverse complement strand
AAAAGGCAACTTCAGGTTTCCTTTTCCTATCCATCTGCATAGCCCCTTAGTCTAACAGGAAGGCACACCAACTCTGAATAAATCATTCTAAGAAAACTCTATGAAGGCATATGACAACAGATGCTTATAAATGGAGGAGAGTATCTTTTCAGTTTCTTTTCATTAGGTTTTCAAAAATGGTAAAGGTTTAATATAAGGAGAGAGGCTTAGACTGAATCCCCAGGCAGGAATGGGAAAGAAATCTGCTGAAACTTTTGAAAGACATTGCCTTTGAGCAGACAGGCCAAGATAACATGGACTAAGCTTATGCTGTCCTGGCTTAGGTCTCAACCTGGATTGGTCCCTGGGCTGGTGTGGGATGCTTAGATGCCTGCCCACCCCATGCCAAGGACCCACTACCAACACAAACCACTTACCTAACTCAGCCATTGCCACCAGTGAGAACCCCCCCCATGCCTTTTCTCCATGTTAGGTACAGCAGTGGGGCACTTCTCACTGAAGGCAATGGCTGAGTAAGGTAAGAGCTGTGTGGGGTTGTCTGTTCGGCTGGGGTTTGCTGTGGGGTTTCCACAAAATCCTATGGCAAACAGAGGGTAATTCAGATCCATGTTAAAGCCTCTTTTCCCCAGGATTAGGCTGGATCCACCAAATTTTCATCTGGTCTGCCGGATCAGGGTGTGATTCTGGCCCACGGCTAATAGCCTGCATAATCCAAACAGGATAAAGTGAGGAGGGGAACACAAATCTTTTGGCCCATGTGGACAGCCCCATTACCAACACTATTGGGCACAAAATAAAGCAGCCTCTAATGTACCTAAACATATAGAATTAGTGTATGATTCACTACTCTGGAAAGAAGGAAAGCATATTGGCTAGGATCCAAATAACTATGAAAATAGTCATATAATTCATGGATTCTTTGTTAGCAACAGATCTCCATCTCCCATGGTATATAGTTTGGAAACTTAGGGAACTTTCAAAAGAATTTGTTGTATGGTATGTGGGTTATTTGTTCAAAGAAAGAAAACCCACTGACTTTATTGTGAGCATCAAAACCACCATACAGAGCAAATTACTGGGATATTAAAACTGAAAGAAGATGAAAGATGGATAGCCTTGAAAAGAAATAGTCTCCTTTCATTATTTATTGGAACACAAAGTACAAAGTGTATTCTGGCATTTCTTCTGTATTGCAGTGCTATTTAATGCATTAAAAGAAAGAGAAAAGAGCCTATTTTCTTGAGATGTTCCTTTTGCAATAGTATGTTGTAGTTTTGACAAGAAAGGGAATAGTGTTTAAGTATATTGTGGGGTCAAAGGTTTAGAAGAATGAATGCTTCTAATTACTGCTGTATGTAAATCATAGTGAAGATGACAAAAAGGTATAGCTTTTCATATTGTTTCAAATCAATTCACTATTATTTTTTGAAGCACAAAATAAACAATTTTAAGCAATGCTTATGGTAAGCTGGGTGAAAACAAAAGAGGAGCTGTGTTCCCTTATGAATAAAAAGGCATAAGATTTCAGCAGCAAGGTGAGAAAGAAGTGAAGGGCACAAACTGCTAACTGTGCTAACTATGGGGGGTTGCAGACTGCCAGAA
Source organism: Phrynosoma platyrhinos (assembly GCA_020142125.1). NCBI lineage: Eukaryota > Metazoa > Chordata > Lepidosauria > Squamata > Phrynosomatidae > Phrynosoma > Phrynosoma platyrhinos. The sequence goes on along the minus strand of CM034708.1, from coordinate 41,600,360 downwards.
ATAGTGCAAATTGAGTCCACTTTTAGGGTTAGGCTTAGGGAATCACGGGAACTGTATTTTATTGTGGCACCAGAACTCTCCCACAGAGAAGGCTCAATGTCTCAGAACAAAAACAATTCCCATGATTCCCTTGCACTAACCCTAACCCTAAAAGTGGACTCAATTTGCACCATTTCTGACAGTCTGCGACCCCTCTATGTTAACATTATATGTAGGGGATGAGATAATTATATTCACCATTCATCAACCAGTGTTGATAATAATAAAAACATCCTAGCATTATTTATGTAATTAATGTCCACAGTCTAATGAATAAAAATCCATTATCTTGAACCAGGTGACAGATGGTAAAATTTTGATAAAGCTGTAATTCAGGGGTTTCACACCAAATTCTTCCTTTGAAATTTCTGTATTCACAATTTGCCAATAACACATGGCCTTGGGTAGCTGAAATGTTCTCTTGCTCTGAAATATCAGAAGATTGTTTGCTTTTTTTCTGCAATAAACAAACATAGCTACTCCTTTAGAAGCTGCAACCTTGAACTGATTCACCAAATTGGCCTTTATAGAATTTAAAATATATAATATAACTTATATTTATGTAATTGTATGGCCCTATACACAACAACAACAACAATATAAGGGATATTCACTTGTGAGTTTATCTAATAAATAATCTGATATGGGCTTCAGTAAAAGTTTTACCCTGTAGATAACAGATTCTGTCAAATACATAGCATTAACATATTAATAATGGAATCCAACTAAAGGGTATGAATGATGATACACACAAGAGAGAGAAGGGAGGGGGAGAGGGTGGAAGGGGAAAGAGCAAATTCATAACTCCTCAGTTATAAAAGGTTCACCAGGCACCAGCCCATTTCTAGGCACAATTCAAAGTGCTCATTATGACCTAAAAATCTACATAAAGCTATCTGTAGTCTCCTGTACAAACCCTTCTAAGCTTTGAGATCTGCAGGAAAGCCCCTTATCTAGGTCCTGCCACCTTCAGAAAGCTACTTGGTGTGCACATGAGATATTACTTTGTTTCAGATTTTAGAAGTTCTTTCTGAGGGAAATTAGGACTTTATCGCATTGGCATAAAATCTGACTGCTCCCCAATGGGATACAGTCAGATTGAGGGTTGCTACCGGGTATTATCACATGCAAGTCACCACTCTTGCTGCTCTGCAAGTGCAACCTGGCTGCATCTCAAGTTCCAGGCATGCTTCGAGGCTGCTTTTCTAAGTCTGGATCTTGCTGTTTTGGAAAAGTGGCCTCTGAAGTATGCCTGGAACCCAGGATGTAGCCCTGGTTGCACTCGCACGGTGGCAACAGCAGTGACTTGCATGTGATAACACCTGGTAGCAACCCTCAACCTAACATATCCTGTTGGAGAGCAGTCGGATTTTATGCCAATACTATAAAATCCTTAGACTAACCACCTCCTTGTTGTTCTTTTGCTCATAAGCTGGAATCCATCAACTGACTGATTGAAATGGACAAAAAATAGACAGCAGTTCAGAATGGATGATCTGGATTTTCTAATATTTTAATATTACATCATTACATTATCATAATTGGGGAATATTTGATTTATATTTTAAGTAGTATAACTAGTGTAATTTTTTATTTTGATCTGTATAATTTATTATGGTTTTACTGGTAGGTTGGTTTTTTTTAATACATTAGAATCTACCTTGGCTTTTCACCAAGGGAAAAAAGGGAGACTATAGATTGATCAAGCAAGCACATAAGTAAGTAAGTAAGTGAGTGAGCAGTGGCATATTCATGCAGAAAGTTGATTTGCATGGTCCACTATCTATTAAAAACAAATTTAACATCCTTTTAAAACATCAGACAAAAGAATTATGAGGCCAGTTTATATTGTCAAATTATCCACATACATGATTCTTAAACCTCTTGTATTTGAACAGTTTTAAAGTAGAGACCAAAACCAGACATAAGGAGAAATGCAGAAATAACCCCAAGAATACTCCCTGATATGAAAATGATGTTGAAAATAAATCCAACAGCAGAACTAAGTGATGAAGTGTTCACATTCTACAGATAAACACACTGATTTGTGAATAACCCACTTTAGTCACCAAAAGTGAGTGGCTTAAACTTCTGAAGTCTTTGTTTGTGTAGACACAGGTGGCAGTTTCTACTGATGATTATGCTATCCATATAGGACTGTTTGTCCTGTGTGGCTGAGGCCATACTAAAAGAATGTTTCAAAAATGGCTCCATTTTGTGAACAGATTCTGACTTCATGTGTCTTTCCAATGGATCTTTCCAGTGGAATCAGAATTGACCCAGAAGGAAAAGATTGTTAATTCAACTGGCAGACTCACACAGTTCAATCATGCTCCAATGGCTGGACTATTTAGATGAAATCTAATGTATCCCCACACAGCTAAAATCATAATGAAATTGAAAGGAATTTGCTTCTGCACAGACATTGTTGGCTCGCTACCTAATGTGCAAGAAATTCTAATAAACAGCTCCCTCACAGGAAGAAAATCTCTGAAGGAATGAAAAGTCCTTAAAAATAACAATTTATTAACTAAGGAGATTATGGGAAAATCCTGTCTTTGAAAAGTTGCAGGATAACCCTGGGTTACATATGGGCTGCATATGAGAGAATGCAGCAAGACCCATCTTTGAAGTTAAACGCATATGTATCCCATTGGGAAAGTGACAGGATGAGGTGTGTGCAATAATCTCCTTAGATTCTCCAAAGCACGAACTAGCTTATTGTTAAGAGAGAAAATATATTTTCCCCCAGCCTACATTATAGTGGACACACAGTGCATTTCATTAATCTTAAGTTTTGTGTGTTTTTAAGCGAGCACTACAGCATGCATAGATACCTTCCACCTAATTTATATAAGCAGGAATTACACAGATAGAATCTTACTGAAAATGATAGGTGTGGCACTCACACAGTGCTCAGATGTGGGGAAAAAATCTTTATACATTGAGGTGATATTGCTTGGGTTCAGATGTGGGAATTTTGGAACTAATTTCTCCCACTTTAGAACCACAAGACTCTATTTGAAAGCATGCCAGCTCAAGCTATGACAAAACAACACTGGCTTTCAAGCTTGGCCTGTAATAAGTTTTCTAGTTGCACCCCTTTTTAGTTCAGACCAAAGCAAAGGCCATTCACCTTTTGTTAGTTTTAAGTACAGAAAGTGTAATACTATAGTTATTTCTGTTTTTGATTTCTTAATGAATGACTGTTAATTTTTCTTTAAAATGGTTACAAAGGAATAGTAATATAAGTAGTGACCAAAATTACTTTTTTTTTAAAAAAAAAACAAAAACAAACCTGTATTTCTTAAAACACACAGGAAAATCAGCAAGTACTTTCTTTAAAATGCTAAAATTGGGTCCCAATGAAATGAACTGTGCATATTAGATTATGTTATTATGCTTTTATAATCTACAGGATTTTCGGTCCACATTCATTTACTGTACATACTTGTATATAAGTCTAGAAATTTTAGTTTGCCATATCTGCCCTCAACTTATACATGAGGTCAACTTATATTTGAATATAAATGATAATTGCTTAATGAACTCATAGCCATGAGATAGCAGATTTCTGGACTGTTTTAGCAGCCAGATCTATATGACAAAAGCATATGGATCTGGCTGCTAAATTTCCACTTGTGGAAATTCAATACTTTTGTAAACTGTGATCCCTCTTTCTGACCACTCCAAGCTTAAACTCCCCCCCAAAAAAACCTATTAATTATCCCATGTAAAAAAACAACCTCTTAATTGTCACAACTCCGAATTTAGTCAATACATTCTGCTGAACTCATTCCTCTCTACAGAATATAGGAAACTTTTGGTCTCTAAACTCCAAAGAAATATTAAGTTTAGCCTCTAAAGTAGGTTCAGTACTAACATTCTCTCTCTCTCCTTGTTTTTTCTTTTCTTCTGTAGTCACAGAAAAGTGACTGCAAAGTAATTGGTCTGGAGTGGTATTATTATCCTTGATTTACAGTTGGGGAAATGGAGTCAGAGAGGTTCTATGGAAAGAAAGATGGTCATGTGCTTAAAGCAGAGGATATGAAAACAGTATATCTGAGCTATTTGTGGCTCTGCCTTGTAGATGAGGAAAGGGGAAAGGAAAAAGGAAAAGGACCTCTCTGTCCATGATTCCCGTGTCTGTAAAATGAGAATAATAATGCTTTGCTTACCTATCTCACAGAGGATCTGCAGGTCTTAAAATCACTATTCTTTTATAATCCACTTTGAGATCCACAAATGGCAAGGCCTAGAGAGGTGGAAAGCATCATGGTCATTACAAGTGAATGCATAAAGAGCTGTAAGTTCTGTGCTCCGTGGCTTGAAAATATTCCAAGAAAATATCAATTCCCAAAAGCAAAACTTAATGTTGCCATTTTCATTAGGGACAACATTTTACTATATCATCGTATATAATGGGACTTGAGTATTTACCAATTTGAGTATCTATGGATGGTCCTGGAATGAAATCCCAGTGGATAACAAGTGCTCAGTGTACAAACAGCATAGTCACACAATCCTTTTCCATGTGTGCACATTTCACAAAATGCTGCCATAAGATGAAATGTTTTAAACAAACAAACAACACACTGACATTTATCAAAAAATTACCCACAAGAAGATAATGGATATCCATAAACAGAAATAAAAAAATGCAACTCTGATAAAAGGTCAGATTGTGGTTTACTTCAAGCATGTAACTTGGCAGAAGAAAGACACAGATTTCCTCTTTGCCTTTGCAGGGTTATTTTTAGAATCCATGGCCCAGGTAGGGCTACAACCATTGTTGGTATTTATAGCTTAAGTGGAACTAGACTCATCTACAATTAAGCTACTTTTACTTCATTTTATGTGACACTGCTTCAAAGGTACGTTTCTATTATTCGTCAGGGGCTTCAGCCCCTAAAGGAGATACAAAGATTGCAACCATCTCCCCAAACACCAAAGTAGATGACTGGTACTTGCATAGAGCCAGCAGCCCACAAGCAATGGAAGCGGTCTGCTCCACATGAGTTTTTGTATTGAACCAAGTGTATTAAAAATGCTGAGCATGTAGGAAGATAAAAGGAAAAGTTGATGTCTTTTCTGTGATGAAGCACTCTTGAGGACTTGTACTCAGGCTGGAGAAAAGCATATTCAATCATGAATCCAAGGAAAAATGTGCTTTTCAAGTTGTTTCAGAGTATGGAAAGTTCAAGGATTTTGCAATCAGTGTCAAGAAGCCCTATGGTCAATCTCCACTAGAAATGAGATGAATTTTCAGCTATATGTGCTCAGCATATGGGCTGAGAAGGAGACTTATATAAATGAAGTGGTGCTGCCAGAGAGAAATCTGTCACAAGCAAAGAGATGTTGTATTTAGGAATCTACAGGGGAAATGTGGTGAAACCAATTTTCTCCAGGAGGAATATGGGCTAGGGGACAGCTTATTTTGTTTAGTGTTGCCATGACAAATGGGTGAAGTTTAAAGAGAAGGGGGGAACCCTTTTCTTCAACTTACTGTTTTCATTGATGTTACTTTTGTGATTTCTGGAAGACTCAAATGAAGGGACATTTCCTCCCAAGTTCTCCACCATAATTATATGTCTACTAATGTGAACCTGAGACATTTTATTCAGTCAATCAGAGTTCAAGCAGTGCCAGCACCAACACTTTAAGAAACCTTGTAGTAGTATTCAGAAACCAATTCCTGTCTTAATCTATGTCAAAGGAGAGTAAAGTGCAGCTCTGGGAACATATACCACCCCAAGGCTGTTTTTGTGGCTCTCTGGATTTTGCCCCTTCAGGGTAAAAAACAAATAAAAATGCTTTACTTTCTTCAACCTGTCAGGAATGGTGATTTGTCTTAGAAGTCACATGAATTCCCTGGACTTTAAAATATATTTTAATTACTTTTTATTTTTTGGAAAACCAGAAGTGGATTTCCAGCTCTTTCCAATTTGAGGTAGCTCCTAGAGGATCCACACATCAGAAAATTGGTCCCTGGACCAACAGATGATATAATTCCCTTCTTGAAAGAAGCAATGAATAGTTTTAGCAATATTGTTCCTTCTGAGAGAAAGTTCTCAAAGATAAATGCCTTTTGAGATTTATTCTGCACAAAATTCATACATAGGGTTTTTTTGTGGGTTTGTTTGTTTGTTTTGCCTATAGAATTCGGCACTTTTCAGGACAGAAAATAAATAAAATTATATTAAAACCAAGTGTGAATTTTGCAAAAGAAAAAAGTGTGAATTTTTATACAGTAAGTTCTGAACAGCAAAGTTTCTTGTTATCAAAATTCTCCTCAAGTTTTCCTAATAATTGCGGAACATCCTTTCAATCATTTCTGAATATTTTAAAAAAATTCTATCCCTTCCATACAACTGATCTATACCCACAATGGTGTCACCTCAAGCTGAATACTATTTCTTTCTGGTAGATCACTGGTAGTTACAGTGATAAGAATCAACCATAAGTACTGACATGCAGCTGATACTATTTTTTATTAAATTAACAAGCCAGGATCAACTCCTGAACCAATAGCAGATGCCCACACACCTGCTCTATGATCACAAAGGAGCCACCTAAAGCTGGATATTTCACTCTTTTGTATGACAGCACAATGTTCATGCCTGAATTTGTGTCTACTTTTTCTTGGTGGAGAGATCACTCATATCTACACTGTTAAGACTAAACCAGTGTTTCTTAACCTTTTCTTTACTAGCCTTTAAATGTATTTTGTTGCCGCAGACTCAACTTAACTCAAAATTTAGAACCCAAAGAAGTAATAGTAGTAGTAGTAGAAGAAGAATTTTAAAAATGAATGCTAAACATTAACAATCACAATATCCATTCAATCTTCCCCAGAGTAGCTGAAGGAGAAGGGAAGACTTTTATCTTTCATCTTACCTCCAGTTTGCACCTAGAGCAGATTCAATGGCAACACACAAGCCCAGCCAGCTAGCCTTTGCCTTTGCCTTGTCATGTGGCTGCTCCACTTGAAAGACAAGTCAAGGCAAGGACAAGGACAAGGAGCTGAGTGTCAGCAGAGCAGTTATGTGACAGGAAACAAGGCAAAGTCTGGCTGGTTGAGTTTGCTGTTGCTGTTCAATCAGCTTGGAGGCTGGAGCAGATTGAACTGTGGTCCCCAAAAGCAGAGGGTCATGAAGCATTGTCCAAAAAGGGACTTGTGCACATGGATATCAATAACTTCATTCCCTTCCAGCTCTAAGATTCTGTGATTTTATGACTCTATTATACCCCTCAGTATGTTTTGATGGGATCATGAATTGGAAAATAGAAAAAGAGACAGGGGAAAGGATTTGAGGTCCAGCTGAGGTAGCCTTGGAGAGAGACAGAGATGTTGTAGTGCCAAGGCAGGAAAGGGAGGTGTGTGTCTATTGACAGGAAAAGAAATGGACAAGAGGAGAGTGAGGACAATTCAGGGTGGCCAGGTGGTGGCAGAGAGCTGTGTTGTATAAATACCCCAGCTAACTTTAAATAGGTTAGTACAATATCATCCAAACTCAAAAAGTGTGACACATTTATTAGGCCAACCAGAATGCAGAATAGACATGTTGCAAGCTTTTGAAGCTCCACTGGCTTTTTCACCAAAGGTGTTAAAAATCATACAGGACAAAAAAAGGGTGCACAATGTTAGTCATAGACCTGCATTTTATCAAGATGTTGTGGTTATTGTCCTCATTCAGATGTATGGAAGGGCATTCATGTTAGTTGACATGAGTGCTGAGGAAAAGTGCCAGACCCTTTGCCTGCTTGGTTGCTTGCTTGCTTGCTAGTCCACCTTTCTTTTTTCCTTTTCTTTTTTTCCCCTGGGGTGTCCCAGACTATGGGTTAAGAATTTATGCTGCTGATATTATTTTAATTCAAATGCTAAATCAGAGTATTTCTTTTACCTGCTTTTATAAGCAATTTTCGTCTAGGTCCATTGTTGTTTCCTCAGCATCCCACTTCTCTGGTGCACCCCTGCATTCTATAACAACTCCATTAGAACCATTTTCAAAGCTGGAGAGCCTTTTTAAATTAGTTAAATTTTACATCACAGGCAGAAAGAAGTAGACACCTGTATGTATAATGAAACAAATAGATTTTGAAAATATACCTCTATATCTGTATTTTTTCCCCTTAGGAATAATCCATACCTTGACAAACAGAGAAATGCATATGAAAAAATGATGTAGTCTTCTTGCATGTCACCTAAACTGTATTGTTATAGACAAACTCTGAAGACCTGTTCTTACATGAGGCAGGATTCCACAACCATGACTAATATTTGTTCTTCTGCTTGTTTGTGTACTGCCATTGCTGACAAATATAAAACGCTCTTAAATTGACAGAAGTCCTGATTGAGGCATGTGCAAAAAGAGATGAGGTACTGATTTTCAAGAAAACAAAGTTAGTTGTGTAGTCACGTAGTAACAAAAAGATACATATGCAATCCAGTGAGGTTTAGATGTTATAATATTGGATAGGAACTTAGGGAGATGCATAATTAAGTCTCTAGTGAGTCATGAAACTCACTGGGTAACTGTGGGCCTGTCATTCTTTCAGCATGACCAACCTGAAAGGCAGTTGTAAGGATAAAATAAAGTAGGAGAGAGCAAGGCTGTACACCTCAGGCTCAGTGGAGAACCAGCAGTATAGAAATGTATCAAACACATCTCTGCTTGTTATATATGAAGTTAGAATAAAGAACTAAAGGGTAGATCCACTTAAAGACTTATCAGTTTTTGTGCTATCAATGTACATTCCCAACATGTCTGTTTATGTTACTGGTTATTTAACATTGCATTTCCATGTTACAACTGAAATGAGTAGCAGGGTGAAAATACTGGTTTTGGTCAATACTTGAACTACAAAAATGAAGTAAAAATACTAGACAGGTCACCACACTTTGCAGAAATAGGACTGCCAGAAATGATCTAGCTTGACACCACTTTAATTGTCCTGGCTCAGTGCTAGGGAATCAAGGGAATTGTAGTTGTTGGTTTTTTTTCTGAGACATTGAGCCTTCTCTGTCAGAGAGCTCTGGTGCCACAATAAACTACAGTTCCCATGATTCCCTAGCACTGAGTCAGGGTAGTTAAAGTGGTCTCAAGCTGGATAATTTCTGGAAGTCTGTAAAGGCCCTTAGTTGCCTATGCTGTGAGGCTCATCTGGAATAATCACTTTTCCTATGTGTTCCGTCTTTCCCTCTCTTCGTCTCCCTCTTTCTCTCCCTTACACAGAGCAAATTATCTAGAATTCAGGCAAATATCATAGTTCTGTAGGACCATTTTTTACCACAAAAGAAGTTGCTTTTCCTGGGGGATAGTAGGTGCTCTTAGTATGCTATATATATTTGTGCTTGTGTGTGTTTGTGTAAAAGTGGGGGAAGGAAGAGGATGTGTTGTGTCTGTATATAAAGTCTCTCTTTCTCAAGGAAAAAAAGCCCAACAGCATTTATAGAAGGAGTGAGGCTTTCTTCATTCTCCCAGCTATTTTCTTGAAACCAGCCAAAAATGAACACAATCCAGTATCTTAATCAGAAGAGAAAAGATCCTTAAAGAAATAAAGATGGCTCAATTATGGAGAGCTCAGTAAGCTCAGATCTGAATATCTGCATACATTCTAATCATGACAATCATAGTTACTGTATTAGACTAGGAACATTCAAATGATCACTCATCTAAGAAGTCCATTAGATAGCCCTGAGCCACTTGCTTTTTCTTACCTAATCTACTTTACAGGGCTTTTGTGAAGGAGGACAATAGTATCCCCTTTCCTAGGCTCAAGAGAGCAACAGTCTAATATAATTTTTATGACAACTGGCCCTCATAAATCAGTTTATTTGTTTTCATACCATGTAGCCTCTGAAAAAGAGTTTGGGGTGTTTTAGAACAACCAATCTGTAAAGATTCACATGGGTCAACATTCTATTATTCACTTTGTTAAAGAATTTATATACCAGTTTCTTGTCTTCTATGCAGATTACCGTTATGCTGCTTATTAAATACATATCAGGTTTTTGGTTTGTTCATTTTAAATAACCAAACACCAACAACCAACTTTAATTACTGAAGGGAAACTCACTGTGAGCACTAAGGCACATTTTTTTATTTCATACATTTGAAACATCACATTATGGGGCAGCAATGGCCAGCTGCTCACTCATGAGCCAAATCTAGCCCCTTAGCTATGTCTAATGCCCAGCATTATTGTTTCCCAAATATTAATCCGGAAATGCAGTTAAGAAGTACCAACAGCTGCAGAAAAGTCACTATTTTGAACTGGTCAGCAATAGTCATTCACTCAGTGAGGCCTCCATAACACTGCAGCTCTTGCTACTATTTCAGAGCAAACCTTACAGCCCATTGTCCTTCTGAGAGATGGAAAAGCTGTCACATTGACTCTCCAGTGACACAGGGTCTCCAGGCTCATCTCTTCAATCAGCACTGGTAGAAATGAAGTGCTGTTGGGCAATTCAAAATGTTCTTTACATGCAGCCATTGGCTCTGGCAGTGTTATTTCATGCACAAAACTGCCTACTGTAATGGACCGAGACTAAAAGACTTCAGGAACAGATTTCTTCCAGAAAAGCAGCTCCAAAGAAGCATCCTTGTTCTCCACTGTCCCATTAACCACCCTAGACCTGCACCGATCCAACTGTCATTAGGTTCTGAAAGGTAGACTACAGACTCTTCTGAGCAGGTGGGCCCCACAGATCATTCTGCAGTGATGTCATCACAGGCACACACACATACCACAAAATACCAAAAACCTGCATCAAAAGATATTGGTCATTTAAAATGGCCAATTGTGACACTGGAGGGATTTCACTTTTCACAATGACTCTACAACACTATGGGCGTTATCACACGGGGAGTCGTGGAGAAAGTGGAAATAAATGGGCACGAGCGGAAGTCTTTAATTTACGGGATGTGTCCCGTTCCACCTCATGTGATAACTAAATTCAAATTTAAAAGGGGGTTCGAACGCAAACCTGATCTTTTCATTTTTGGGATTTTGAGGATTTGAAAAGATCAGGCTTTTGTTCGAATTAACCCCCTTTTAAATTTGAATTTAGTTATCAGACGAGGTGGAACGGGACAAATCCCGTAAATTAATGTCTTCTGCTCATCCAGTTTATTTCCACTTTCTCCCCGCGACTCCCCGTGTGATAACGTCCTATACAGATGATGGCTTCTAAGCTCCATCAGCCCTGACCAAGGTCCTGACTATGTTGGTGCTTAAAGTTTTTCTTCTTGCTATCTGGTCAGAGCTGTCAACTGTTCAAGGAGGCTAAATTCAAGAAAAATGATGCCTGGATCATTTCTGGTACTTGTGCTCCACCCCTACTGCCTTTACTGCTCTGGATATGACACCAATCAACATAGGCAAAACAGTCCTTGAAGGAATCATAGTAAGTACAGTAGGCTCTCAGTATTCCTGGGTATTGGTTCCAGGACTCTCTGAAATATCCATGCATGCTCATACCAATATATGCAAACAGAGCAAAATAGAGTCCTTTATAAAATCCAGGTTTGCTTTTTGGATTTTTTTCAGGTGAATATTTTAGAAATGTGGTTAGTTGAATCTGAGGATGCAGAATCTGTGGATACGGAGAGACAACTGTAAGTGTGTGTGTGTGTGGTGTGTGTCTATATGTGGCAAATAACTTGGCATAAAACTTTTTGGGGATCACTCTTTTGACTAAAATTTCTAGACTTATACTTGAGTATATACTTCTTGTTGTTGTCCACATACAAGTCATATTTGGCAAACCTAAGGCAAACCTGACATGGGGTTTTCTTGGCAAGTTTCTTCTTCAGAGGGGGTTTGCTGTTGCTATCCTTTGAGGCTGAGAGAGTGTGATTTGGCCTCAAGCCCTGGTCTCCAGAGTTGTAGTTGTAGTCTAACACTCAAACCACTACACTACACTGTCTCTTCTATATTTTCAAATCTGTGAGACATAGGCTATTGCAGCATAAATACTGAGAGCAATCAAAGATGAGCACTTAGAATGTTATTGTAGGGTATGGAAAAAAGCTCTTAGGCTATGATTCTTGATATGAGAGCTGAGATATCAACTATTCAAGAACATAATTGATTTCATCCTCAAAATGCTGAACGGTACATGTATTGTAGGGGGAAAATAGTTCCGAGACACATCAGGTTAAGAGCTATTATCCACTTCCATCTTAATGTATGTATTAACGTCAAACTTTTATATCCTGTATTAAATTGGTAAATCTGAGTTTGGTCCTGTGTACATGATAACCAGTGCAAACTAGGATCTTAGGGGGGAAGCAGACGGGAGCTTCCCGTGCGCCGCGGGATGGAGCGCCGCTGGACCGCGGCAGCCGCACCGCGGCGCACCGCCGGCGACCCTGGAAGGAGCGCTAAATCAGCGCTCCTTCCTCAAGACAGCGAAAGTGCGCACTAAAAGCGGCGGGCGCACTTTCGCTGTCTTTTCCGCCGCGGCTCATGTGGTCGCCGCGGCGTGAGGTCATCCCCAATGCGCCGGTCGTGCGGACGGCCGGCGCATCTGGGGGCGACCTCGGAGAGAGGAAGGGGCGCCGCTCGTGTGGCTGCCCCTCCTCTTCTCTGCCCAGAAGACGACTTTATTAGTCGTCTGCTTAGGGCCTTACTTTCGATAACTATTTGCTTTCACTGAGAACAGAATATTTGCATCTTCCAATCACTATTTGATTACTCTGACTGAATCAGTGTTAAATGAGACTGTTCTTGAGTTTGAACTTTAAGAGACAGAGAAGTCTCTAAATACAAACCCTTAAATCTAAAATAAACTTTAGGACAAGGATGGGGAACCTAGGTTATCTGAATAGGTAGATTTCATTGCTTAGAGGTGGGGTCAGTGGAATCACTGAGGTTAGCATCACCCAATGTGATAACTCATGGTGTCTCTCTCCATTGACCTCCTCCCATATCACATGATACAAAATCCTTTCTTTCTTTCTTTCTTGTACTGTTACTCATAAATTGGAATTCCTGTATATCACTGAATATAATGGTAATAGTTGTGACAAAAACAACTAGTAAAATTAAATTTACACCTTTAAATCACAATATCATATGCACAGCCTAAATATACTTACATGTACATAGTTTCATGTAGTTAAAGTGAAAATCTGGTAAGGTGTGATGTTTTAAAAGAAAAAAGAAAAATAATATTTTTTTTAATTTAAAAACTATAAATGAAATTCAAAATTAATTTTAAAAAACCTGGGACCTCTCCTTTCTCCCCCTCCTGACACACCCCTAGCGGTGCCCCTGGGTGGAGTTGCACTCTAGTGGAGTCAAGGTGAGGGAATTTTCACCAGCAAATAATCAACTAATACAGAAAAATCCTATGCTGAAGTCCATTTATATGGAACTACAGGCTCTCATTCAAACAACAGGAAATATTCAGCCAATTTTATATTGGTCTGCAGCCTGCTCCACAGAAAGAACATTCGATATCCCGGCCACCAATAATAAAATGTCCATCTAAAATCCAATCTTTAGTTTTCTTCCACATTCTAAATTCAAGCACATATATAATTTTTTTGATCTATCTATCCATAAATTCAATCACACACACTCCAATAACTTGCAAAATGAGAAATACAGTAAGAATGGATTCCCTTTAGAGCAGCTGAGACTCCAGAGCAGAAGCATCCAAGACAAGAACAACAACAGAACATCAACAGAACAGCAACAGATGGCACCATATCTAGAAAGAAGGTAAACCTTAGCATTTTCTTACAGACCAGGCTTGGATTATTATTCTGATCCATTAGTTACAGTGGCTCGATCTTAAATGTTTGTACCTGTGACTATACAATCAGCTGGAAGAAAGAGTGTACAGTAAAATGCTGCAACCAAAGGAAGGTTCTAATGCTGTCAGACAGTAGTTATCCTTCATGTGAACAATTTATAAGACAGCAAGCATGCCTACAGTGCCTACAGTCTTGCCTTCACTCATACCAGGTGGAGACAACAGCCTAAAATGCATTGCTTGTGTCAACTGAATTAGACCCATTAAATAATTGTGGTTTCATATGTATTTACTAGCAATTCAACAACTGATTCAATGATCTACATTAGCTGGGATTCAAAATACTGAGCTTTGCTTTATTCTCAAAATAGTGCCTATCATACCAAGGTTATATAGGTATGTAACATTCATAGGTATGTAACTGTTATTTTTATTTTGTGTTTTGTTTTGTTTGCTCCTTTGGACATTTTATATGGAAAAATGGGAAATTAATCTGACACTTGAGTATATAAATAAGAATGTAGTTGATTGTGATGTAATGTAAACATATTTTAAATATGCCCTTTCAAATTTCTTTCCCTGTTCAAATATTTCAGTGTAACTACTTTGTGCTGCTGGAAAACTTTTGGAATATTTATGGAACATATAAAATTAACATGATGTTTTGTTTTACTTTAGTTTTCACTTCTGAATATAAGTCAAATATGTTAAATCAGATCCTGAACAATTTAGCACAATTACAAAGGGGGGAGGATCTGAAAAGTTTTCTGATTCCAAATCTACAGAAAATCCACATCAGCAATAACAGCAAAGCAAAAGATGCCGTCAAGCTTGGCCTCATGTATATGTATACAGTGGGTACCTAGAAAATATCACACCTCATTAACAACCCCAACAGTGTACAAAAGATTGATTATAGGCTGGTAATGAGCAATTAATTTATGTGTCATGTATCTTTAAAAAGAAAGAAATACTGCAGTTGCCTTCAGTTTGAGAAAATACAAGAAATCTAAGATCTGTTCTGATTTTCACACAAAATATATCTGTGTTTTTATATATATATATATATATATATATATATATATATATAT
>CM034708.1:41544367-41577052 GCA_020142125.1 Phrynosoma platyrhinos | reverse complement strand
AAAAACATATCTTCATTTTCAGTACTCAGTGGATTAAATTCATGGATGTGGAGCATGCAGATAGGGTGGGCCCACTGTACTAAATTCCTAGTAAAGATAAATGCCTGGACTAAATGGATTACCAGAATAAAGGTGAAAAACTCATGATTTATCCAAATCCCTCATCTCTGTTTTGAGCTTTGGGAAGAAGGAAACATCTTCAGTACATTAATTTTTGGAAAAACTATTTCCAATTGTTTCCTCCTCCCTCCTGATCTCATCTCCTTAAGCTAACTCTTTCTATAGTTTACCAGTTTGTTTGCTGATCCAGGCAAAGATCCCAGGGTTTCACATTTTGTTTTCTGGGACAGTTGGAAACCTTCTACACAGTGTCCAGTGTAGAACACTGACAAATTATCCAAACTGTTCAATTTGTTGTTGTTGTTTTAAAAAAATTGTCATTAGACTGTAATCCTTTAGAATTTTATAGCCATTTCCAGCTTGGAAATGTTTATGTAAAAACCAGCTTGGAAATGTTGATCTGCGGTAAACAGATTAATAGCTAAATTGTAGGATTAAGTTATGGCTGAAAGTCTAACATAATTAATCAAGTTTTTAAAAATGAATTGAATTAGGTTGCACA
Organism: Phrynosoma platyrhinos; assembly: GCA_020142125.1. Lineage (NCBI taxonomy): Eukaryota > Metazoa > Chordata > Lepidosauria > Squamata > Phrynosomatidae > Phrynosoma > Phrynosoma platyrhinos. The sequence goes on along the minus strand of CM034708.1, from coordinate 41,576,430 downwards.
TTGTCATTAGAAAATTTCTAACTTAAATAACAAGTCGATTTAAATTAGTTCCTATCACAACATTGGGACCTATATATTTCCATGCCAACTCCATATTTAAGCAGAAACCTACACTGTGTTGCTAAATGTTCCTTTATATATGTAAGCAAATTCATATTTTATTTTTTAGTTTGCAAAATTGCACGTTTCCCTCATGAAGCCTACACCTGAAACATCATTTACACTTATTATTATTTTTTATCACACAAAGACAATTACTTGCTTATACTAGTACATACTTCCTTGGTCTGGTTTAACATAATATATGGAACCCATCAAGCTCACTTCAAAAACAGTGTTGTTGGTTGTATATATTCTCCATTTGCCTTTTCTAGTAGGATGTTCACTATCTTTATTCATCCATGCTCAGTGGCATCTAATTGTTCAGAAAAGAAGTAGCTCACTGTTCCCACAGCTTGAGAAAGTTATCAAAGGGTTGCTAGGAGATTGTGTGAGTTGCAGCTCTCAGAAGTAACTTTTTTTGAACTCTCTCTGTTCTTTCTTGTTTCTCTGTTACCAGTTACAAGTGCTGTCCCCTTTCAAACGTTCAACTTCACAACTACACATGGAAGAAGTGTTACTAGAGGACACAACAAGTAACAGATCCTCCTCAACAAGGTATCCATACCACATACATGCTTCAACCATGTTTGGATAAACAAAGCAATGATCTCTCCCTCTAATGAACATGCAGGTCATAGAAAGTGTAACAGAGTTGTAAGGATCACAAGTCATTACCAGAAGAAGTTAAGATAGTTAGATGACTTTATAATTCAAAACTGAGAGCACACATGGTGCAGTGATCTAAGTGTTGGTCTATAATTCTGGAGACTAATTTTTGAATCTCTGCTCATCCATGAAAATGCACTGGGAAACTTTGGGCAAGTCACATTCTCTCAGACTCACATGAAAGCTAAGGAAAACTCCTCTCTGAACAAATTCTGCTAAGAAAACTCCATGATATATTTGCCTTAGGGTCACCATGTCAGAAATGGCTTAAAGGCACACAGCAACAACAACCTCTAAACTAAGCACACATTACTGAGAAAGAATTGCTATGCATCATACAGGACAATGTAAGTGCTTAGAAAAGCCTTGAGAATAGACTGTAGATTAATTCACTCCATTTGGAAAGATCACTTAGTGACATTGCTTTCAGAGTGTTGACCTTTACAACAATATATGCAGAATACACCATCAACATAAAATATGTTTTATTCTAGTGAGAAAGAGGACTTTAACAAGCCATTGTCATAATTTTCTTCTTTTAAAAAATCATGTTACTGACCAAACATGAAAATATGTGACTGTCACTGATTGATTGAAAAAAGCTGTCTGGCAGCCTTTGCAACTATTGTAGAGGAGTAGACGAAAGGAAAATTGGTTTTAAGAAGTGAGATTGGACCTTGGTAACACACATCTTAATAATATCAGGACTAGATCACTATAATGCATAGGAATTAATTGTATGTTAAATGTATGTAAAGCCATTTGAGAAGTGTCTGGGATCTTCAGTTGGTCCAAAATGTGGCAGCAGCAGCACCTTCACAGCTTTGTCCAAAGCTAACTTTGGGGACAATACAACTGACTTCTACCATAACAATTATATTAATTCTAGGACCACTTTTCATCACAAATTTCAATAGTACATTTAAAGCTTAGGAACAGTTACCTAAAGAACCATCTTTTCCTATGGGAACCTGTCCACTTATGAATGTATACTAGGGAAGCTCTTATCAGTAATGGAGCCATGTCTAGTGTTTGCATTTGCACACAGTACAAGCAAAATGTAGGGATGCACAGACCATATACTGTTAGACATATAGTCACACTGTGAGGGAACCCAAAGTACACACCTTTTGGGAACACAGCAGGGAAGTCTGAGACAGTTTAGACAAACATAATTTTCAGCACCATATACCTGTTACACTGGCTGAATATTAGCAGTGTGGATGAAGATTTAGGGGGGTTGCAGACTGCCAGAAATAGTGCAAATTGAGTCCACTTTTAGGGTTAGAGTTAGGGTTAGGGAATCATGTGAACTGTATTTTATTATGGCACCAGAGCGCTCTGACAGAGAAGGCTCAATGTCTCAGGAAAAAAACAACCCAATTCCCATGATTCCCTAGCACTAACCCTAACCCTAAAAGTGGACTCAATTTGCACTATTTCTGGCAGTCTGCAACCCCCCTTAATGTGAGTCAGAATTAAGCTGAAAACTGTAGGCATATGGTAGATGAATGCAGACTATAGTGGATAATAATCCCAACAATTTTGTTACAGATCAGTACTTGAAATCCAGTCATGACTTTTTCCATTATCTTCATTACAAAATTCAGTACTGTGTTGATTCTTATTAAAAAATGATTCATTAGTTTGTCAGGTAAGCTTCATTCATTCTTCATCATGTCTGATACTTATATATGTTCTTTTGCTATTGTGAGAGGTACATACATGTGCATATAATGTGTTCATGGTAAAATGAATGTATTTCCATTTATACTTTTTTATTTTACCAATAAATCTTTTCATTTGCACCAATATATTCTGAAGATTTCTCTCTCATTCCTTATTTCCTCAATTTTTCTGGTTTTCTACCCTAATGACACAACACTGTATCATCCATTACATGATGTAACACAACAATGTATCATCTATTACATAATGCCATAACAATAGGCTTGAATATTTCTAAGTTCATGAACATTTAAGACTGCTCTATATCAGCTCAGGCTTTGTGTTCATCTAATCCAATATTATCTGTTCTGAATGGCAACAGTTTTTCAGGCTCTCAGACACTCGTCTTTCACATTGCCTGCTACCTGATCATTCTTAAAATGGAGACTGCCAAATATTTAAACTAGGACCTCACTCTGGGGAGTGAAGAAATGTTACACAGAAAATCAAGTAAGCTCATTTTCTCTTACTCCAAAGATCAGGAAAAAAAAAACAGTGGATTCAAATTACAAGTAAAGACCTTCCATCTAAATATAAGAAAGAACTTCTCTGCTGTAAGAACTATTTGGCAGTGGAATAGATTGTCTCAAAAGGTGGTCAACTTTGGAGAACTTCAAATAGACTGGATGGGCATTTTTCAGGAATGCTTTGATTGTGTATAAGGTTCTGTAAAAACCTGTGTTCTAGCTCTAAACTAAGATATTTCTCTAATAGAGTTTACATAATTGTTGCTGTTGTTGTTGTTATTCTCTAAAGAAATCCAGCTTCAAAAATCAAGGGAACGACAATGTATTACATTCATTGTGAGCAGTACAGATTTCTAAAAAAAAGCACAACTTAAATCTTTTATGTAATAGTTATCATTCACTTTTCCTGTAATAAGACTGTGTTTCTGTACATGTCTAAGCAGCTGATGTGGAAGGAGACAGGGGCTTCTCAGAGATCTGGTTTAATTTGCTGTTCTTCATATGTTTTCTTCTTGTGGAGAATGAAGGCACTTGAAAGAAAATCTTCTTAAGTCAAGATGGATGTTTTGGAACCAGGGACCTTGAGATAGTAGCATCAGAGTAGAAGCAAAAATATAAGCAAGTTGCAGTAGACTACCCAGAAAAAAATATCAAAGAGAAACATATTTACAAGAAATTATCTACAAAATACAGATCAAGTCTTTTTTTAAAAAAAAAAAGCATGATGTCAAGCTTTATTATCTATCTGATTTAAGATGTAAGAAGTTCTATCTACCAGAAGTTTTTATCTCCAGTAAAAATGGCATGTACTTATTTTGTGCTGTCTGCCCATAATGACAGAGTTCTCATAACTTTCTAACAGTCCCTTTGTGTGTTCTGTATGTTCAAGATTTCTAATAAGTTCTAATAAATGACATATTTCTAATGCTTCTATGATACTCCAGATGTAACTGAACAGTAACTCTGAAAAGCCCTAGGAAGAAAGAAAAGGAGTGCTGGGAACTGTTCAATCACAGCTGGAGCACCATACTATTCCCACTCATGTTCCATGATTTAGATTTTACATTCCTATCCTAAATCGAGATTTCAGTGCTGTCTTTCAGTTAAAAAATTATAGAAATAGAAATCCTACAAATCAACCTGTAAAATTCCATAACACTATAAAAGGTCATAAAACTTACACAGGTGAAACCAAGATGCTAATTGTCAGCTTCTCTATGAACAAAATCCAGCCCTGGGCTATTAGCGATGTACAGCATTTCTCTACAGAAGTGACATCCATACAGTAATGAGGTAATGTTACCTATTCTTAGTTTTGTTAAGAGGTTTCTACTCATTCTGGATGAAAGATACTGTGCAAATGTAAATCAATAGCTCTGAATCATCTATGTCCTTTTTATATATTATGGAGGCATACTGCCAAGCTCTCTCCACTGTCTTTACCACACAAAGAAATGCAGGCAATTACTGTGCGCAATAGATGTTTTGTAAATCACATGGCTAAAATTAGAAAGGTGGGAATATATTTTTCCTAGTTGTTGTTGTTTTTTGTCAATTTGTTCCTTTTATTTTATTATTAAAGCATGATTCAGAAATATAGTAGAATATTACTGATTTGTAATTTAAAACAGAACAATGTGTTCTGATTGTCAGTGGTTTTTATGATTAATTTCACCACTGTTTCTTTGAATATTTAGAGCATTTTCCAGTTTCATGTTGAATACTCTTCTTCTAAATTAAGATTAGTAACTTTACTCCCAAATATAAGTTTGATATTGCAGTACATGTTCTATATCTGTCCCTGTAACATATCTCTATTTTTCTGTCAGTTACTGCATGAAACATTCCTTTGGTTTTAATCCCCTAAGAGCAGGTAACTACAACAGGTCCATAAAACAGACAACTGGAAGAGGTGAATATGAGATAGGGAATCATTTCATACTTCCTAAAAACTGATTAAAGTGATTCATATGAGATTGCATTACTACCCACTTTTTAAAAAGGAAAAAAACTCTATTTTAATAGAATTCTATTCACTTATTAAAAATACTGATTGTTAAGAAACTGCTACATTAAAATTCCATATTATACTATGTAGTTAGTTCAATAAAGCTTAATTTAAGATATGTGCATATAACACTGTAATCTGACAGTGCAAATTACTAGCATGACTATTCATAAATAAGTCACAATGATTTCAGGTTATAGGACCTTAAAGGATTTTTAAATTGTATTTTTAAGTGGGCTAGTTATAAATAGCTCTGTTAATTTTCTGCCTGGTACAGGAACTAGCATACATAAATATTTCACCTGTGTCTTAGTGGTAACAGATGTTTCAGTGATTGGTCTAAGACTACCAGTTCATGTTGTATTTCTGTGCATGTTATTTTCCATTAAAATAAACAACTAAATAAATCACAAGTTTCAGTTATCAAATGTGAATAACATGACTAAATGTGTGAATAACATAATATTCTGCCATGGTCATTGGGGTCTAGCTAGCATATATAATAGTGATGGGTAACTGCCAGGGTCTGTGTGGTTGCACAGCTTCCCACCGCCATTGAGAACCCCTCCACTAGTCCCACATTCTCCACTTTTTATTTTTATTCCAAATGTTAAAAACTCAAATCAGGAAAGAGCTACCTCCTCCTCCTTCGGTTATAGTGTGAGTGGACATTTCCTCTCTATCACTAGGATTGGTGTCACCCGGTAACTCATGGTGTTACTGCTCCCCCAATTGACTTCCTCCCATTTCACACCATACAGAATCCTTAGTATTTTTTTTTTGCACTAATGTTACTCGTAAATCTAATTCCCATATGCCACTGAATGTAATGCTAATAGTTGTGACCTAAACAACCAGCAAAATCAAAATTATACCTTCAAATTACAATATCATACACACGACATAAATGTATTTACATATATGTAGTGAATTTTAGTTAAAACGTGGCATTTGTAGAGAAAATTTTAATTTTAAAAAATTCTGGGACCTGTCCTTTCTCTTCCCACTGAGTTTCATCCCACTCCCAGTATCTCTTAAGCATTTTAAAGAGAAGCAGGTGAATGCCACAGTCCATTTCTGCCAAAAGGTAAGTGTTTAAGGAGCAGTGGTGTCACCCCCCCCCCCTTTTAGGGTGTCAGCTAGTGCAGTCTACACATTCCTAGTAATGTCACTGCTCTCCACTCATAGCGCAGTGGACCAACAGGGGAGGAGAAAAATTGAAAGGGACAGAAAATGCACTAGAAAAGATTTTGATGCAGATACATTGTACTATACCTGCAGTACAAAATTTTGATCCTTGACATCTCCCCACCCCAAGTCACTCACATAAGACCTCCCTACCCAGTTTCTGTTCATTACTGGCAGCTTTATTCACTGATGCAGAAGCAACAGAGAATATGTTATTTACTAGATCTTCATTACTTCTGTGTTGCTGTGTGCCTTCAAGCAGTTTCCAATTTATGGCAACCCTAAGGTGAACCTATCATGGAGTTTTCTTGGCAAAAATCATTCAGAGGAGGTTTGCCATTGCCTTCCCCTGAGGCTGAGAGCATATGACTTGCTCAAGGCCACCCAGTGGGAATAGACCCTGGTCTCCAGAGTCGTAGTCCAACACTCAAACTACCTTTTAAATACCAGTTTGGAAAGGGGGTGTGGTGTGGGGCTACTGCTCTTGTTAGGTGGGGAGGGAAGGGGAGAGGGTGGGAAGTTGGCAAGGGCTTCTGCAGATATCTTTGCACAGCTTGCTGAATCTTTCCATAAAACCAGAATCTCACTCTTGAAACTTGCAAGGGGGGAAGGAATGTTTGCTGAGGCTTTAGGGTTTCACAGTATGCTGGCTACTTCCACAAAATACAGAGCCGGAGTCCACTCTTGGAGGGTAAAAAAATATGAGAGGTTTGCTTCTGCACAGATGTTTGCAGAGTACAGAAAACAGGGGACCAAGATCAGACTTTCAGATCTAATCTATAGTGCAAAAATAATACAAATTGACACCGATTGAACTGTCATGGCTCCATCCTATGGAATCCTGGGATTTATAATTTGTTGTGTCACCAAAGCTCTCTTGACAGAGAAGACTAAATATCTCAAAAACCTACAAATCCCAGAATTCCATAGGATGGAGCCATGGCACTTAAAGTGGTGTCAAACAACATTATTTCTGCAATGCAGATTAGATTTCAGTCTCTCTTTAAGTGCTACCACACCTGCAGAAATAAAGTAGTTTAACACCACTTTAACTGGCATGATTCAATGCTATGGATTTCTGGGATCTGTATTTTTATGATATATTTAGCCTTCCCTTTCTAGAGCTTTGGTACACCCACCAAACTACAAATCCCAGAATTCCAGACCACTGAGTCTTGGAAGTTAGAATGATGTCAAACTGCTTTAATTCTTCAGTGTGACAACAGAGGTAGTTTGGTTTTGAGCTAGCTGGAATTGGTTTCATTTTGAGTACACCACAGAAGCGGCTTTAGGAGCAGTGAGTTGGCATCTTTTGTTTATCCCCACCAGTGCTGGCAGCACTGTCATTAAAGGAGATAGTAAAACTTTCTATAGCCTTGGAGCTATATAATTCCAATCCCCCGCCTCTCCCTGGAAGCTTTTAAACCCCCATTTCCTCCAGCAGGTATTACCATGAAAAGGAAAGAGGACAGAGCAAAAAACGGATTGCAATAGTTCTATAATAGTTCAGTTTGCCACAGAATTTTCATGGTGATGACTTTGGTTCCATTTACGGTGCATTAGGGGCTTTGAAGACTTCAGAATGGAACTGGGGGCACATGCAACCTATGGGATACACTTTCCCCACCTCTGACATACAAGATTTAAAAGCTCCTACAGCACTAACACAAATGCTAAATGATTTTCTTCTATTTCACTTTTAACTGCAATCTCTTGCATTGCACTGAATGGTACTCCTGAGAGTTTCCTGACCTTCATTATTGATTTTTTAAAAATCAAGTTTGGCTTTTTAAGGTGTGAAAGACAGCTTTGGGACTGCTATGGACCTGAGAAGACCCAATGTATTGGTGGCTCACTGAATGTGGGTAGCAATGAGTAACCTTTCATAACTTATCAGCTGAAATGTAAAAGTCTGTTCAGTGTATGATTGAATTTTAGCTGGGATGAATGCATGAAAGCCAGGGTCATGTATAAAAGATGGTAGCCACTCTTCACCTAGACATTAAAAATGCATGCCAACTTGAGTCTAAAAAAATACCATCGGGAATGATTTGGTCACCAAAGGCTAGCATAGCATTTTAAGGAAAACTAGATGCATAAATTCATTGCTGTTTAAGGGAAAACTGTTGCTTTTCTCTTAAACAGCAATGAATTTATGCATCTAGTTCCAGGGATTTGCAATTATTTATGACTGAACTAGTTCTGTGGCATTACTATAAAGTTCAATCTAGTGTGATTGACCACTATTGGACTATAGGTCTTATGGTCCAACAATTTTAGAATCCACTTCAGTTCTTTGTAGATAACTGAAAAATTGAAACAGATGATCACATTTCTACTTTAAAGAACCACATCTATCTGCTTTCAAAGTTACTATGTATCTCTGTTATCTAGAACTCTTCAAGTTAAATTAAAACAGTGGCTGACATCCTGTTAGTGATATACGGAAGCAATGTGGTTTGAGCACTGGTTTATGACTCTGGAGACCACAGCAATGGAAATTCATTGGTTGGACAAGTAACACTCTCTCAGCCTCAGAGGAAGGCAAAACAACTTCTGCCTATCCTGCCAAGATAGGTTCACCTTAGAAATCTTGCCCCATGATAGGTTCACCTTAGGGTCACCATAAGTTGCAAAAGACTTGAAGGTGCACAACAACAAGAAGCCCATTTTATATCTGTATATATCTTTCTCCATCTAAATGTGGTGCAAAAGCTCCCACCACCACAATCTTGCTAGTGAAGAGCAAAGGGGATTGCAGAAATATCTGGCCATATTCCCATAACTCCCATAGACATCCTCTGCTGAGATCTCTAGAAGATGATAGCAAATTTTGGTGGAAGATGTCTGGCTAGGGACACAGCCAGACACTTCTTTGATTTCCCATCAAATGGCTATGGAAGAAGCTATTGCAGAACAAAGAGTAATCCTAGTGCTGGTAACAGGAAAGCTCTAATTAAGTTCTATGTCAGAGAATCATAGAGTTGGTAGAGACCTCATGGGCCATCCAGTCCAACTGCCTGCCATGTGCACAGTCAAAGCATTCCTGACAGATGGCCACCCAGCCTCTGTTTTAAAACCTCCAAAGAAGGAGAGTCTATCATACTCTGAAGCAGCATATGTGGCTACTGGACAGCTCTTACCATCAGGAAGTTCTTACCGATGCTTACATGGAATTTCTTTTCCTGTAGTTTGAAATTGTTGTTCTATGTCCTTGTCTCTGGAGCAGCACAAAACAAGCTTGCTCCATCTTCAATATGATGATCTTTCAAATACTTAAACATGGCTATCATGTCACCTTTTACATTTCTTTTCCCCAGGCTAAATATACTCAGCTTTTCAAGCCACTCCTCATAGGGCATGGTTTCCAGACCTTTCATCATGTTGGTCATCCTTCTCTGGACAGGACATGCTCTTAGGCTATGCTCAGACATGTAGGATCTCAGCCAGTGCATAATTCCTTCTAGGGACTACTCTCTTCCCATTTATCCTCTCTTATTGTTTTGTCCCACTCCTGCCCACAAACACAGTGGAGATTTTTTCACTGTTATGAAACATATGTTCATTAATAGCTTTTCTTTCTCCAGAACATTCTCTGGGAAGACAGAATCCTATCATTCATACCAGTGAAGATACATAGCTCCTCTTCTCAAATTTTGCCTTGATCAATATGATTAGAAATAAGACACTCTGTTCTTCTCTGTCTGGTTTTTTAACAGTCCTAGTTCTTGTGCATTCTCTTGTATTTTTAACTGTAACTTTCTAAACTAATTATATTTGTTATGATTATAAGATTCAGAAGTATTTTAAAGTGAAATATTTTTATAAATTTAATTTTATCTAGACTCTAGAGCATAGGACACTGTACCCTTAGACTGGGATTTTTGAAAATGAAGTCAACATTTCAGATGAAAATTCTTTCATCTGTTGGATGAGCACCATCTGGTGTAAGCAACTTATTTTTATTTAATGTGTCAATTTGTTCCAGCACTTTGTCACTTGACTTTTCTTTCTCAAATACAGCCTCTTCATTGTTACCTGATAAGAGACTATAAAATGTAGACATCTGTCCTATCAACTTCTTCAGGATGTAGTTAAGCTTGTAAACTAATCCATGATAAGACAGATTAATTCTATGCATTTCCTCAAACTTTCCAATAATGTTCAATTAGTGGTCAAGATATTCATTTTTCTAAAACTGACAATTTGTATTAGAAATGCATTACACTGTACTTTCTTCAATTAACAATCATTTCACTAATTCACTTTATGTTTCCTACTTACTTTGTAAAGCTATTCATCTGTTATGTATCTTCCAGTCTTGGCATGTGGAATACATGTTTTTATACATGCATTTTGTGGCTGACATGATGAGATTAAAATAACAACTATTTTCAAGGGCAGGGCACTCGCACAAAGCATAAATTACTTCTTTGCAGACCTTGGAAGTAATGTACTACTAGTAACAAACTATCTGTATACATCACTTTGGGACTGGCAGGACAAAAATATTCTTTTAAAATAACACCATTTCTTTTACATTATCTTTTCTCCTTTTCCTGCACACTGAGAAGCATTATGGGGTAGGCATAAATTCCTTCATGGCCATTTTGATGTTTTGGAATTGTGTGCATGGGGGGGGGGGGGGGGGGTTGACTGAAGACTAAAGAAATTCTTTACTGTTCTCAACTGATTTTTTCTGAAGAAAAAAACCCCCTAAAATTATTATTTTTTTTTAAAAAAAAGAAACATCAGCAAGTATGAGCAATGGTTCTTTTAAAAGTAACTTCCAGTCTATACTTCTTTCTCATATCTACCAACCCATGCTTCCCTCTTGATTACCAATTTTGCATGTTGTTACACATGGTGTGTGCTCATGCACTGTAGCTTTTTCAGTGTTCTTTCCATTGCTCTGAACATTGTTTCTGAGACCTATCTCTCCTTGCAACTCAAAAGGAGTTAGCTTGTTTTGGAATAAACTGGACCAAAAGTTTGGATGCAAGCACAGACAAAGGGTTTAAGGCACATTCTACATGTATCCCACTCCATCTCTAGCATTTTTTAAAAAAAATGAGTGGGGAGTCTAAAGTTACACCTTTCCTAAGTAATTAAATATTTGTTTTGACCAATAAACTAAATATATTGCTCATTCTTTCATAAATTAAAAACAAAACAAAATGTGAAATAAAAAAGATTTCTAAACTCAAGTACAATAGTCTTCTCTCTCTCCCACACAGCTCCGTGCATCTAGCTATTGGTTTGATTAATGCTTTAACTGCAGATTCACTCTTTTAGCGTTTTCCCAATTATGTGTTTGCTTAATTCCTTTTGTAGATTTCGATGTTTCTTTAATCGGTTTTTTTGTGTGCAATCTTCCCCAAGAGAACGGTAAACTTAATTACACTGTGGTCACTATTACTCAGCTGCTAGCTCTGCCATGGTTACCTACCACTCTACTGTTTTACTTAGAATTGAACTGAGAACAGTCTCTTCACTTGTTGCATTCAATGAATAAATTATTCACTGTGAAATATTTTCTCAGCACTACAGAATACTGTAATCTTCAACCGCTTTCTCTTCTTTTTTTCTTTTTAAAAATAACCCTTACTTTATAAGCATTTTAAAACCCAATATTCTATTCAAGAAAGCAATAATTGCAAATAAATATAATAAAACCAGGTATGTAATAATATATTAGATATAGATTCAACATAGTATAGGATAGAAAGGAATACCATTATCACAAACCAAGCTGACTCATTCCCTGACCCAACTCCTGAAATATATATCAAATACTAAAAATTCTCACACAGCTTGTGAGAAAATAAACTAGAAAGAAGTAGTGTGCTCCATATCAAAAATTCTAAGTGATAGGAAAGTGATGGATTCTAATTACAAACTATTTTATATACATTTAGATATTAGTTTGTCATTGTAAAGATAGCTCTTTCAGCTCAGACTACTCAAGCGAAATACACTCGTCACTCCATTTTTGTGGACTTTGGGTTTGCAATTTCAGTCCTTTGAAAACTGGCAAGCGGGGAGTGTTAAAATGGCGTGTGTGCCTGCAGTGCACATGTAAAGCCACAAACAGCCATATGGGGGGAGGAGGGTCCAGAACGGATCTCCTGCAAAAATTGAGGGATGACTGTATTTGATTGTTTCATAAAATGAACAAGCCAAGGTGCCATGCTAAGGAAACATACAATGCAATGGGATGGAAACATTTGAATGTAGGTTGTTAAAAGAACATTTGACTTAAAAAGTAGTATCACTGTCTACGATGTACTTGGGATGGCTCATGAACTGAACATGAACCTTTCTCCTCTAGATCATGAAGTTCAAAAGTAACCCAGCTGGGCATTTTGGGGAAAGTTATGTGCTTCAACATTAGGAGCTGGTAACTAAATCAATAAATCACAAAGCTGAAATCAGAAACTTCTGCTCTGCTCGACCTCAGTCTAAATGTTCAGACTAAAAGACTGAACTATCACTTTAGAATTTATTGTCTCCAGGAGAGAACACTAAAATAGGAGGAGGCTTTTTTTAAAAAAAAAACAAAAAAACACCAAGATGAAGTCTGAAACATGTGAATATGTATTTGAATAGTGACATAACCACTGTTATCACTTTGACTTCAAAATAATCTCTTTTTGAAGCCACTGCAATCAAGGCATAAGTTTTGCTGATACTATGTTGCTCTCCAAAGACCCAGTCACACAGATTATAAGAATCATTATACAAACTTGTAATCAAAGGAAGACTTTTTATGATCTCATAATAAAATATAATGTGCTGGTAAAGATAATGATACAGCATCTTGGGCCAAAGAGTGACTTCAATAGACTCCACCTGGCAAAGAATCTGAAATGAATGAAATAATTTTCCCAAGCTTCTCTTAGAATCATAGAATCTTCTTTGTCACATATAAACACCACCATACTGATGACTATCAAGGAGCATCAGAATAGAAAATTCAAGTCCAAGGAAATAAAAGGTAGAGGGAAAAGCAGGAAAATATGACTCACATAGGATGATCTCCAAGCCTTGCTCAATGGGAACAAACCATCCATGGTACAAAACAGTTTGGTGCAGCAAGAAGTTTCAATCAAGAGGCACCACAGATAGCTACAAATATGAAGAAATACTTGTCTGCTAATTATTTATTTGAAAGAAAAATCACTAAGGCATCAGTTCCAGGAAAAATCAGCATAGGCATTTTGTTTTTACCGATCCATCTTCAACAAGGTCCTAGAAGTGATAAATCTAAAATGCCACAGGTGTTTGTTTGTTTGTTTTTAAAAAAATCAACATTGCTCTCTTCAGTGATTCTCAATCCAAAAGGATTCAGGGCTTTCCCCCCATTGCCTCTGGTATGCTCCTCTACTCCTAACAAGTACACTGAGGAATGGAGCTTGGTTCCCACAAATGGAATACTCTCTAGCAGCCTTTGGAACAGTACTTACTCAAATATGGTGGTTTGTAAGGCGCTCGTGTATTAGACAGCAGTCCATCCAGTTCCTTCCTCTCCAGAGTGCTGTGAAGGGCCTTCTCTTTGCCAAAGGTGGAGAAAGACCTCTCTGCCCCTGGCTGGGCTTCTGGTGTTTCAAACACTTCAGTGTCTGGAACAGAGTCCATACCGGGTACATGAAGATTGCTGCGGTAATCCGCAGCCTGGCGTCCATCGGAAGGGACAAAAGAGGGCATCCAGCATCGATCCGAGTGGCCCAGAGCTTTACATTCTTCCGTGCAATTAGAGAAGAGATCCATGCCTGCAAGCAGGAAAGAGAGAAAAACTGCAGATATAATCTTCAGCATCATCAATAGCTGCTGATAGATTTATATGAGCATGGTGGTCAAAAATACTTTTTTTTCCCAATCACCATTCTACCAATAAAGAAATGTGATCATTTAGTCTTCCAAAAAGAAAAGAAGAATAGTGGCAGTATCAGCATTCAAAAAGAAAGGAAGTGATAGAGATCTCCACAGCTAGCAAAGCAATAATAATAGGATAAGTGAGATTGTTATTACTAAAAATTTTCTTGTGAGCCTCCTCCAAGCCATCAAGAAACATGGATCTGCTGCCATCAGACTGATGCCCAGTCATAGTTAACAAGGGGTTACTATGACAGGAAAGGGGAGACACAATGCTGAAAAAAGATCTGATTGTGAAAATACTGTCTATACCTAAGTCCTCTTCTTCACCTAGGTTTTTCTAGCAAGGAGGGAAGTGGAGAATGTTCCTGAAAATGTCCATATACAGACAGGCTACAAATCAAATATTTGGAGCAAGGATTATCCCCTAAAAAGAGCCAATTCTCATTGCCATTTCTTTCAAGTTAATTTCTGCCATTCTAGCAACCTCATAACCCCATTTGGAGCTGTAGAAAAGCCTATGGTGAAATAACTGTAATTAGTGGCACTGGGGATAGCTCAAGTCCAGTGTGACACAGATCCTGATGCTATTGACAAATGTATAAATGTTTACTCTATACCAGCAAGCACAGGCTCTTGCCAACATGAAACAGTTTGCTTATAAATCCTTTAAAGCTATTCAGTTTTCAAATGACAAGCAAGACCTCCATTGACTATTTTCCAACTGGCATTTCAGTAGTCTGACTGAATACTTAAACCACTGGGCCAGGTTTCTTGAAGAAGCAGTAATGTCTGAAGTCTTTAGAGAAGAATGGAATGACCAGTGTTTCCTCAAAGTGATGTTAAGAAGAATAAAGTAGGAGTTCAGTGGAAGAAAGCTGTTTTTCATGGCTTTGCTGTGGAGAGGGGTTAAATGAAATTTTAGAGGTGAATATGAAATTTAATAGATGAAGTTTATCTTAATCTATCTTTAAAAAAGTGACTTCAAATTGGTATTACTATTATGTGCCTTCAAGTTTTTTCTGACATATGGCAACCCTAAGACAAACCTAGCATGAATGTCAAGCATTGGGTTTCCATGGCTGAGCAAGAAATCAAACCCCGATCTCCAGAGTTGTAGTCCAACCTTCAAACCACTACCACTAGCTCTCTGAGTTTCACATTCCTTTCAGACATATGCCCACCATATGAGCCCCAAACACTATAATACATTAACATTAAAGATAATTTTCAGAATAAACAGTCCACATGACCAAGCCACCACCAGTTGTTCTTCACCATAAACCAGAGTTCCTAACCAGGAATCCCTAGAGTCCTGGGGTTCCATGAAAGGTCATGAAGATTTCCACAATGATCATGAATAGAGGGGAAAAAAACAACACCTTTTTAAACTTTAGATATAATAATGCATTTGGAAGTGTTTCCTGAAACCTGAAAAGTATTTCAAGGGCTTCTCCAGAGTAAAAAAAAAAATGTTGACAAAAGCTGCCATAAACTATAGTTTGCCAATTCACAAAACCATGGGCCAAGCCTAAGAATCACTAGCAATGCATTATGGAAATCTTGCCACTCAGCTAGCATACCACTGACTGTAAGGATTAGGAGTTACTGTATTTGCCACAGGTCCTTCAAACTATGTAGCTCTTCTCTGTTAGAAATTGAAAATGGCAGATAGCTACATTTTCTAGGGAGAAATGCCTACAATTTTGCTAAAAGGGTATGCAACCACTGCTACAAAATACATCATTAACCATATCCCTTAAGCAAAGATTAATGCTTAAAATTCTGCTGTGGCTTTCAGTTTTGAATTGATGCATATAAGTAGATGAAATGCTTGAGAAATTTTTCTGGAGAAAGGAAATCCCACAAAGTTACTAATAAGTTCTTGAGAACTGGAAACATACAATGGGATTTGCCTCAGATTAATCTCATGTTATAATGACAATTTTTATTTTAAATTAAGCTATGTGCAATACAAAATCTGGCTTTGATTGTAACCTTCTAGTGATAATATGAACAAGTCTGGAAGTAAATTACTAAGCGGTGAGCTGTTGAAGAATGCGAACCTGAATGGCAGCTGGGATTAAAGAGTTAAGGGAAGAATGGTACAGAGGCTACAAATGGCTAGCAAAATAAATTGCCACCTCAAATTTTGCTGATGGAACACAAGATTATTTTTTTTTTTAAAAAAAGGGATCCAGTAATGATTTAAACATTTCCTTAGCAATATTATTTGTCTATACATTTTCCTAGTCAATTTTCCAGCATATGTTACATTTGAAAATATTTTAATATCACAACATTAGCATTTATATTTCAGAAAAATTAATCAAATGTAAGGAGAAAAGTCATAATATTATCTAGAAAGATCCCAAGTTTCATTAAAGTAAGAATGAAATTCAGTTTCTGAAAATGATGCCAAAACATTAGGTATACTATAAAACAAGGCTATTTTTCTCCTATAGTGAACATTTGTGTTTTTTTTAATTATCAAAGAACAAAGCTCCCTTTATATTTCCCTTCCCTAGTTTAGCTTTTTTAGTTAAAACTACCTGCTGTTTACAAGTGCAGTTCAGGTTTTAAACTGCAGACTCCTTTGATTTCTGCTGCCAACTGCAGTGAACTAAACAAATTAAATAACAGTGTAATTCAATATATGTAAATGTACAAATGCACTACTATAAATTAAAGATATGATTTAACTCCAGTTAAGCACTTTAAGGCTGTAATCTACACATTCACCAGGGATGAAAGTGATATTGAAAACAATGTGCCCTACTTCTGAGTAGGCATGTATAGAATTCACTGTTAGATTGCTATTCCTAGCATGTGTTGAAATGTAGGATCAAAGGAACATGACAGAATAATATTATACCTAACTGATTAGAAATATGGCCCACTAAATTCTGTGGCATATAGAGCCCAAGACTTCCATGTATCCTGTTCCTTCTGCTAGAACGACTGATTTGCCCCTTCTTCTTGTACCCTCACCATTCAGTACACTTTAAAAACCCTGCCTGGAATGGCTTGGTGACATCTTAAACAGGTTTTTGGTGCCACAGAGACTATAGAAGGTGAAGAAAGTCCTGTTTCTGTGGGCTTCTGACAGTGAAGTACACCTCTTTATTTTAGCTAAAGTGTTCAGTTATTCTGAATGCCATTTTAGCATCTTTTAAATGAAAAAAATGTATGAAATGAGATATTGATCTTGCAGATTCAGTGTGGTTTTTTGTTAAAATAAAAGGGAAAGCTCTGAAACATGGATTACAAGAATTAAACTAGAATAAAATGCTATATGCAGTTATTCTAGTTTAATTCTTGTAATCCATGTTGCAGAGCTTTCCCTTTTATTTTAAGTTGTTTTGAATGTAAACGTTTCCAGGAAGGTGGTGAGGGGAAAATAAACAGAATAAGATTGCAATTATGTCCTATACTCATTAACCTGGTGTTAGCTCCACTGACTTGAAGGGGATTTACTTTTGAGAAGACATGTACAGGATTGCACTGTTTAAAGATGGTGGCATAATGTTTCTAGAATCTGAGGAGAAATCTGCCAGTTGCCCCAAAGCAACTCTTTATGTTTGTTCATCACACTTTTTTTTTTCATCTAAGAAGTCCACATGTCAATAATTTTCTCCATGGAAGTAAAGAGACGGCAAATTAAGAAATCTTTTAGTTGGAAAGCAGAAAACCTAGGAATCTTGGAAATTGTTTCTACTAATACCAATTGTTGGCCATGCCTGTAGATTCTGGATATCTGGATTCTGTTATATCTTACAATATAACAAACTGAAATAGGGAATCTGGTTTCAAAATTACACTGGCACATATGCAAACTTTAACTCCAGTTCTGCATTCACTATGTTTTAAACAGTCTATAATATGGTGACATTTTACCAAATGGCTTCTAACAGGTGTTTCTTCATGGCATCATAATGGCTTAGAATTGAAGCAATAGAAGCACAGCTGGTGATGCATAGATTCAGTAAACAGACTGTGTATGGCTTAGTGGTTAGGAATTTAATTGGTTCTGGTTTTTTTTTTCAAATCTCACTGCTCTCTTGCCACAAGATTTAGTCTGTGACCACACATTTTACCTGGGAATAAGTGCCATTTACATTTGATTACAAATGGATATCAAATGGAGTGATAGTCACTATTATAGTATCTAACAAAAGTCCTCAGTTTGGGAAAACTGAAAAAGATTCCTCCCTTTTTATTGTTGCTGTTGACTACCACGTTACTTTTCAATTTTTTAAAAAGTCAATAGAGTGAAATAAAATTCAATCATCAACTTATATTGAGTTATCCCTCATCCAGGGAAATCAGGCATTGTAGTTATCCATAAGCACATTTTGCTCCAAAATTCACACAGAACTAAGTGTCATCCCCAAGAATTTGTGGGGGTTATTTGGACAAAAGTTGTTGTATGTTTAAGATGTGCAAATTGTGTTCATTAGAAAACACTCCTCTTACAAAAAGGAGGGAACTGTCACTTGCCCAAAACAAACATCCCAATTCATGTTAATGTTTTTTTTTACTCTAGCTTTTTGGGTATTGTGCTAGGTCCATGATTTTGTAAACACAAACCATATTAAGGACACAAGATATTTTAATTCCCTGCAACACACTGGATTTCTCATTGGATTCAGAAAATACCCTAAATTAAGTCACTCATTGCAAATTCTTCTCATCTGCTGGGCTGTAGGTTAATGGAAAAGCATGAGGAGCTTATTTATAGACTTGCATGCTGAAAAACATATTTAGGGTCAAATATAACCATCAGTATGCTCATCCTGTCTTCAAAGGCTATTTATTTAAGAGTATCATTCCTATACCATTTCCCAAACATTCAAACATTGTAGGTAACAACTGCACCCCACCTCCCGAAAAGACAGATATTTGAAGAACAGCACACGAAAATCATCTAATTTGTTCCTTTGCTCACTGT
This sequence comes from Phrynosoma platyrhinos, assembly GCA_020142125.1. NCBI lineage: Eukaryota > Metazoa > Chordata > Lepidosauria > Squamata > Phrynosomatidae > Phrynosoma > Phrynosoma platyrhinos. The sequence continues at coordinate 41,557,445 of CM034708.1, read as the reverse complement.
GGCAAGTATTTAATCTGGGGGAAGGGGGATAAATATTGTGTAAATAAAAACCAATAGTCAATGGCTGATGTTATCACTATCTTCTATTCAGCTGATTTACAACTAAAAAAAAAAAAGCTTGTACACTATTTAGAAAAAATTCTGGCTCTGCAAATTGGCCCTGCCAACAAGGATCATGAGGAAATGGCTGCTCATTTTGTAGTCCTCCATAAACTAGCAGTCCTGTTATCCACCCTCCCCAATACTTGCCCCCTTACTCTTTCATAACATTTTTCATACTATTTTTTATACAAGTCATGAGGATCCTCTTCCACTGTTTAATGGCAAAGTACCCCCCCCCCGGAAGTGTGTTTTCCACTACTTACTCCTGCCCTCACACTACTTATGGCAGTCTGTGTAGCCACTGGCACTTTCCAGGATCAGAAAATAAACTCCCACCTAAATGTATCCACCCTTGGATGAAATCATCATAAATATCAAAAGGTTCAGCCTTTATGAAGTATTAGGGGTTTCATGAAATCACATTTTTGCTCCAAATGTGATGCATATTTGAGATTTATTACTTCTTGATTAAATTAAGCAGAAGAGAAGAGAAAACCTATGCATACAAAACCCCTGGAGCTTTTGAATAATCTTCAAAGTATCATTCACTAATTATCCAATTAAAAATTGCAATTGTAAGTAATAAGTCTGTCGGATTTATCTTCCAACTGGATTCATTCCCTGCAATGTGTAACATTTTTGTGCCTTAATTTGTAAAGGTGGTCTTCACAAGTTTGCTTTCAATAATCTTTATTTGTGTCCCCCATCCATCCTTCTCCCACCAGGCAATATACCAAACAGTAATATTCTATAAGATTCTACCATTGTGAACAAGGAAAGCTAATAGTAACACAAACAAATACATGCTTGGATACTATCAAAGGAGTATTTGAAACATTTCACACCTCTTAAATCTCATTTTTTCCAAGACAATAAGAGACAAAATGATATTTAAAGCAGGGCTGAGCTATATTGTTACATGCAAAGGAAAAAATATTCTCTGCCCTTTTGGAAATTCAGATCTTTTCATTTGCCTCTTTTCACCCAGGAACTGCAGTGTAGAAAACTCCTACTTTCTGTAATGAAGCACACTAGCTCACCTTAGAGCTACTGACAGTTTTCAGAACTGTTTCTAAAAATGTCTTTGCAAGAAACAGAATCTGACACATACGCATACACAGAGAGAGAGAGTACACTGCCATTTAAAAAATGCTTAACTAATGTGCTGATAATGATCATTTTCTTACAGAGGCTCAGATGTAAAAAAAAATAGCAAACAACCTGTCATATATGACAAAATGATGTACCCTTCAGTGTTCCACTCATATGACATTTTACCACTTGTATTTATGTTCCTAAACAAAGCCACCAGTGTAGTCTGTAATCTAAACCTAGAAACTATTCTGTATGCAAGTACACACTGGTTTACAAAGAGCCCTTCCCCTTTTCCCTGCATGTACATTTTCCTGAAATGTAGTATTTTCAACCCAGCATCATCTTTAGTACCTTATTTTGTGAAAACCTAGATGAAATGAGGCAATGGCTTAGGGCCAATTTCTAGAAGACAGGTGTTCACATCACACAGCATAAACCAAAAACAAACACAGAGAGAAGTACTTAGCACCTATGCTGGAAGTCTCAGAAGAGAAGCCAAGAGTTTTACTATCTATGGATAAAGCAAGTGTGTGTGTATGCATACACATAGGCACAAACAAACTTCAGAAGGATTTATCCCCATTAGGTTGTTGTATGCAAAGAAAGGAGTTTTCTAGCAGAACCCACTCTGTTGAAAGCTAATGGGCTTTTTATCACAGTCACAACCTTAGCATCTATCCTGGTTTTTAAGTTTATTTCTTCACTGAAATTACTTCCTGTCCTCCACATGAGAATCATTTACTGATTTTGCTTTTATTCATTCTAGATGTCTACTATCCCTCTCTTTTCCTTTTAGCAAAAGTTCTTCTCTAATCCTAATAATTCAGTAAATTAAGTTATAAACTATTTTAAACTGAGCTGCAATTAACCCAAATAAGTAACTAACCCACAATATTTCAAGAAAGTGCAACAGGAAACTGAACATTAGTATAGACATGTTCAATTAAATATTGTATTGTATTTTTTTTTAAAAAAAAAAGTGGTGCGGGGAAAAGAATAGCTTCTAGAACATTTCTGAGACTGATTCAAAATCAGGATCATTCTTTGAGGGCTTCTTCACATGTCTCTTCAAATTAAGTGAGTCAAATAGTTATTAAAGACAGTGGCTTTTAAAGGAGGGTACCATGATGGTTGAATCCCATATTGGAGACTTTGGGGATTTAGGGCAGACCCCAATTTCCCCATTTTTAATAGAGTTTTGTTGCTGTTATGCTTTTTAGATTATTGTAGCTGTTGTCTTTGGTTGCTGGTTTTGCACTGAATTTTTAAATCATGCTTAATTTTTTAAAAGATTTTTCATTGCTTCCATGCAAAAGGTAGGTTTTCAATAGGGGAGCTAGAAAATTATAGCACAATCCTATCTACATCTATTTTGCAGTCTCCTTAAGTACAATAAGTCTTACTCCAGGAGTGTGAGTATAGGATTGGATCCTTAATTTATTTATTTTTAATGGTGACTTCACTTAATAATTTCAGAACAGTAATACAATCCAATTATGGAAAAAAAATCTATACTGAGACACAAATGTAATTAGTGAAAACGAGTAAGACAAACAAAACACAAAGGGAATGAGATAGAAAATATTAAAGGACAGGACATAATAGGACATTAAAGGACAAGACAAACCCCAGAAGATATCAAAGGCTTACTCTATATCTTTCTCTGAAGATGCCAGCCACAGATGCTGGCAAAATGTCAGAAAGAAACTCTTCTAGAACATGGCCACACAGCCCCAAAAACCCACAAAAACCGATGGATGCTGGCCATGAAAGCCTATGACTTCACAAAGGCTTACTGTATGTTTATGCCTGTGTGAGAAAGAGTGTGCATAAGAAGTGGTTTATTTTAAAAAGAAGAGTAGATTGGGGAACCAGAGAGAAATGTGGTGGTCATTTGCTATGGTTGTAAAACTTGCTATATATCCTAATAGAACAAACATACACATATTAAAATGAACAACTGAGAAAATGGAGATATGCTTAAAAGTACTTAAAGTATTTAGGCCACTTTATCAGTAAGACTACTGATGAAGCTAGAAAGTGAAACACTTTATCAAATGCACTCACTTACATATTATTATTGATGTAAGCATCATATAGTATCTTGCCTGAGTACAGCATTGTTCAGTTATTCTTTAGATTACCGTATATATTTAAATATGTATTCATGAGTCTAAGTATACAGGCGGTCCTCCATATCCACAGATTTTTTTTTTTATCCATGGATTGAACTATCCACAGTTTGAGGATATTCCAAAAACCATAAATTCCAAAAAGCAAACTTTGATGTTTCTATTTTATATAAGGGACACCATTTCACTATGCCATTATGCTTAATGGAACTTGAGCATCCACAGATTTTGGTATCCACGGTGGGGGTGTGTGTCCTAGAACCAAACCCCAGCAGATACCAAGGGCCTATTGTATGTTTATGCCTGTGTGAGAGTGTGCATAAATATGTGTTTGTATATCTATGTATATAGATATAGATATAGATATAGATAGAGAGAGATAATGTCATTAAATATCTTATACATTGTTATAAACTACTCCAGTTCAAACAACACTAGCTCCCACTCTCTCTGTATGAAACAGACAGGAACAAGAATCAGGGTGAGATATCTCGCCTTCCTGAGGGAGCACCTAAATATATCCCAATATCACAGCTGTTAGGTTAGATATACTAGAGCACTGACCATGAATTTATGCTATGCAAAAGAAAAATTATGCAAAGTGATTACCCTGAATGCCCACCAGTAATTTCTCAAAACTGGATACATTTATTAATTTAAGTTGAAGTTCCAATTCAAAATGTTAATTCTCATTAGAGTCAAATGCAATTATTAAATGTAATTTGCGCCTCACATTTTTATTTGCAGAAATCTGTAATTCAGTGTAATAGGCAAGTAGGTAGGCATAGACTATGGATATAAAGTAAGTGGATACCAATTAGCTTAAATTCAAGAATTTTAACTTTCTAAACTTGTTGTGGGAATAGAAAATAACTACAGTCAAACAAAATAATGCCACAGAGCTGAGCTCCTGTATTGTGAAATGAAATGCATCCATTAATTAGTCCAATGTAAGAACAGACACCAAATTTGAAGACATTGCCAATAACTTAATTTCAGATAAACCATAAAAATCCCACACAAGAACCCTAAATATAGTAACATTGGTAGAAGCATCTAAAACAAAAAGACTTTTTGCTTGATGTGCACAACAATGATTATATTCTTGTATTTTGCTTTTCCATTTCAAGCCCTCGTACAGATGTTTATTCTTTCTCTCCTATTTGGTTATTATGGTTCATTATGCTGGGGGAATAAGCTGATTGAAACATTCATGGAGATGAGTAGAGCAATAAAATGTGTAAAAAAAAACAAGTTGAAAGAGGAGGAGGGAGGGAGAGACAGACAGGGAGATAAGTCAAAGGATTTTATAACCTTCTGAGTATTGACTGCTGCCTCAGAAATGGTGGAAAGGAACTGAAAAGAGAGTGGTGTGTGTGTGTGTGTGTGTGAGGAGGGGGGAGACAAATTGGGATTGGGAGACTACAATCAATTGCACACCATATAGGGCAGAAATAAATAAATAAATAAATAAATAAAGTCTTCTGATGCAAACTTCTGGCCAGAGCTGGCCTGTCGTCAGGTTCCCAGACACAAAATAAATGCTGTGTTCACTAAACATGGTAAAGCTTAAAAGAGCAATGGGAGCGCAGAGGCTCTTGGCCCTCCTCAAGTCTCATTAGATCTGCATATTAATGACTTGCAGTCATATAAAGCAGCCCTTGAATGGACTTCCTGCTCCCTCCACTCCTCACACACCCTGCAACGTGCCTCAGCTTCCCACAGCAAAGAAAACAACATATTTAGGTTGCCTCCACCTTGTCTCTCAGTGATCCTGTGCATGTTCAATTTGATGTTTTAGAGGATGCTTTCAGGGAAGGAGAATAGAAGGGGGGGCATAAAGCATCCATTAAAGAGGCACTCTTACAGAAACAACATGTCCCTGAAGCTTTCATAAGCTGGAGAAGGGGAGAGGTTACCACAGCTAATCCTGGATTCCAAGACTTCTGCTGATGACAAGTAAGTAGCAACTGGCATTGACACCTGCTTACCTGCAGGGTGCATTACAGTCAAATAAACACCAAAAGGTGTCAATAGTCCTCTTAAACAGGTGTAGCAGAAGCAATTTTAACAATGTAGTCTATTTTCCATTGTCAGCAAAGGTCAAATCATCAAACACATATTCTACTAACCTCCTCAAAAAAAGCAACAGCAACACAATTATAAATAGGTTCCTTATTAGTCTGGGAATGCTAAGTCTCCATATAAGAAGTACAATATTCAAGAAACAAGGCAATACAAGTCTTAATACTCAATGAGAGACATCTGTGATCTTCACCCAAAAAACACTCAAAAACAGCCTCCCCCCCCAAAAAAAAGCTTTCACAATCCAGCTTGTCATTCACTCCTGATTGTCCCTCCTTCAGTCTCTAGGAGCACAACTCCTGAGCATCACTGTTCCAGCTCTCCAGCAGCAGTTGAAAAATGCTCTCAACTCAACAGTTTTTGCAGTAGGCCTTTTTGCCATCCATCCAAACTTGACAGTATCTATGTACTTCAAATACACAAGAATCAACCATGCAGGCTTAACAAAGCAAAACTCTCTAGCATTCAAATACAAGCCATGTATATATATATATATATATATATATATATATATATATATATATATATATATATATATATATATATATATATATATATATATATATGAATAAATAGAAAATGACAACTCTATAAACTAGATCACTCTAAGCCATCCAGTTATATGTGCACATAAGAGGATAAACACTCTGTATCTCATTACTTCTGTCCTATTATTTATTTATCTATCTGTAATTGCCCTTGCTGTCTCTCTTATTAAAAGATCAAATATTTAGATTTCCCCTTATCAGACTTACCAGAGGATTGACCTCGATTAGTGGCGTCATGATCGCTGTCTCCTTGCTCACTGTCTCCATGACCACTGTCCTTAGAGCTTACTATGTCTGCTTCCTGGAATGCAGAACTAGAAACATTTAAAAAAAGATGGGGGGTTAATATTTGAACACCCAGGAACAGAGAAACTCATAAAACATTCTTCTGCCATCACATGGCCACACACGGTGCTGCACTCAGCTAGATTTGCTCACAACACTGTTTCTGTTCATCATCTATTTCCATCACAAACAGAATGTGGACTTTTGAATAATAATAACTCAAACAGAACAGACTACAGCCCTTATTACACTCCTTTGTGTTAAACACAATTGTTCTAATCAACTGAACTGAATTTGCTTAAGCTGGGAAGCTAAACTTGTACAGAGAAGTCAATATTATCTGCTGATTCTTGCAGGGGGGCTCATAAGTATGTGAGGCACGTTTCAGACCAGCACAAAATGAGATTCCACTTTCCTTTCAGGTAATCTGAGAGCCTCACCAAAAGCCATAATTCAAAGACGTTCATTCAGTGCCGATTTATTTTGCTTAATGGTACTGTCTGAACAAATTCATTTTTATATCCCTCAGCTATTATTCAACTTCTGCAGTAAACACATGTTCATATCTCTTCATGCCTGCTGAAATACATCTCAGGTTGTACAAAAATAGGGTCACTTAAGAAATGAGGAGGGCCTACCTGTTTACCCGCCGTGGTCTATCAACTAGATAACTGAGCTCTGCACGCTGATGTTTAGTCTAGAAAAATGATGCGGAAAAATTAAAATTAAATTCTTAATGGTTTGTTTTGAAGGCAACTTACTTTGAGCATATACAGTTACTGCAATTGATGTAAATGCATTTATGGCTAAGGCATTAAGAACAAAATAAGGAATATTGTTAGGTTATCTCATCCATCTCTCCCCACAGCTTTATTCATAAAAAGGACTAGTGGACTGAGGCCAATATACAGGGATTGTTAAGTCTGAATTTAAATTCCTTATCTACCCCCCCCCCAAAAAAACCCCAAAACAATTTACTTACTACAATATAACTTAATTTTTATACTTGGATGAAAAGCGTGAAGTTAGTCTTCTGAATCGCAGACCTACAGTTGTATAAAAATCTGTATGTTGATGCAGATTTAAAAAGGGAATATGGCTGATTAAAAGAAAGAGGAAAATAAAACCAAAAAACATATCCAGAATTCTCACAAAAAGACACATCCAGAATTCTCAATGGTACAATGCTTAAAAATTCTTTTAAAGATCAACATAAGAACTCTAAAACCTTATATCCATTTACACAGGAATAAATCCAGGTGAACTAGACAGAACTTGTTCTACTGGTAACTGGCTTAACAGAGCTCAAAGCAGTGTTTTCCACCAACAATGTATGCAGAGAGTATAGACACAATTTAATCTTTAGCAAACCACATTTTAACAGAAGAATGCTAAATCCAAATTATGTGATCTGAATTAATTCTTTACACACCAAGATCACATGAGATATGCATAATGGGACAAAGTGTATATAGGCATTGCATTCTTTTGAGATGCCTGCAACAACAAATTGTTTCATATGGAACAACTCTGCTAGAGTCATGAAAAGCTAATTAATAAATCCTTAATTCTCAAATTAATTAAAACTGCTGCCTAGTAGTTAAGATGTTCATAAATCCCACATGAGAATTTCTCCACAACCTTAATCATAAATGCAGGCATTCCCGGATGTATTTTTAAAAAACCTGTACTTAATAGAGTGATTATTAAAAAGACACATTCAGGTTTGGTGTCTTTGTTCCTGAAAGCAGCAATAAAATAACAAGTGTTTTTGTCTTGTTTGAAGTGGCATTCAGATGCATCAACTGGTTTATACAATATGAAAATAAATGTTGGCACCTAGCCTAGAGCTGCTGTGTTGCAGAAGAAGCTAGATTAGCTCTATATGTATGTACATGCCTTCAAATTGCCTGTACACATGTGGTGATCCAATTAATTTCATAGGGTTTTCCTGGGCAAGGAATACTCAGAGGTGGTTTTGTCAGTTCCCTCCTCTCAAATATAGCTTACGGCATCAGTTATCCACTGATGGTCTCCCATCCAAGTACTAGCTTCATTCAAAGGATCACAGCATGGTCATTTGACTGCAACCATTTTGAAAATACTTTCCAGTGAATAATTCTCACTCTGACAAGAAACTATTGACTGTCTTGAACCAAAAGGTATCTTAGGTCAAGCTAGCCTGCAGGTTCTGCATCATAATTAAATGCAGGAGGAGACCTATAAAGAAAGAGTCAATGGGGGGCTGTGTGTGCATAGGATGGGCAATGCAATCCTATGCATCTTCACCCAAAAAACATAATGTTCAATGGAGCTTGAGAGAAAACAGCAATGCAGAGCTGTTTGACAGTGCTGGGGGAACATTCTTGCTATGAATAGGAGGTGCTGCTAGGGAGCTAACATAGATCAGTAAAGTACTCATTTGTTACTACTTGTAGTAATAATGAAGCAGCAATCATTCCTGTTAGAGAACACTAAAGATAGGCAGAAGGCAAAATTATAAGCCAACTGTCTTACTACCTACACTCTTCATCATGCTAGTAATGCTAATACTTGTAGTAATTTTATTATGAGTAGTAAATTGCATCTTGGTAGGAGGTCATGGGCATGAAACTACTGGACCTAAGCAGAGCAGTGGAGGATGGGGGCTTAGAGCTGTCTCATGAGTCAGGGCCCACTCAAGGGCAGTTAACAACAACAACAAAACCACTAATAACTCTAATACTTGTAGTAATTTTACTATTGAGTACTAAATTACAGCTTAGTAAGCACTACAGTTATAATCTGGTGTGATCAAATAAACCCAGCTCCCTCTAGTGCAATTGTTTTGAATAAACACCTCTATCATTGGTCTGTTAAGCTGAAATGTACAGTTGAATCCTGTGGGACTTTCTCCTTCAGAAAATAAAGAAAAAGAACAACTTCCTCCCTTCTCAGGGATGGCAAGGAAATGACAGGCCCTGGAGTCAGCTGATGGTCCTAAGGTTGTGGGGGGCTCAGTCAGGGTGAGCATAAGAGGACAAGGCACCACAAAGTGTGGGACATTCAAGAAAAATACAAGACATGACCAAATAAAAGCTAAAAACACTCATATAAATGTAAATGCATGCTTCTTCGTTGTGTTCCAAATGGAGGACATTTTGGAATTTCTCCTGGACAAGTAGGTTGAAATGTCCTGGAAAAGGCCAGATTGATCAGAGATCCTCCTTTTCCCATGATGACCAGAGGTCCTCCTTTTCCAAGACATGACCTGTATTTCAGCCTTCTGTCCAGGAGGAATTCCAAAATGTCCTTCCATTTTGGAATCACAGGCCCTGAGGTTGTGGGGGGCTCAGTCAGGGTGACTAGATACCCTAACTACAAAGAAGGAAAAGACACCATAAAATGTAGGACATTTGAGAAAACATTCAGGACATTACACAAATAAAAGCTAGAAACACTCATATGAATATAAAATCCTGATTTTCAGTCATGCTGAAAATGGAGGGAAATTTTGGAATTCCTCCGGGATAAAGGCTGAAATAGGCCATGTCTTAGGAAAAAGAGGACCTCTGGTCATCATGAGAAAAGGAGGATCTCTGATCCATCTGGGAAAAGGAGGACCTATAGTCCCCCTGGGAAGAGGAGAAGTTCTAGTCAACTTTGGGAAGAGGAGGACCTCTGGTCAATCTGGGGAAAGGATAACCTGGCAAAAAGAGGACTTCTAGTCCCTCTAGAAAGAGGAGTTCTAGTCTCTCTGGGAAGAAGAGGACCTCTGGTCAGTATGGGGAAAGGAGGACCTCTGATCAATCTGGGAAAAAGAGGACTTCTGGTCCTCCTGGGAAGAGGAGGGGCTTTGGTCACTCTGGGAAGAAGAAGACCTCAAGTCCATCTGGGGAAAGGAGAACCTGGTCAATCTGAGAAGAGGAGGACTTCTGATCACCATGGGAAGGGGTATTCCTCTGGTCTCCCTGGGAAGAGGAGGAGTTCTAGTCACTGGGAAAAGGAGGAGGTCTGGTCAGTCTGAGGAAAAGTCCCCTCTTACCTCGCTGGACAAGATGCTTCCGTTGGAGATGATGTCGGGCTGCTGGTCGGTGTATCCCGTGACAATGGCTCCGCAAGGGTTGTGCTCGGCGTCGGTGCTCCGGGAAGGGCTGCAGGGCTTGAGGAACATCAGGTCGGTCTTGGCCGACTCGGGGGTGAGGCAGACCTGGTAGCAGTAGTTCTGGTTGTGGTGGTGGGAGCCGAAGCTGGCCGACTCCTCGACGGGCCCCTGGACCGGGTTGCTGGGCACGTTGGAGCTCTGGACCAGCATGATGTCGGACTTGCTGAGCTTCTTCTTGCGGGCCCGGGCTTGGCGGCTGCAACAGGGGCAGCAGCAGCAGCAGCAGCAGCTCAGGCAGCAGTCGCTGGCCAGGCAGGAGTAGATGTTGAGCTTCTTCTCCTTCTGGCAGCGGACGGCCAGGACGATCATGGCCAGGAGGAAGATGAAGGAGACCGAGCCCAAGGCGATGATGAGGATCAGGGTCAGGTCCAAGGAGGTCTCGCCGGCCCCGACGGAGCCCCCGCCGCGGCTGGGACGGTGCTCTCCTCCGGAGCCCCCGGAGCCCCCGGGGCCCAGCCCGCCCCCGCCTCCTCCGCCGCCCCCGGCTCCCCCGCCGCCCGAGCCGGCCCCTTGCCGCTCCACGGCGCTGTCCACCAGGAGGACGTGGAGGGCGGCGGTGGAGGAGAGCGGCGGCTGGCCGTGGTCCCGGACCTCGATGACCAGCTCGAAGGGGCGCTGCGGATCCCGCTTGGAGGGCACTTTGCGGGCGGTGCGGAGCTCCCCGGTGCGCCAGTCCATGCGGAAGAGGCTGGCTTCGTTCCCGCGGACGATGCTGTAAGTCAGGCGGGCGTTCTCGCCGTCGTCCGCGTCCACCGCCGCCACCCGGGTCACCAAGTAGCCCGGCTCGGCCCCTCGGGGCAAAACCTCCCGGGCCGGAGTGCCGTTGCGGCCGGGCAGGGGGCTGACGATTGCCGGAGCGTTGTCGTTCTGGTCCACCACCACGATGTTGACGGTGGCGTTGCCGGAGAGCGCCTCGGCGGCCTCCCCGTCGGCGTTGGCCTCCCCTCCTCCTCCTCCTCCTCCTGCGGCGTCTCGGGCCTCGACTTGGAAGCTGAACTCCTTGAGCTGCTCGTAGTCGAAGGAGCGGAGGGCGTAGAGGAAGCCGTTCTCGGCGTTGATGGAGACGTAGGTGAAGACGGACATGCCCTGGATCTGGCTGTCGAGGATGGAGTAGGCCAGCTCGGCGTTGGCCCCCTGGTCGCGGTCGGTGGCGCTGACGGCGTAGATGTAGGCGCCGGGGACGTTGTTCTCGCTCACGTAGACCTGGTAGACGGGCTGCGAGAAGCGGGGCGCGTTGTCGTTCACGTCGCTCACCCGCACCTGGATGGACTTGCTGGTGCTGAGCGAGGGCTGGCCCAGGTCCCTGGCCACCACCGTCAAGGTGTACGCCTCGCCGCCGGGCTGCTCCCGGTCGAGGGGCCCCTCCGTCACGATGGTGTAGTAGTTCTTGAAGGAGCTCTTGAGGCGGAAGGGCGCGTCGCCCTGGAGCAGCTCGCACTGGACCTGCCCGTTCTCCTCCGAGTCCCGGTCCGAGACGCTGAAGAGGGCCACCACCGTCCCCGGGGCCGCCGCCTCGCTCACCGCCTCCTTGACGGTGGAGAAGCTGATCTCGGGCGCGTTGTCGTTGGCGTCCAGGACCCGCACCAGCACCTTGCAGTGGGCCGGCACGGCGTTGGGGCCCAGGTCCTTGGCTTGGACGTACACCTGGTAGACGCCGCTCTCCTCGTAGTCCAGCTCCCCGTTGACCTCCAGCCGCCCCGTCCGCGGAGAGATGCCGAAGAGCTCCCGCGCCCGCGCCGAGATGTGGCTGCTGAACGAGTAGATGATCTCGCCATTCTGGCCCTCGTCCGGGTCGCTGGCGTTGAGCTGGAGGACCAGCGTCCCCGGAGGGGAGTTCTCCGGCAAGGAGACGGTGTAGACGGGCTGCTCGAAGGCCGGCACGTTGTCGTTGGAGTCCAGGACGCGGACGGTGAGCAAGGCGGTGCCGGTGCGTTGCTGGGGCTGCCCGCCGTCCACGGCCGTCAAGACGTAGCGGTGCACCGCCTGCTGCTCCCGGTCCAAGGGCTTGGAGAGGACCAGCTCCGCGAAGCGGTTCCCGTCGGGCTGGGTCTGGACGTCGAGGGAGAAGTAGCCGTTGGGGGTGATCTCGTAGGTGCGGAGGGCGTTGGTGCCCACGTCCGGGTCGAAAGCGCTTTCCAAAGGGAAGCGGGTGCCCGGGGTGGCGCTTTCCGAGATCTCCACCGTCAAGTCCGGCTCCGGGAAAGCCGGCGGGTTGTCGTTGATGTCGAGGACGTCGATCTCGACGCGGAAGAGCTCGAGCGGGTTCTCCAGGAAGACCTCGAGGTGGAGCTGGCAGGAGGGGCTCTGCTTGCAGATCTGCTCCCGGTCGATCTTCTCGCTCACGTACAGGACCCCGGTCTCGAGGTTGAGCTCCAGGTAAGGGCTCCGGGAATTGGGCACCGTCTGGAAGCGCCGGGCGGAAAGTTTTGTAATGTCCAAGCCCAGGTCTTCGGCGATATTCCCCACGAAAGTGCCATGCTCCTGCTCCTCCTGCACCGTGTAGTGAAGCTGCGCCAGGGCCCCCGCCACCATCCAGAGTATTAAGGCAAAGGGGACGAGCACCACCATCTCCAAAAGGGGGGCAGAGATCGTCCCCACCTCCTTCCCCCTCCGACGACGCTTCTTCCCCCTTCTCCAAGAAAGAACGAGAAGGAAGACAAGAAAAAGAAGATCCCCTTCTTTTCCCC